>JAFMSR010000014.1:25723875-25747874 GCA_022818135.1 Saxidomus purpurata
TTTTGACTTTTTTTCTTGATGGACTATACTAAGAGTCAACTTAATTTTGTTTTGCTATTTACAGATAAGCTTTGTATAATTGACAAAAGCACTGAGAATAGTCGAGCATGCTGTCTAATGGACAGCTCTTGTTGAAGTTATTGTTACATGTATCATTTATGAAGTCTGTTTTCTGGTAGTTACAGCAATGAATATTGTACTGTCTGTTTGCACACACAAACTTTCAGCTCAGGAATGCATCAGTATGCCCCCACCTAACATAATTTGGGAGCGGGGACATCACTAGTCGCGCCGCATTCCTACGTGTTTTCCTTGAACATCTCTGTAAGTGATGAAGACATTTTTTTTGAAATTTTAACTAACCTTTTCAAATCATAAGACATGTTCTCATACCAAAGCATATACAACTCACAAAAATATTTCCCCCTTTTCCTACTTAGAGAAATATGGAACGCCAAATCTACATATACTCAAATATTTGAAGAGGTCTTTAAATAATTGGAGAGCTCTCTTATTCAATTATTGATATCAAAAATTGATTTAAAGCGCGCAATAAATGAATTGAAGACCTCTCAAATTCATTTGAAGATATCAAAAATTAAGGTGTATTTCAGCTGCTTTTAAGAGCTCTGTAATTGAATTGAAGACCTCTCTAATTGATTTGAAGACCTCTGTAATTGTTTTATACGGGCTACAAATTAATTTATAGAGGTCTTGAATTCAATTAGAGACCTCTCTAAATCAATTTGAGCGCGGTGAAATTCAATTTTAGATGTTTTGAATTCATACCAAATTTACATATACTCAATTATTTGAAGAGGTCTTCAAATATTTTGAGAGCTCTGTAAAATATTTGGAGAGGTCTATAAATCAATTTTTGATATCAAAAATTCGTTTGTAGCGGTTTAAATCCATTAATTTGGAGACATCTATAATTCAATTGAAGAGGTCTCCATTTAAATTGTAGACCTCTTTAATTGTTTTATAGCACGCAAGAAATGAATTAATGATATCAAAATTGATTTTGAGAGGTTCTATAATTGAATTGTACCGCTTCAATTGTTTTATTTGAGAGCTCTCTATTTCAAGGTTGTACATGGATTATATTGAAGCGCGGTACAAATGAATAAGAGACCTCTCTAAATCAATTTTTGATATCATTAATTCATTTCTTGCGTGCTGTAAAACAATTAGAGAGGTCTCTAATTCAATTGGAGACCTCTTCAATTGAATTATAGATGTCTCTAAATCAATGGATTTAAACCGCCTACAAGCGAATTTTTGATGTCTTTAATTAATTTGTAGACCTCTCCAAATATTTTTCAGAGCTCTCCAAATATTTAAAGACCTCTTTAAATACTTTAGTATATGTAGATTTGACATGTATTAACATCGATTTCAAGACATCTAAAATTGAATTTCACCGCACTCAAAACGACTTAGAGAGGTCTCTAATTGAATTCAAGACCTCTATAAATTAATTTGTAGCGTGCTATAAAACAATTACAGAGGTCTTCAAATCAATTAAAGAGGTCTTCAATTCAATTACAGAGCTCTTAAAAACAGCTGAAATACACCTTAATTTTTGATATCTTCAATTGAATTGGAGAGGTCTTCAATTCATTTATTGCGCGCTTTAAATCAATTTTTGATATCAATAATTGAATAAGAGAGCTCTCCAATTATTTAAAGACCTCTCTATTACAATTTTTGCGCGCTATAATTATTTGGAGATATCTCTAATTGAAATTGAGACCTCTAATATTATTTGAAGAGCTCTCCAAATATTTAAAGACCTCTTCAAATATTTGAGTATATGTAGATTTGGCGTTCCATAGAGAAATGCCCCAATATTAACATTTCCAAATTGATTTTGATCAATATCTGCATATCTGGGTACACACATTTATACCCAAACCTTTTCTGTATCATCTTTGCATTAGCCCCTTTCAAGAATGGAAAGTGTCTATTGCATAAAGGGGACAATGTCACCAAACAATTGCTCTGTAGCATGCTTGCATCTCCCACTTCCAAATGTAGTTACCATGGTAACAGATATATATGAATGATGCCAGCATGACATTAACTTGCAATTAGAATTAATTAAAGATGATCAAACAAATATTCAGCAAAACTTATGGCAAACTGAAAATTCAAGAACTAGGCCATCAGGTCAAATAATAGAAAAACCTTGTGTATGCTTTAAGGGATGATTCCTTGATTGGTTATATGTTGCATTTGAATATGGGTCGTCCCTAGTCAGAAACTAGGTCACTTGATCAAATCTTAGAAAAACTTTGTAGATCTAGTACAATAGAGACTGCACTTTTCATTGGATACCTGTGAATCTTTGTCAAAATGAGTGACTTGATGAAATCAAGGTCGTGTTTAAAATGGGTCATCTCGGCTCAGAAACTAATTCACCAGGTAAAATCATAGAAAATAGAGGCTATACTTTTCATTATATACTTGTGAAACTTTGCCAGAATGAGTTTCTTTATGAAATCTATTCGATATAACTTCACACCATCGTTACCCATACCACATGGTGTGTCATGCACAACAACCAGCCAACTACTCCTAAGGTCAAGGTCACACTTAGGGCTAAAAAAAGACCACATGCAATTTCATCTGAATCATGTCTATTCATGGACCAATTTTGATATAACTACCCATACCACAAGGGTGCCATGCAGAACAACTAGCCAACTACTCCGCATGTCAATTTACAGCTCAATAACTAAACCTTCAATTTTGTTTCCGATCTGTATCTTCCATATGCATGACCAGATTTTGATATTTCACTGAATTGTTTACCCATGTGCTAAACACCCAGTCAACTGCTCCCAAGGTCAAGGTTTCACTTAATGGTTCAAACTCTTTGAGTTAGTATTTCATTACAGTATTTCTTGTCCGATCTGTAACATATAAGTTCATTGACCTAGATGCGAAAACAACTAAAATGCGTATTTCAGGCATTTTCCATTGTTTGTTACATTTTCTGCCAAAACACATTACAAATAACCCACATGAACTACAGTTAAATAAAACGTACAGTATGCAATAATGCTATGCGTAATTTATAATGCAGCTGTACACAATGTGTATAATTAGTTACAGATGATCCCAGACCTCTACACCAAGTTCGTGAAAAGTAAAAAAAAATCTCTTAGCGCTAAGTGATTGACATTTGCATTTTCGGTTTCAATCACATTTGGTCAACTGATTAACATAGAAGAGGTAGGCATTGCGGTTTAAGAGAAGAATTCTGGAGTTTTCCCTATATAAACCTATGTAAAAACAAAAAGCCCAACGGGTTGGGTCAATTTTGACCCAGGGGTCTTGATCTGAACAATACTAGACAGAGATGTCGTTTGAAGGATCAGGTGGAGGGACGGACCACGGACCGTGGATGGTGAGTGGTCCTAAAACAGGTAACTCAGTTTGGCATTTTGTGCCAGCTGAGCTAATTTATAATTACAAGTACTTAAAGTCAGAGAGCAGCAAAACTGCATAGAATAGTATGGAACAAAACAAGAAGAACACGCATATCATTTTATTTCATACTAAGTCTAAACATTAATTATTGCAATTGTATAACATCTATATAGTTTCTTACATTTCTGGCACATTCTCATTGTTTTAAATGATGCGGCACAAGACTCTTAGGCAAGCAATAGGAACACTTATTTAAAATCCTACAATCAGCATATTCTACTTGACACGACACATAGAACTTTTATAATTTACGCAAAATCTGCACAACATTATACGTGCTCTGCAAGTTTCAAAGAGATCATTCAGTGTGAAACATACTTGAACTTTTCCCTATCTCTTAAGGTCAACAAAATTAATGTACTTCAATAAAATTAAATAATATGCATGCACATGATCAGTGAATACTGCTTATCTTGAAAAACAAATGCAATGGTAATAACGTTTGCAAGTTTTAAGACTGCTTGGCAATATTGATATGTGTTCGTGCACTGAGGTAACTGCAAGTTTAGTGTGTCATATCAGTTCATTACGTGGGATGCATAGTGCATTTTTATGATTTATCACAGGTTTGTTTAAACTGGAGCATCCACTACAGCTGATGAGTAACACTAGATAACGCCTTAACACAGTTATTCTACCCTTTGGCTAGTCACACTTCAACCCGCTTTGACAAAGTAAAGGATAAAGAGCAGTGCATATGGGTGAAACGTGCTGATCATTACAGTTGCTTTTTGGCGAATCTGTAAGTTTAAGAAATTCCTGATCTAGGATTTAAACCGAAGTTTCATACATGAGTTCACCAAGACACTCATTCTTCACCAAGATCAAGTAAAGAATACAGCCTCTATTGCATATACAAAAGGTTTTCCTGGTGACCTAGATTTTGACCAGAGATCTTCAAGACCATAATATTCTCACCATGTTTCAAGAGTGAAAACTGAAGTCTCTATTGCATACACCAGGTTAAGTATTAACAGATGACAGACAGACGACGGACTATCAACGATCACAATAGCTCACCTTGCGAATTTCGTCCTCAGGTGAGCTTAATATGGGAAGAATATGGCATTTCCTTTGCAGGACACTTGTTAAATTTTGATATAAACCTGCATGAATAGCCATCATTTTTAGCTCGACTTTTCTATGAAAAGGGGAGCTATCCTACTCGCCCCGGCGTCGGCGTTGGCGTCACACCTTGGTTAAGTTTTTCGTACCACCCCACTTTATTTCAAAAGTATTAGAGGTATGGCTTTGAAACTTACCATACTTGTTAACCATCATAACCTCCATCTACAGACAAGAGTACATAACTCTGTCAATGTTTTTGACAGAATTATGGCCCTTTTTTTACTTAGAAAGTGTATTGAGCTTGGTTAAGTTTTTCGTACCACCTCACTTTATTTCAAAACCATTGGAGGTATTGCTTTGAAACTAACCATACTTGTTTACCATCACGACCTTCATCAACAGACAAGAGGGCATAACTCTGTCAAGGTTTTTGACAGAATTATGCCCCTTTTTGACTTAGAAAATACATTGAATATGGGTAAAATCCACTTATTGTCCCTTTGAGATATTGCTTTGAAACTATTAATGCTATTTCACATCATTACCCCCATCTGTACGCAAGAGAAGGTAACTCTGTCAGGGATTTGTTTTAAAAATTAAGGCCTTTTATCGACTTAGAATCTTGGTTAAGTTTTTCGTACCAGTCCACTTTTTGACTGAACTGTTTGAGATATTAATTTGAAAGTTGGAATACTTGTTTACCATCATGATTCCCAAACATGGGCAGGAGAAGGTAATTCTGTCAAGGATTTTATTTGAATTATGGCCCTTTTTGACTTAGAAACTCGGTTAAAATTTTATTTTCATTCTTGTCCACTTGTTAACTTAACCATTTGAGATATTACTTTGAAAGTTGGAGCACTTAAGTACCATCGTAAGACCTATCTGTAAGCAAAAGAAGATAACTCTGTGAAAAATTTTCTTGATTTGTACTTAGAAATTCCTAGTTAAAGTCTTGTGTGCCCTTAACTGTCAAAGTTTTGTTTTATTGGCAAGCACTAAAAAAGTCGAGCACGCTGTCCTACTGACAGCTCTTGTTGCCATAATCTGCTTTGTGGAATATAAGCAATATAATATCATAAGGAATATAATTCAAGCACCTGCCTTTTACGTGGCAAATATTTAAAGAGGCACTCCCTACATCTAGCAAATTATATTCTCAAAACATAGATAATGTTCAATGAACGTAAAGTGGTAAAAAAATCAAAAATCAAAGAAGAACCTATGGCGAAAAATTCTCATTTTACCACAATTAATAAATATAGAGGCTTTCTATAATAAATCGCATCCACCCATTTATTGTTCAACAACAACTCTACACAGATTATTAGATTATACTGCAGTATATTTTAAACTGCTGATTTTATCAATATTGACTGGGAATGCATAGCTGAAACTTTTAGGTTAAGTTAAACTACTTCCAAAGTTTCTTTTTATGTATTTTTTGGAGGTTATTTAGTTGACATCAGTTATAGGGTATGTCCCTTTAAAGAATGAATGAGGTTACATCAGGTCTAATTAAACAAACATTCTGATTTTTTTAAATCATATAAAAATTACATCATTCTTTAACGATGTAATTTTTATATGATTTTAAAAAAATCAGAATGTTTGTGGGCATTCGAAACGTTTAGAAAATGGCCATATTTTATTCTATTAGTTGATTTATTTTGAGAAAAAAAATGTAATTGTAAATTTACTGAGCAACTTTAAACACAGTTGGAGATTTGACAGGTATATTGTTGTACACTGAGAGTGTAGTTTGGACAATTCCAGAAGACCATGAATTTTTCCATTCCTTGATTTTATTCGTCATTTTGCAACCATACTTTCATCTGTACAATACATGTCAAAAGTTTTGCACAGGTAAATCCACTGCTCAAAATACGTAACTATGGACTTCTGCGATAGCCTAATTTCATATATCCCCATTAAAACTGGAATTGCACGCAATGCCATGAGAACCTATCAATACGATTTTTGCACAATGTTATATTGATGTCATTCAGGTTTTATTCAGTCCAACCCAGCTGATACACATTTAAGAGTGGTGAAGATAAATCCAGAGAAAGCAAATTGATTTCGTGAAATTTCATGATTTACTGCATATCGATAATAAATGAAATACAGAAAAAATTCTAGTACAAAACATTCAACAACACTAAATGATAATGGGTTGGCGTGGTGGTCTATAGTGGTTCAAATCCTGGCCGGGGCAACAACACTTTTCAGTGTTTTTCTACTATCTAGAGATGAACTGGTTAGAAACCCAGAGGTTGTCTCATGTGTATCTGTCTTATACACCGGGCCCGTAAAAGAACCAAGGGATCTATTTGTAAATTACTAAGGTCTTGTACCCAGATTTCCTTGTATCTGCATAATTATGTCTCTGCAACCTGCTCCAGTCGCATAGTCTTTGCAGTGACATTCCACCAGAGGGGAAATCCTAGGGTCGACAAAGACTATATAGCAATCTTAAATCACTCACAAATGATAAGGAAAACAAGATCTGATATCGCTGTCTGGAAACGGCTTCCAAGGGAAGTTCGACATTGACTACCTGCTGCATGAATGCATACGTAGTCAGAAAATTTCAGCATATAAATAAACGGAAAAAGTTTTTTTCCAATTTGCTATACATAATTTAACAATTTAACAATGATAAAATCATGAGAAGGGTTTTCAGTAGCAAGTTTTGAAGCAGTACGGATAAGAAGTTATGTATTATCTAAGACTGCACCGACTATAGCTAGAGTATGTGTTACATGAAGAATGACACTGTAGAAAACTGAAAATACTTAAATGCGTTTTCAAAACAAGTTTCGTCAAATAATGATATGTAATAAAAGAGATACCAAAATTTTCCTGAAACTTTTCGAACTCCCCTCGTATATTGCTGACCAAAAATTGGCGCAAGTCTTTTACTACTGTAATTAATATCATTTATTTTGATCTCGAATTGCATCATAATTCTATAAAATGGAGTATCATTTGTAAGAGAACATTTAAATGAAACTTTGGAATTAAACATCCTTGGACGGATCATATTTGAGGCCTCTAGAGAGTTCACAAGATACATGTGAATAGACGTCTATCATAATAGCTTACAAAAATCACACACAGTTATGCTTAAATTTACAATATACATGTACCACCTTGCAAACAGTTATGTTCATTTTTTTTAATATACATGTATATATAATTATGCTGACTCGCATGTTGCACCATATGAATCTTTACAAGTTTACACTTATCTGCCTCAACAACAGTTGGTTACTTTACTAATGTTTAAACGAGCTTAGGGTACCGTACATATACACTTTAACCTTTACCCTAATCCATTTTTACACTGGACTTATTCATTCTTTGTATTGGACAGTCCCAGATGTTATCCAAAGGCTCGACCATTGCTGGACTGACAGTGATTCATGGAATAAGTGGTGTTCTCTAACGACACACTCCAAATGGTTATACTGTGGATCAAACCAATAACCCCTGGGTAACAAAGCAAACACAACTACTACACCACTGAGATAGAAATTATTTAATTTAATAGGAAAACCAAACATTCCCTTTCAAAACTAATGAATAATACCATGAAACTACAAAGCAAAGGTGCAAAAGATACATATATCATATGTAAAACAATTTGGGAATAACTGGTATAGTTTCCTCACTTTGGATGTTAAAAGTATTCGTAGCACTTTGAAGATGTCTTACCAGCGACGTTTACCGTAACTTGCACAAAAGTCCTAACCTTGCCTTTTACATCGAAAACAGAATGATGTTATAAACATAGAGGAGTATTTTTTTCTGATAATACATTTTTCCTGATGAAACAGCATGAATATGAAAGGTGCAGTGTATATGTAAACAATGGAACTCAGTCATACTAATTACAAAACAATTATTCATGCATTGTAATCTGAATGTAAATATACATTTAAACAAAACGTGTACATATTGAAAATAAAACTAACTAAATCTGCTGTAAATAACCATACTAACCAACTCGTGAAGCTAATTTTGAAAAAAAATAGAGTGTAAACTGTTAAGTCTAAAAGGAGAAAATCAGTTTTATAATAGTGTTAAGACTAACACAATCTTAGTTTTAAATTTGTCATATTGTGTGAACACTTTCACATGAAAGACCTAAATCGTCTCTTACAGTTGCAACACAAAGGTCGCTTGACCAAGTTTAAAAAGAAGAACAGTAAACTGACCAATAGTTAACAAACAAAACAGGAAAAAGACGATAAACAAGAGGGCCAAGATGGCCCTATATCGCTCACCTTGGTACAAGTTCATTGCCTGGTGGAAGATCACTAGAGAATGTTATATTCCAAATAGGTTTTCCAATATACATCTTTGTAAAACAAATGACCCCCTCCTCCCAAGGGAAAGGCAAATTTTGACCCCAGAGGCATAATTTTAACAAACTTTGAAGAGGTCTACTAGGTAATGCTAAATGCCAAATATCTAAGCTCTAGGCCATGTGGTTTCAGAGAAGAAGATTTTTAAAGTTTTTCCTAAATAAGCCTATGTAAAACTAAGTGACCGCACGTGTGGGGTCAATTTTGACCCGGGGGGTCATAATTTGAACAATCTTTGTAGAGGTCATCTAGCCAATGCTAAATGCCAAATATCTAAGCTCTAGGCCTTGTGGTTTCAGAGAAGAAGATTTTAAAAGTTTTTCCTATTTGTTGCCATAGCAACCAGAGTTCTGCATGGAATAGAATTCTTTGAACAACTTTGATAGAGCTTTATGCAAGGTACATCCCTGCAAAGTTTCACCAACATTGGCCAAGTGGTTTCAGAGGAGATGTCGTTTGAAGGAAAGGGTGGACGGACGGACAGACGGCCGGACAGACAGACGGACGGTGCGATTGTAATATGCCACCCTTCAGGGACATAAAAAGAAAGAAAAGAAAGAAACAAAAAAACAAACAAAAAAGTTTACATCGCGTGGCCACAAGATAATTTTATAAGATAAAACAAGTGTCCCCCTCTTCTTCTGATTGCAAATATTGTTTTTTTTTGGACCGGTGACGAGATGATTTATAATAAAAAAGGTCCTTTCTGTTCTTTTTTAAAGAACAGACATTAGAAACACAATTTATTGACAGTATTTATGAATATAAATATTTACTGAATAAAAAAAAAACGTATCTGCTTTACTGAAATACTTTTACTTAATGGTAAAATCACTTAGTACATTAAATTTAGAATAGTATGCCATTGACGTAACAGATGCATTACATCAGGGATCGTATATACAGTCAATGCATTTATATGTAAAGCATGCGTACAAAAACGATTACAGTCCGTGAAATTATTCAACACAAAAATTCATGATACAGGGAACAACGAAAAATAATACTGAAAAATGGAATGATAATCAAATAAAACCTCTTAATAAAGATGGCAAAAGGAAGTGATAACAAATCTCAATAAATACGCAGCATTACATTGGATAAAACATGTTTTTCATACCACTGCAAGGCAGTCGAAGACAAAGACAGAACGTGGCAAAACAAGCCCGTTGTAAAACCTTGTCCTATACATATATAATGCCGTTCGTAACAGTTCGAAAATGTGTTGTCATCTTCTTTTACACTCTGCACTAAGCAAACACATTGCCGTTATGTCGTTAATAGCTAAACTGCAGAGTGTGCCACGTCTGCTACATTTTTCCTCATAGTTTGAGAATTCCTTCCTCTGTGTGAAAGTCTTGGGTTGTCGTGAGTGATGGTGCTAAGAGGAAACTTTATTTATTTTGTTTAAAAAACTTAATGCGGTGAATGTAGCATGGAAATAGTTTAGATGCGCAATTATACTAAAATGTAATTATGGTATTCTTCGGAAGAATAAAGTTAAACTTAAAACAAACATTCAACATTGCTGAAAAAAGCTGTTATCCTTACTGAGACATTGCTGAAAAAAGCTGTTATCCTAACTGAGACAGTGAGTGTTAAATTAAAAAGCTGATTATGAAACCTTTACATAAAGATGAAATAAAGTAAAACAAAGGTTGTTTCCTCCGCCTTCTCGAAGCAGAGGAGTGTTTTCTAATTGACAAATCGAATAATTCTGTTCTACGTTCAAACAATAATTGCGAAAAGTGATCTTCATGATAAACAACGATGATGCCCATACCCGAAATTTGCCCATACTGATTTTTTTTGCTTATTACGATATGTTTGCGCATGAACGATGTAGGGGAAGTAACTGCTACAGAAATTGGGGGTTTATTACCGCAAGAGTGATGCTCTTGAATGATGTGTGGATTGAAAAAAGTACATTGTTTTAAAAGAGTCTATTTTCAACCAATCGCGATAAAAGAAGAAACATGAATGTCGATAACCTCTGAAAAACTAACTTTTTAATATATATTTAAAACGATACATTTGAAGAGAGTATAGTTTATGCACGCTGAGAGACAGCAGCAGACTTTTCAGGTTATAACGACCGGTTCGGAGACCATATCATCGCTTTTGCGTCCGCCATTCAATTCGCACTTAATGTCCGGTGTGTAAATCTTACATGCATGAGTCGGTTTTCTATAGGATGTGTAGCAGAGCAAAGGTCACATAATATATCTCTACAGGGGTATAGTAGGAATTCACTATTTTATTATATACTTTCATATTGCCCCGTTCACTTTGCCTTAGAGAGTTCGTTCAGTATTCTACGGTACTGCACGTTGGTAAGGAATGATACTGAACGTTGGCAAGGGGGGCGGTCTTAGCGATCAGCTGTACGGACTATTTTATTTGTTTGCAAACATCGTTTTAAGGAGGTTTATAAGTGGAAGTTTGCCATTTTTTTACAATTAAATAAGCTACGGTCAGAAAATAAAAAGAAACTTTAATCATTTACAAGTAGTCGTAAAAGTATTTCATTTTTAAAATGGTTCGAATTTTTTAGGGCACGCAATACCAGTTCTAGTTACGAAAGTTACTGGTACGTATATCAGCCTAGTATTGATAAAGAAAAACAATGATGTTTTGCATGTAGTCATAAGAAAGAGAAAACATTTTTAGGAACTTACATCAAGTTGATTTATTCACATTTCAAAGTACAAACCTGCATCCGTAGGAAAATTCTTGCGTTTTTCAAAACAAGATGGCGGACGGCAACTGAAATTTCTAACCGTATAATTGGCGTCAACGTTTCTCCTAATAAATGACGTCACGTATAAACAACAATATTGAATCGAGTCTATTAATACGCAATAAAGAAAATGTACATGGTAAAATAGTACGCTAGTCGTCTGAGAAATTTCAAGATTCATTTATTGTTTTTTGCTTAAAGAATGTCATTTTGTTCATATTCAATATGAAAGTATATAATAAAAAGGTTATTGAACTTGTATGGCGAAATATTACTTGGAACTCGTTGATTTGGCGGGAACAACGAGCTTGCGAGTTGTTCCCGCCAAATCAACGAGTTCCAAGTAATATATCGCCATACAAGTTCAATAACCTATAATATATATCAACACTATAAGCCACACGAAGTGACAAGATGAGTCATTCAGGAGGTACGATGAGGTGTTGAGGAGGTAATGAGGAGGTACGAGGAGGTTATGAGGATGGTCACTTCTCGTGGCTTATAGTGTTGATATATATGATAGTGATTTGGTACAGACGGCGAGTATGGTTGGCCATCGCCACCAAAAATAATTAATTAAGCCGCGGCATAAATATTTAAGCTCCGGCATAAATATGATTTAAGCCGCGGCATAAATATGATTTTAGCCGCGGCTAAAATCTTTCAGCTCCGGCAAAAATCTGATTTTTTGCTGGCCAACGTCACCAAAAATAATTGTTTTAGCCACGGTTAAAATATTTAAGCTCTGATAAAAAACGATTTTAGCTCCGACAGAAATGTTACACTTTATTTTAGGCGCGGTAAAAAACGAAATAATGTGGCCGGCCTTGTCAAAAATAAATATTTATGCCGGAGCTTAAATACTTTTACCGCGGCTAAATGAATTATTTTTGGTGGCGATGGCAAACCATAGCCGGCCTTGTCAAAAATAAATATTTTAACTCCGGTGTAAATCATATTTATGCTGCGGCTTAAATCATATTTATGCCGGAGCTTAAGTATTTTTACCGCGGCTGAATTCATTATTTTTGGTGGCGATGGCCAACCATAGTCGGCCGTTGTTACTCAATATTAAATATTTATATCGCGGTAGAAATGTATAACATTTATGCCGGACATAAAATATTTTAACCGCGGTTAAAATCATAATTTTACCGGAGCGAAAATAATTATTTTTGATGACAATGGCGAACCTACTCGGCCGCTGTCACTCAATATTAAATATTTTATTCGCGGTAGATTAATGCCGGGGTAAAAACATTTTAGCCGCGGCTTAAATCATATTTATGCCGGAGCTTAAATATTTATGCCGCGGCTAAAATCATATTTATGCCGGAGCTAAAATATTTTTACCGCGGCTTAATTAATTATATTTGGTGGCGATGGCCAACCATAGGCGAGGTCAGTTGCTAATAAAGCGAGACGGTTATCTCACTATGGAGAGTAACGACAAGAACATCATATTTCATTGCAGGAAATGTGGTTACGTTTTTAGCTCGACTATTCGAAGAATAAGGAGGCTATTGCACTCGCCCCAGCGTTGGCGTCGGCGTCGGCGTCTGCGTTGGTTAAAGTTTTTTATAAAGTCAAATATCTTGAATACTATCAAAGGTATTGACTTCAAACTCAAACTATATGTTTACCATCAACATCTACACCTGAGGAAACAATCTCCATAACTCTGTTTTGATTTTTGACAGATTTATGCCCCTTTTTAACTTAGAATTTTTGGTTAAAGTTTTTTATAAATTCAAATATCTTGAATACTATCAAAGGTATTGACTTCAAACTCAAAGTATGCGCCTACCATCAACATCTACACCAGATAAACAATCCCCATAACTCTGTTTTGAATTTTGACAGATTTATGCCCCTTTTTAACTTAGAATATTTGGTTAAATTTTTGGTTAAATTCATATATCTTGAATACTATCAAAGGTATTGACTTGAAACTCAAACTATATGTATACCATCAACAATTAAACCAGAGGAAACAATCCCCATAACTCTGTTTTGATTTATGACATATTTATGCTCCTTTTTAACTTAGAATTTTTGGTAAAAGATTTTATAAATTCAAATATTTTGAATACTTTCAAAGGTATTGACTTGAAACTCAAATTATGTGTCCACCATCAACATCTTCACCTGAGGAAACAATCCCCATAACTCTGTTTTGATTTTTGTTAGATTTATGCCCCTTTTAAACTTAGAATTTTAAGTTAAAGATTTTTATAAAGTCAAATATCTTGAATACTATCAAACGTATTGACTTGAAACTTAAAATATAGGTTTAATTACTATCAACATCTTCACCAATGTTTTTGATTTTTGACATATTTATGCCCCTTTTTAACTTAGAATTCTGTCACAGTTTTTACCAGACTATTATTAGAAATACTCGAAATGGCTTACTTTTGAAATGTCATAGAATAATTATGCAGCATGCAGTGGTCATGCTTTTTTAATTTTATACGTATCAATTTTGAAACGTTACAAAGTTATTCATGATCAAATATACAAGGTCATGTATTTCTTTGAAATTATTGCCCCTCCTCCCCCCAGTTGGCTTACATAATCCAGAGTAAGGCTTTGCACGTAATGTTCATTTACAAAGGTCTTTGAACAAGTTTCATATCTTTGACCTTAATTCTTATAGACAATTACACAATACACCTGTTCTTAGACAAAAAAACCCATTTTACTAACAAGCTTTCGAATAGTCGAGCGTGCTGTCATGAGACAGCTCTTGTTTTTTTTGCTTTGGAGAAACCTATTACACCACTATCAGAGTATGGCATACATGCGAGTTTTATTCAAATATCTGTGTATGCTGCGACTGCGTGTTTGAAACCCGTAAGGCATTTCTCAAGCATACATGTGAAAATGAAAGCCTCGGAGGTAGTGAGGAGAAACAGACCAATGCAAACGGATTCTAACCTTTTAGGGATATCTAAGGGAGGTAAAAGTCGTTTGGTTCGGTCTCCTGAATGTTTGCGGCTATATGTGTCAAAATGTTTTATTCGATTTCTATCTATATGGCACTGGTTTCTGCAAATGAGACATGTATGTTGATATTTTGGATTATTTCATTTCAAATTTGGGGTATGCCGTCGAAATCATACAAGTAATACTGGACTTTAATGAGCACCCCAATGACCAATAAATGGAACCTACCCATTGTAAAATTCCAAATGAAACACTTATAAAAGATAGGACGGTTTATTCAAGCGTATAATGCAATGAAAATAAAACAAACTTTTGCGTATATTTCTCAACATACATGTAGATTAATCAAATATTTTTTTTAAAAAGTTGATAACTAATATATTTCGAAAGGACATCAACTGCATACTTATAAAAACCACAAACAGGTATTAAATAACAAGCGAGATTGTCATGGTGACACGATTAAATTACATATTTTTGAAAGAATACCAAGCACACACTGCGACCCGTAAACCGCAAGCCTTTTCTTTGAATAGCGTTAATTTTAGTGGAGTGAGCGCTGTAGGAAAACATTAATTTAATCTTGCGTATATTTTAAATGAATAGTTTTAGATAAAAGCTTATTACTTGATTTAAACTCTTGCTTGTTGCTAGACGTTTTTATATACCCTTAGTTAAATGGTAAACACCACCTATTGGAAAAATGACCGAGAAAGAGAAGTCACAAAGCAACATCTGTGTTTATTAGCTACATTTATTTTTTTCTTCTAAATTATCTACATTTCTTTAATATAAAAGCGTGAGTTTTAATAAAACAGACACAAGTTTTGCTCTTTCCAGATGGAACAAATGAATGAAGTCAGTCAATTCGTTGATAGAAATGTCACAGGTCATAAAGTTTTTTTTATACAAAAGACACGCAGCTCACTTTAGCTTCGACAATATCGTTTTACTATTAGCCGAACAAGTTTGACAGTCCTGTTATACATGTATCACTCTCACTCAGTATCTTCCATTTGTTCCGTATCTTCTTCCTCTTCCAACTGTGGAGTGACGTAATTGTCCAGCACTTTATCAAACAGAAATCTCCGTTTAAGAATGGCGTACTTTAAGGCTTCCTCCCCTTCGTAGTGTTCTGTTGCAATTAGTTGATTGACTGTCTTCTTTATCGCTTTATAGATGGGATCCTTCTTCATAGCATCGAACCACACCAGTTTTCTACCGAAAATGTTCATCATGGCTTTCATGTAAGTGCTTTTCATGTCCTCAAAGACATTTTCTCTGGCTTCACTTTCACTGATCTCGGTATCTTCTTCCATAAGCTCCTTTACTTCGGTTTCATACTGCGACTGGCACTTAACAAACGCTTCCTCTACAATGTATTCCCAAGGGTCAATATCCAAACTCTTCTCAGATGTTACAGACATATCGTCGTCGCTGTTATCAGAATTGTTTTCATTAACAGGTCCAAAAATGTCCTCTTGTACAGAAATGTCTGACATCACGTCTTCCTCTGAATCTTCGTCCGGATGTGCAGACCTTTTATGCCGCAAAATATTATCCCGTCTTCTAAATACTTTGAAACATATATCACATTCAAACATCGCGCTTGAAGGCTAAACTGCTAATGAGGAGTCATGTAAGTGTTCAGTTTAATACCTGTCCAATAGTAGTGATGTTTTCATCTTCTTTTGAGGTCTGCTTCGGCTTTCTGCTCGCAGATGGTGCCCTCTGCCTAAGTTTCTTGGTACTCTTGTTACTAATACCATCTAACTTCCCTATGGAACCTTTACGCTTCCGTGTTTTACTGACTTCTTTCATTCGTTGCAATTCCAGATCGATTAATGTCACTTTAGGTTTGGACTGACGATCAAGCATACTCTTAGCTATAGCTGTCGTCTGCTCCGCTGGGAGGACCATCCGTATATACATTTCAGAATGAGGCACATGGCTTTTACGAGATGCGCTCCTATTAAACTTCCTCTTTACTCTCTTTTCTTTTGTATCGAATATATCCATTTTTCTCAAGTGTGCGTCTTCACTTCTTGACATCCAAGTAATCACTGAAGTAAAAAATGTCATTCTGTTTATTTATCGTTTAAGACTCAAGCTTTAAGACGTTTAAAAACCACCGTTGCAGTAATATCGATATTCACACGTAAATAGGTATATATCCTACTTACTACCAGTTTATCTATCAGTTCGACCTTAGTGTTCACTTATCTTACCCTCCTCTCTCCTCCTCCTACCTCCCTTTTCCCTCCTCCTTCCTCCTCTCCCCCTCACCTTTCCTCCTGTTATCTCATTTTCTATCTTTTGCCTTATTTTTCCCCTCTTTCCATCGTCACTATTTTCACTTTGAGAGAGGTGATATACATATCGACTGATGAAAACGGGACCAGTCCTAAAGTTGACAATGTTTGCTACAGTATCTCGCGACTTTGCACTTCTCGCAGCATTCGAGCGGTACTTCAATCTTGTCACACGCCCAACATGCTGTGTTGGATGGTAACTGAAGTGGCGCCAAATCCATGCTATAGTTTGAGTTTGAGAAATTCGACATGTCTCGATTATAACGTTACATCTTGAACTTATTTTGAGATAACACTATGGTCTTATCCGTATTACGTAGCATGCAACGAAAAGCTGAAACCTCTTGAGGGCTCGTCAAAATATCGGTCAGTGTATTTATCGTTTAAGACTTTACCTTCAAAAAGCAATTTCCGTTAATCTTACAGTTTTCTTCCCAGCATATGTTTCAGATGCCTCAAAAATGTTCTTTGGTCCTGAAACGCTTTTTCGCAGCACACGCATATGTAAGAATAATACTCACTTGTATGCCACACTCTTAAATGGAGTCCTTCTTAAGTTTATGATTCAAATATGGTTAACTCCTCGGAGGTAAGGGAGTGCCCCCAAACGTGTCTGACACCACCCCCTACCGCAGGGGGCACTCCGAGACATGAAATAAGAAATAGTTTAGCAAGGCGAATCGAAGGAGCGTCAAATTGCTGAGAACATTTTTTATCAGAAATAACAGGGTGTTTTATCAGAAAGTGAACTACAAACATCTTTTTAAATAAAATTTGAATCAAGAGAAAAATTATTTAAAATAAATTTCATTTTCGGGCTTTGATGGTCATACAATGTATCAGCCTCTGAATTCCTTTAATATCATTTTTGAAGTTTTAAAGTGCATAATGAATAGACAATGCACCGACGCTACTGAGCATGTTTCAATAAACGGTTCAAATGATTTAAAGAATATTTCTAAACATATTTGTTTTTGAAACTTAATTCCCATGTCATTTTATTGGTTACACAAAGGTAGGGAAACCATCTTCATTGTTTACTAACCTAACGACCCATGTTTCAAATCACTTGTTGGAGTTATACCGACTTTAATGACGAAACATATACAAATATTTATTAATTGTTCGGTGCTCCAGACGTCTGTAAACAATATAAAATATCGAAGATATATTTTAGTATATCAACTCATATTGTAATATATTGATGGTTAAACGGCAAGTGCAACGATGCAGTGCACCTTTGTAATCGGTACAACACAACATTAGTTGAAATAATAAAAAGAAATGTGTGGAGGGATGAAACATAAACAACAACCAGTATTAATACATTATAACTTTACATATTAATTAACAGAAGAGTTTGATACCCCATGATAATATGTTACGAAGAAAGACGTTCTATCAGAAAATTTGACAGTTATTATACCCCCGCACACAAATTGTAAGGGGGGAAGCTTAACTGGATACAGCTTGTCCGTCTGTCTGTAAACGCAATCTTGCGGACGCTTAATCTCCAAAAGCCCTTGTCAGAATTGAATGAAACTTCATAGAAGTGATGAGTACTATGCATGGTCAAATAATTAAAGCATCAAATGTTACATAGATTTTATTATACTGTGTCAGTGTGATGTTCTGGTAGGGGGGTATTCATCACCTTCAGTGATAGTTCTAGTTTGTAAAATAAAAACAGTCTTAAACTGGCTTTTTAATCGAAAGTATCAAAATTGATATTGTAAAAAACAAGAAACGCTATCTAACAACACAAGGGACTTAAATACGAGAGTCGTGCATACCTTGACATTTTTAGAATAAATACAAAACAAATGCAATATTTATTTATTGCCGGATAGGGTTTAAACATGTACCACAAGTTATGCATAGCTTTTTACCGACTTACAGCATCAGCTTATTTTTATATAGCACGAGTAAATTAATAGTGATCATGGGACTTTAAAATGTATATGCACCAGTATCACAGAATACGTAGACTTTGTAACATGCTCATTCTGACAAGTAAAACAAAAAAAGAGTACTTTGTTGATCACTTGGTTTTTTGGCCTGGGGACTGAAAGTCCCCTAAGCCTAAGTTAGCATATCACATTTCAAACACTGCAAGAAATTTAACTGTGCTATGTGCGAATAACGAATGTAAACATCTGTTTGAATGTCGCATATGATAAGAACATATTACAAATAAAAAGAGTACATACAAATTCAAACGATTGCAGGAAGGTCTATACCTTACGGGCTGCATTACACATTTTTTCTGTTCATGATATTAATGCGCTGTTAGCTGATTACGGAAGATAATCACACATAATACGGAAAAGTACGGATATTTACGGAAATATACGGAAACGTACGGAGCTCGATATATAAGAGTCTGTAGTTTGATTTTCAAATTTCCGATGTTATTTCATTGACAACTTTGTTATTTACGAATGATTACATATATATTTACCTAAAAAAAAAAATTCTCTAAAAAAATATATAATTTACGTACATTCCCGAGAAGAACTCACGCGATCAAAATCAACCGCCATTTATCGAGGACGCTGCATGTCAAGGCCCAGTGAACGGTTTCACCGATTACAACTACAAGGTAACCCAGAATCATTTTTGGTTTTCTCTGTTATACACATTGTACAGTACTGTATTTATATTTCATTGCTGGTATTGCTTTGTTTATTTCTGTTTCAAGGTCTTGTCCTTGGTACACAATAATTTTCGATCCACATCATCAGATCATATCGCTTGAAGTAGTACAAAGCGCAGATCGAATTATTTTTATTAGCTCGACTATTCGGAGAATATGGAGAGCTATTACAGTCACTTGTGCGTCGGCGTCGGCGTCGGCGTCGGCGTCGGCGTCGGCGTTGCTTCTTTGGTTAAAGTTTTGCCTGCTAAGTACTATCATGCACATATCTCAGTAACCACTTATGATATTGACTTGAAATTTTGTTCATGTCTTTAGGGGTGTCATACAATCAAGGCAGATAACTCTTGAAAAAATTTAGTACAAATTATGGCCCTTGTTTGACTTTGAAAATTTGGTTAAAGTTTTGCCTGCTAGGTACTATCATGCACATATCTCAGTAACCACTTATGATATTGACTTGAAACTGTGTTCATGTCTTTAGGGGTGTCATACAATCAAGGCAGATAACTCTTGAAAAAATTTAGTACAAATTATGGCCCTTGTTTGACTTTGAAAATTTGGTTAAAGTTTTGCCTGCTAGGTACTATCATGCACATATCTCAGTAACCACTTATAATATTGACTTGAAACTTTGTTCATGTCTTTAGGGGTGTCAAACAATCAAGGCAGATAACTCTTAAAAAAATTTAGTACAAATTATGGCCCTTGTTTGACTTTGAAAATTTGGTTAAAGTTTTGCCTGCTAGGTACTATCATGCACATATCTCAGTAACCACTTATGATATTGACTTGAAACTTTGTTCATGTCTTTAGGGGTGTCATACAATCAAGTCAGATAACTCTTGTATAAATTTAGTACATATTATGGCCCTTGTTTGACTTTGAATATTTGGTTAAAGTTTTGCCTGCTAGGTACTATCATGCACATATCTCAGTAACCACTTATGATATTGACTTGAAACTTCGTTAATGTCTCTAGGGGTGTCACACAGTCAAGTCAGATAATTCTTGTATAAATTTAGTACTAATTATGGCCCTTGTTTGACTTTGAAAATTTGGTTAAAGTTTTGCCTGCTAGGTACTATCATGCACAAACCTCAGTAACCACTTATGGTATTGACTTGAAACTTTTTTAATGTCTTAAGAGGTGTCACACAGTCAAGACAGATAACTCTTATTTAAATTTGGTGCAAATTATGGCCCTTGTTTGACTTTGAAAATTTGGTAAAGTTTTGCATGCAAGGTACTATCATGCACATATCACAGTAACCACTTATGGTAGTTATATCAAATCTTGCAATAGTGTTCAGGGTAAATTTGTATCAAACAATTAATTTACCAAAAATTAAATCTATAGTTATAGATTATGACTTTTTTTATGATTCAACTTTCCTAGTTTATACTTAATAGTTAGCAGAATTTTGTTTTGCTATTATACTGATAAAAGTTTTGTTTTATTAGCAAACACCCACAATAGTCGAGCGTGCTGTCTTATGGACAGCTCTTGTTGGCTTACACAATTTATAATGTTAACTATGTGATTATTTTTCATTTAACGTACGTTTGATAATAAAACAAACTTCCCTGCCACCAATATTTTTGTGAATCATTCATTCTGTGTCATGTATTGAATTTCGTCCTCTGCACATTTCGACCCGCGCTTTAGGTAAGGTTCAGCGCAAAACACGTAGGTCAAAAGTTGTTTTTCGGGGAGTTAACTATAGCCCCCAGGCATTCAGCGCTCACAGCGCTTTGATCTTATTATCGTATTTCACAAAACAAAAGTGCTTAACGTCTTTTTGCATGTAGACAAATATGGAGATATATTGCATGTAACCAAATAAGAAAACGTACTGCATGCACTGGTCAGTGATCCGTGTTTACAAATGTCGTGATTACTTTACCATGTAGATATATTTGCAACAGTGAATTTAAAGTCAAAGGATGCGACAGGACGTTAATATACATTGAAAGATACCCACATCATACCTCTTTATACACATGACAGTTTTGCGTCGTTTGTGTTTACAAAAAGGGAATTTCAGTTAAACTGAAACACTGATTCGTTATGAGATACACTAAAATTTCATAGTTCACGTGTGAATAATCAATATTAAGTCGTTATAACCCAAATTATACATTTTGGTACTTAAAAATTCAATGGTTAGAAAGAATATACAAGTCGTACCGGTATTTGTTTGGAGAGACGTGTTGTCCAGAATAGATCATGTTCAAAAAAGGAAACATGAAATATCTTGAAAAAAAGATAGATGGCTATGATGAAATTATATTTCGCATACGAGATTGAGTATGCAGAAAATGCCGTATAAAGCTCATATAGAAAACCAAGCAGCCTCTTTAAGGACCTAATTTCTGCAAGATTTAATGTTGATATTTTGTGTCAAAAGAAATCGAATACTGAATACTGACTACATGTACTTATTTCAATGAGTTTATGTTTTTTTATGTATAGTTTATTTACCTGTGCATACAACCTTCCTTACGTATGGTGCTATGTTTTAAGGGTTGAATTTGATTAAAACTATTAATTGAATTATTATGTTTGGCATATTCATTTTAGACACAGTTTCAAAGACAGTAGCGAGGATTCGAACCTATATAGAACTGCGGCCTCTACCTCGTGATAAATTTATATTTTACCAATATATATGACACTACATTGACAACACTGCGCTCGGGGGGGGGGGGGGCACTTTTTCTCGGCTACAGCAAAACATGTTTAATTGTAAATTGATGAATTTAACACAAGGCAGAAACCGTTGACCCGAACCTGGTGTACCATGTGGCGACATCAATTACGAAATGTAAAGTAGGAACGCATTAGATCACTCAGCTGTCGCAACAACCCCAAAGGCGAAGGGGTTGCGTAAAATATTGTTATTTGAACACCTAGTCTACACCATACATGGACAATGTTTACGCGAGACAGAAACCAAGATTCGAACGCAGACATACATAGCAATCCTAGAAGACATTAAAATTATCCAAGCGTTCAACCGTGCAAATAATTTTAGCAAATATGAAAGGATTATAATTATATACTACTATTATGTCCACTATTCTACTGAACGTGAAGGTTGCCTGATTGTTTGTTTGATGTGCTACGTTGACTGATAAATGAACAACACAAGCATTGGCTCGAAACCTATACTTTTTCATAAGCTTCATACACAAAAATCAAATAAATCACGTTGATGTGCCTTTCTTTGTTATTCAATTTTGTACATTAATTCATGAATGCCTTTGCGTGTCTTGAGTTTTTTTATGTCAATTCATGATGGCGGCCAAATGACAAAAAAAAAATATATGTAAGACTTGTATCTTTTGGTCATTTATTTAGAGATTTAGGATTTCCTGTCGTTACACCGGCTCACCTCATGTCGTAATATAATGCCTTGTTTGTATGTGTTCGTGTACACACCACTTTTTTTAGCTCACCTGGCTACGCCAGGGTGAGCTTTTCTGATCGATGATTGTCCGTCGTCCGTCGTCCGTCAACATTTGATTCAAATGACATCTCCTCTGAAACCTCTAGGCCAATGTTGATAAAACTATGCAGGAATGTTCCTTGCATGAAGCTCTACCAAAATTGTTCAAAGAATTCCATTCCATGCAGAACTCTGGTTGCTATGGCAACAAATAGGAAAAACTTTAAAAATCTTCTTCTCTGAAACCACAAGGCCTAGAGCTTAGATATTTGGCATGTAGCATTGTCTAGTGGACCTTTACCAAGATTGTTCAAATTATGACCCCCGGGTCAAAATTGTACCCGCGCGGGTGGGCCCTTAGTTTTTACATAGGAATATATAGGGAAAACTTTAAAAATCTTCTTCTCTGAAACCATAAGGCCTAGAGCTAAGATATTTGGCATGTAGCATTGTCTAGTAGACCTCTACCAAGATTGTTCAAATTATGACCCCCGGGTCAAAATTGACCCCGCACCGGGGGTCACTTAGTATTGCATAGGAATATATAGGAAAAACTTAAAAAATCTTCTTCTCTGAAACCACAAGGCCTAGAGCTTAGATATTTGGCATGTAGCATTGGCTAGTAGACCTCTACCAATAATGTTCAAATTATGAGCTCCGGGTCAAAATTGACCCCGCCCCGGGGGTCACTTAGTTTTGCATAGGAATATATAGGAAAAACTTAAAAAATCTTCTTCTCTGAAACCACAAGGCCTAGAGCTTGGATATTTTGCATGTAGCATTGGCTAGTGGACCTCTACCAAGATTGTTCAAATTATGACCCCGGATCAAAATTGACCCCGCACCGGGGGTCACTTAGTTTTACATAGGCTTATATAGTAAAAACTTTAAAAATCTTCTTCTCTGAAACCACAAGGCCTAGAGCTTAGATATTTTGCATGTAGCATTGGC
>JAFMSR010000014.1:25748374-25925874 GCA_022818135.1 Saxidomus purpurata
TACTGAAATTCACCACAGTTAGAAAACGTTATTAAACACTTATCTTTCTTTCATTCTTCACACCGGGAAGCGGCTGAAAGTATTGAATCTTGTAAAATTTTGGTCCGTGGAGCGACATTATCAATGTATGAGATGCATAAATTATTGTTTTAAGTAAATAATCAATTGTTTTTGTAGATCTATACATAAATATATAACTATAACTATGACTGAACAATATAAAAGACAAATTATTTTTTTACTTTTTACCTACAAAACTAGTAAACGGTTGTTGCAAAAATTTGAATATAACTTTTACCAAAACTCATGCTGCAGCTTTTTATGCGTTTTTCACGTCCTACACATGAAATGATTTTAACCACCAATTTGAATTTTTTTTATACTAACAGCCATTTTAATGGAAGACAAAACAAAGCAGGTATATAACCAAGTTATGCAATACATAAAATTGCATCTTTTCTAGACACAGAATTCTTTTGAAAGTAATACCTACCAATAATGTGCAAACAGAATTTTAGGTTAGAGAGGCAGTGGTCATAAATGACTAAACACACCAAATTCCTCACATACAAGCCCAACCGGAGCATCCGAAAATGCTACAAAGTCACTTTGTCACAACCAGTCCACCAGGAAAACTAGATCCCATTTCCCAAGGGAGAAGAGCCCATTTGACCCCCAACACAACATCAAACCATACATACACCCTTTACCAGAACCCCACACACTTTAGACAAGCCCAAACATGACTCAAACATATAGACATACTGACAATAAAGAGATACAGAGAGTGAGGCCAAGGATAGGCAAGTCATTATACCATCAATTCAGCTGTCTATCTGACCCTCTATATTCTCTCTTTCTATCTTCTGACAGACAAATACAGAAAGGAGTCAGTCTGAAAGACAGTTTTATCCACCGCTGCATGAAAGATTGTCAAGGTGCAAAAGTTGATCCCTAAGTATAAATGTCACAAAGTTTGTGAATTTGGAACACGAGTTCTGCAAATTATCTTAAAAATAAACATTTGACTGAAGCTTCATAAAAAAATCTTCAAGGAGTAAAGGAGTTGTAAGAGAGGACATGAAAATCCCAAGACCCTAAAGTGTGACATAAACCTTGAGCTCGTGTGGTTGGAACATGGGTTCTGCACATGGCCTTGAGCAGATAGGCTTAGGAAATAGGTTCGGCACATCTTCTTAAAGTGATTTACATTTGACCAATTAACACAATAAGAAAATCCTTGAAGGGTTTTACGTCATGGAGTGGGCATAAAAAAATACAATGACCCGAAGTGTGTCCTTAATCTTGATGGTTGGGATATGGAAGAGATGAACATTTTCACCAAACATCAAAGGTTTAGCAGTTACTGAGCAGAAACGAAAAACCAATGACCCCAAAAAGTTTGGCCTTAATTGAATTTATATAAAAAGGGAGCCATGATGGGCCTTTATCAATCTGTCACTGATGGTTAAGTAAGAAGTTGCTAATGAAGTGTTACTATCTAAGTTGGTGGTTACAATGGAAGTCAGTGGATGCCGAGAAGTCAGTGGTTGTTAGGTTAATCGCTGATTGCTATAAGTACTCATTGGAATCTAGGTTTTTCCAACACCTCTTTATGCAGAAAAGTGACCAAAAGTGGCAGATTCAATTCTAACATGATTTGAACAAACTTGCTAGAGATCCACTTTACTAATAGTGCTACATACTCAATATCAACGCTCAAGGCCTTCTGGTTTTGGAGATTTCAGGGGGTTTGTGGAGCGCAGATGGACAGACATACACAGATAGTTTGCAGCGGGGGATAAAAACTGGTACAAGGCAGATATTCTGCCAGGATGAAAACAGAGACAGACACAAGAGGGCCATGATGGCCTTGTATTGCTCACCAGAGACCTACTTATGTCTAAATGTGACAAAAATTTAACCTCCAATTACATCATAGAAACAAACTTCCTGTTAAACCTTGACAAAACAAATGATTGTTCTAACTAAAGTTTACATGACTGATTCTAAAATATGGTTAAAGAGTATCAACAAGCTTTTCCCGGTAACTTATCTGATGACATAGTTTTTTAATCTCGGGCAATCCACAAAAGCAAAGACTGTTAACAATGTTTTAAAAAGATTTGTAATATAGTGACCTAATTACCCTAAGTAAACCAGTTTCAAACCTGACCTAAAAATTATTTTGACCAAAATTTTGACCAATTTTCATGAAAAGGGGATATTAAATGTGGCCTCTACTGTCAACAAAGTTTTGCTTTCATATGACTGTATGACTTAGTATTTGACGATATATGATCCAGATTCAAACTGGAACAGAAGTCATGGAGAACAACATTTTCCACAAAGACAGGATATTAAATGTGGCATAAACAAGGTTTTCCTTTATTTGACCATGTGACCCCAACTTTTTAACCACAATCGACTCTTATTTAAACTTGACCAAGAAATCATTGAGTGTGAACATGGCTTTTCTTTGGCTGGACCATGTGACCTAGTTTTGTACCAAAGGTGACCCAGATTCAAACTTCACCGAGAAATCACTGACAAAAACATTCTGACAAAATCATTCTGACCAGCTTTCATGATAACCAAGTTGAAAATCTGACCGCTATAGCATATAGTTACAAGGTTTTCTTTAGTTTGACCTGGTGACCAAGTTTTTAACCAAATACGAGCAATATTCAAACTTGACCTAGAATTTACAACCAGTCTAAGTTTCATGAAGATCCAATATAAAATGCAACCTCTATTGCGTGTACACAAGATTTTTCTATGATTTGACCAGATGACCTAGTTTTAATCCCAGATGACCCATATTCAAACTAGACCTATATTATATCCAGGGAGTCACTCTTGCCATGTTTCATGAAGATCCAGCGAAAAATGCAGCCTCTATTCCAAACACAAGGTTAACTATAGACAGACACTGAAAGACAGACAACGGACAACAGGAGATCACAACAGCTCACCTTAAGCACAAAGTGCTCAGGTGAGCTGAAAAAAGAACAAGACAGAAAAAGCAAAAGTATTGTTGGAACAAAGTAAACTTCTCAACCATTGATAACAGAGATATGATTCTATCACTATGCACTGTCCCTTAATATGTTCTACCTTTACATGCAGTTTCATTAAACTCCCTCCCGAGGTTTTCCCCTAGGCAAAATTAATTTACAGGTTTAAGCATAATTATGCAATTCAATGCCTATTGTCATTGTTAGCATTTTCAGATGTGGATGTTGCTCTGGGGGAACATTTGATGCACAAGGTGACAGAAGGGCCCATAGTTATCAAAAAATGATGTAAAGATTCATGTTGTGTCACAGTATACAGACAAAGCTATATAAGGATGTTGATAGGCAAAATATTAGTTTTTATGTAAACTCTTGTATAATAAATTAAATTTATATCCTCACCATATGTAGATTAGAAATTGGAAATTGAAGATGGCTTTGCAGGTAGGATGAAGACTGCAAAGACAAATCAGCAAGACTTATTACTGCTGGATAAGGTCCAGAGCCATGCCTCAAGAATCTTTTCTGAATGCATGCGTGCAACTCCAATGCAGGCAATGGAGGAAGTCACTGCTATATCACCACTCAGTAAACAAAGAGATGTGAAGGTGTTCAAGCAAGCCAGCTGGTACCAGTTCTTGCAAGACCACAAAATGAGAGCAAAGAAGGAATGTGCCATGCCATGCCAAAGAACTGAACAGGCTCAGAGATAAGTGAAAGTATCCCTTCAGTGGATACCCCCACACTGTGGTGTTCAGGGCAATGAGATGGCAGACTTCTTGGCAAAAGAAGGAGACACTTGTAAGGTAAAGCTCTTACAAGCACAAAGATACAGAAAGATGACAAGCATTGACTAGACAGATGGGAAAATTCTATCTAGGCTTCATGCAGGACACAACAGGCTCAATGCTTGTAATGTATGAAAAAGTGAAGGTGTCATTTTCAAAGAAATGCTTGTGTGATCTTCAAGACCAAAAACAGAGCATTCACTTCAAATATGTTTCCTGTATGATATATAAGTCAGGCAAGTGTGTGGCCAGACTGTATCACATTGGAAGAGAAAGGGAGGGAGGAAGGGAGAGAGATAGGGAGAAAGACAGAGGGAGGGAGAGAGGGAGGAAGAGGGAAAGGAAGGGGGGATATATATATATATACTACAGGTAATTTATTTATTCTCGATTGCGAAACAAGTTCTTAAAACTTGGATTAATCGCTCTGGAGACTCGTTCCAGATGGAATCAACCTCGGAGAGAGAGGAAATGTGGAATTATTTGTGTCGTGCCCAAGGACACTACCAACATGGCTATGGTAGGAATCAAACCCAGGGCCCTTTGATCCTGAGGTGAACCGCTACCACTGTGCCACGACTGCTCCAAAGGTAAAGACAGAGGGAGGGAGGTAGGGGAAGACAGGGACAGGGAAGGAGATTGTGAGGGGGGAGAGAGGGAGAGGGAGGGAAAGGGAGGAAGGATGGGTAAAGGGAAAAAGGGAGGGAGATTTGGGGAGGAAGGGGGAGGAAGAGAAAAAAGAGAGAGTGAAAGAAGTTTTCCTACTTTAAGTTGAGTTTTCCTTATATATGAATGGTTTATAGGCCTTAAAAGTAAACCACACAACTTTCTTGAACATTAACTTTCAACAGATAATTTCTTTAAAAGACTTATCAAGTTTTTATTAAGATGCAAGTTGACTGATCTAAAAACTGATAAGGCCAATTAATCGAATTATATAAGCTTGAAAGAAGTTATTCATACTCAAGACAATGTTTAAAACCAGGCATTTCATGTAAGTGTACCTAGACAGCTCCATTTACTTAAATATAAGTAACTGTTGTTTTACAATATAGTCAGTAACTAGGTCTAGCACTGGATGATTTTCCAGCTCAATTGTTGTCAAATATTTTGGATATATTTAAATATTTGACTTGCTTAATACAAGTGGTAAAAATATTACTGACACAACATGAAGCAGAATCAAACAGATATATGAAAGGGGACATTGCAAATTACATTTTTATTAACAAACATAATAGTTTTTAATGAAAATGTCAACATTGTGCATCTACTTTCATTTGGAATTCAATTGGACAAAATTCCACATCAGCATCAACCTTAATTTTGACTATGCCAAGGGCCATAACTATAATGTGACTGGTTCAATATATCAACTAAAACCCAGGTGCACATTTTCTCATCCCAATAAACATTTTTTCTGAAGTCTGGTAATTCTTGGTCATATAGTAAAGGAGCAGTATCTGACTTTTAGGGCAGATGTACAGACAAGAGCAATTTATCTAAAAGCCAGTGAACCCCTGTCCCCCAAATTCAAGTGGGGGGCATAAAATCAGTAAATCAATGAAAATTTAACAGGCATGGTGACAGAATGCACAACTCTTCTTTTTAGAGAAGAATCCAATGAAAACCAGTAGTTGTTAAGAAATAGACTCAAACAGACTGCAGAATGTACCATTCAGAAAGTATAAGAGTAACACACAGAGATAGGAGAGAAATTGAGGCAGTCTGAGTGACTAGAGACAATAAAGTTGGAAAATAGAAAAAAGTTGGAAAATACAAAAAAGTAACAGCTTGACAGTTGGAAGGAAAAACAAGATTAGGGCATAGGCTGAAAAAAGACTATTCTGCAATAGAACATTTTGTCTAATTCACCAGCCTATAAATAGACTGTTCAATGAGACAAATGCTTAGCTTTTACAGAAAAGACATGCAAAGACTTCTCAACATACATACAATAACAGATGGTTAGATAGACAGAGAGAGAGACAGTGAGCCATATGAAAAGGAAAACACCAATATGTACATGGTGGCAGAATGTTCTAAACGACAGATTGTAGGATAGAAATACGTAGAGAAGCAAATGATGAAACGATAGATTAATTAACACACTACAAATTGATACATTTAAATAAAAGTAGACATACAATGAACAAAAGAATAAGGTACTGTCATGCAATACAAAGATCCCAGATGGATATGAAGCCATTAACTGAAAACATGACCTGGTCCAATTATGTTCATTAACAGCAGGTTAAGACGATATAGTCTTGGACCTTCGACACTGAAGATTGACCTTGAACTTTGTCATTTTGATAAGATGTGGTTATGTGACCTTTGATCCTTAAAGTGACTTTGACCTTCGTCGTCAAGGCAAGATGTACATTAGACCGCAGTCCAATGAAAGAGATAAGAGAGGTTTGGAAGATAAAGAAACATAACCTTTGACCTTTAATGTAACCTTGACCTTGAGCAGGTTTGGTACTGGCAACAACCGTGACAAGTTATTTCAGTATGTAGAAATTGCAACCCAGACACAACCTATCAGAACATAACCTGTATATGACAGGTTTTAAACTGTATATGTGATACTGATTTTGATCATAATGTTAACTATTACATACAATAAATGTAGTTTTTAAGGTTTTTGATTCGGCCATGTTAACTAGTTTTTACCCTTCATGACCAAATTCCATTTCAAAGTTGATACAAATGCTTTGACCACTATTCACAATCTCAGATATTTTTGATATTTTTCTATTAGATTTGACCTGCCAACATTCTAGATAAAATTTGTCAATACCCATGCACAAGTTATGCATGAAGCCCAGTTGAGATAAAAGGGCAGGATTGAGTTATGATCCTTGCAGAGTTAAGTTTAAGAATGATAGACAAAAGAACAATGTATGACAGATGGTAAACACAGATGGTAGTCAGAATAGTTCACTAAGTATATATATGCTAGGTAATGTTAAAAGAAGAGGGCTATGATGCCCCTATATTGCTCACCAGAGTACCAGTGCTCCAAAAGATAGAAAGAAGGTCAAGGGTCATAATCAAGGTCAGCCAAAGACCGTTTTGATCCCAGGAGACCCAGTTTGAGACTTGACCTTGAGTTCATTAAAACAAATATTCTGACTAACTTTCAAAATGACTTGATGCAAAATATGTCCTCTATGGTGTTTGCATGTTTTTTCTATGATTTTACCTGTTGTTTTAGTTTTTGACCCCATGAGACCCAGTTTCGAATGTGATCTATAGTTTATCAAAACAAACATTCTGACAAGATAATTTGGTACAAAATGTAGCTTCTTGACTCTGCACAATATTTATCTAAGATTTGACATGGTGACATAGTTCTTGACTCCACATAACCCAGTTTAGCGTTTGACCTAGAAATATAAAGACAAATACAATGACCAACTTTAACGATCAGTGTTGAACAAGGCCTCTACAGAGTACACAGCGTTTTTCTTTATTTTAATCAGGTGACCTTTATTTGACCCCACATGATACAGTTTTAAACCTTCCTTAGAGATCATTCAGACAAACATTTTGACTAATTTTCATAATGATTGACATTAAAATGTAGTCTCTAGAGTGTTCACAAGGGTATCCTATGATTTGACCTGGAGACCAAGTTTTAAACCCCACATGACCCAGGTTCGAACTTGACCTAGAGTTTGTCAAAACAAACATTCTGACTCAATTACAAGATGATCCGAATTTATGTTGATTCAAGAGTGATCACAAGAGACCAGGTGACCCACTTTTTTGACCCTGTATCACCCAGTTTCTAACTTGGCATAGAGATCATGGAGACAAACAATCTAATCAATTTTCATCATGACTGAACTGACTAAAATGTGGCGTATGCAGTTTTCATAAGGTAAGTGTGAACAGACGGATGACAGACATGGGGCGATCACAATAGTTCCCCAAAGAGCACAAAGCTCTGATGAGCTAAAATGACAAACAAGCACATACAAACAAATATAATATAATATAATATGAACACCTAAAAAGAGACGAAAGATAAAAAGTCAGAGAAATAGCAGGATGATAGAAATCTGAATGGATGGACAGACGACTAGTCTCCTTTCAACTTCAATCTCACATCTGTTTATTGTCAGTATTCCAAACTAAGGCTTGTCTACACATTTGAATAATGCTATAGGGGTTGTCCTAGTGTATACATGGGACGCAGGCTCCAAGTGTATAGATCTTCTGTTGTATCAGGGGTTATAAAACTGCTCATCTCCCGGGAGGTAAGACCTGGCCTTCCTGTTGTACTGGTTGTGGCAGACCTTGTTTATGGCACATAGTTTGCAAAAGTATTCCAAGAACCTCAACATTCTTAGTATACTTATGCAGACGGTGAAGTGCAGTTCTCATCTGAAAACCCAGGGTCTTAGTCAAGAATATCAGTTTTCTTTATAACCCTAGGATCTCATGACTAACTGAGAAAGTCAAGACTTCGATATGCCATTTCACCAAGTTTTCCAAGAACCTAGGTTCTCAAAGCTGGAAATCACAGGTATTTTTTAGAAAACCTTGGATCCCTGAGTGACCAAAAGTACAAATACCACAGGTTTAAACATATTATGTATAAAAAGGTCGAAAATTTTCCATTTCATAGAATTTCTTCAAACATGGCATTTTAGTATAAACAGAAATCTAATTTAAAAATAAAATCATAGGTCAGACCTTGACCTTGATTTTGAACATCTGCCCTTGAAGTATTATGTTGTATTTTCTGATTTTTGAAAATACTTTTACAAACCATGTGCCAAACTTATCTTAATCTTTTGATTACTGCTGTTGAGCTTGGATGCGAGGAATTAGGGCTGTAACAATACGCCAGTGCATCGGTTTATCGCTGTGCAAACGCCAGCCGAATAATTTCTTCAGACATCAAAAAATGTGGCTGATATCATTAGACAATATCATTTTTATAACATTTCAACTTAGAATTTTATGTAATTACAAGAGCTGTCCCTCCCAAGTGACGAATGCCCCCAAAAGAGGTGCCTCACAGTCTGTGTCCTCTCCATGTGCTCAATAAATGTGCTATGTAATTTTAAAATCCTTCCATGCATGACAGAGTAATCATGCATACAGTATTCCATTATTTTAAACACTAAGTGTGACCTTGACCTTTGAGGTAGGGACTTGGGTCTTGCACGCGACACATCCGCTTGATGTGCTAGACATTTGTGCACAGTTATTTTAAAATCCTTCAAAGTATAATAAAGTTATAGTCCGGACACAAATGTATGCATATATACAGGATTCCATTACCTATAAACTCTAAGTGTGACCTTGACCTTTGTGGTAGGGATGTGGGTCATGCACGCGACACGTCGTCTTGATGTGCTAGACATTTGTGCCAAATTATTTTAAAATCCTTCAAGGCATGACAAAGTTACAGTCCGGACACGAATGTGTGCATATATGCTTATATAGAGGAATCCATTACCTTCAAACTCTAAGTATGACCTTGACCTTTGAGCTAGGGACGTGGGTCTTGTACGCGACACGTCGTCTTGATGTGCTAGACATTTGTGCCAAGTTATTTTAAAATCCTTCAATGCATGACAAAGTTACAGTCCGGACACGAATGTGTGCATATATGCTTATATGGAGGAATCCTTTACCTTCAAACTCTAAGTATGACCTTGACCTTTGAGCTAGGGACGTGGGTCTTGCACGCGACACGTCGTCTTGATGTGCTAGACATGTGTGCCTAGTTATTTTAAAATCCTTCAATGCATGACAAAGTTACAGTCCGGACACGAATGTGTGCATATATGCTTATATAGAGGAATCCATTACCTTCAAACTCTAAGTATGACCTTGACCTTTGAGCTAGGGACGTGGGTCTTGTACGCGACACGTCGTCTTGATGTGCTAGACATTTGTGCCAAGTTATTTTAAAATCCTTCAATGCATGACAAAGTTACAGTCCGGACACGAATGTGTGCATATATGCTTATATGGAGGAATCCTTTACCTTCAAACTCTAAGTATGACCTTGACCTTTGAGCTAGGGACGTGGGTCTTGCACGCGACACGTCGTCTTGATGTGCTAGACATGTGTGCCTAGTTATTTTAAAATCCTTCAATGCATGACAAAGTTACAGTCCGGACACGAATGTGTGCATATATGCTTATATAGAGGAATCCATTACCTTCAAACTCTAAGTATGACCTTGACCTTTGAGCTAGGGACGTGGGTCTTGTACGCGACACGTCGTCTTGATGTGCTAGACATTTGTGCCAAGTTATTTTAAAATCCTTCAATGCATGACAAAGTTACAGTCCGGACACGAATGTGTGCATATATGCTTATATGGAGGAATCCTTTACCTTCAAACTCTAAGTATGACCTTGACCTTTGAGCTAGGGACGTGGGTCTTGCACGCGACACGTCGTCTTGATGTGCTAGACATGTGTGCCAAGTTATTTTAAAATCCTTCAATGCATGACAAAGTTACAGTCCGGACACGAATTTGTAAGTGGGGACGCACGGACGGACGGACAGACGGACGGACGGACAGACGGTCAGACGGACAGACGGTGCGATTTTAATATGCCACCCTTCGGGGGCATAAAAATAGAGATTTTCCTTAACTGATTTATAATAACTCCCATGTCAACTTCATTTTCTTGAACTTAAAAATCACATTCTCGTAAACATTGCGAAATTAAGCCTAAAGGGACATTATACATTTAACATTTCAACAAACATTTTCTTACATTTAAAAGCACGTTCTCCTTTACATTTAAAATGAACTCTTTTTTTAACATTTCAACTAACATTTTCCTTAATTTAAAAGTAAAATTGAGATGTTTCCTTAACAGATACGGTACATAGCATTGCAACGGACATTTTCTTAACATTTAAAACCACTTTCTCCTTTACATATAAAATGAACTTTTTCTTTAACATTACAACTTACATTTAAAACGACATTCTCCTTTACATTTAAAATGAACTCTTTCTTTAACATTACAACTAACATTTTCCTTTAAATAGAAATTGAAATTTTCCTTAACGGACAAGGACACTGTCTTCACATTTAAAAACGACGTTCTCCTTTACAATTAAAATGAACTTTTTCTTTTTAACATTACAACTAACATTCTCCTTAAAATTGAAATTGAAATATTCCTTCACAGACACTCTTAATGGACACTTCTTAACATTTAAAAGCACATTCTTCTTTACATTTAAAATTATCTCTTTTTTTTTCAACATTTCAACATTTTCTTTAAAATTCAAACCAAGCCTTAACAGACATTATACATTAACATTTCAACCAACATTTTCTTAACATTTAAAAGCACGATCTCCTTTACATTTAAAATGATCTTTTTTAACATTTCAACTAACATTTTCCTTGACCATGTTAACAGATACATAACATTTCAACTGACATTTTCTTAACATTCAAAACCACGTTCTCCTTTATCATTTAAAATGAACTGTCCTAACATTTCAACTAATATTTTCCTTAAAAGTGAAACTGAGACTTTCCTTAACAGATACATAACATTTCAACATTCATTTTCTTAGCATTTAAAACCACTTTTTCCTGTACATCTAAAATGAACTACGGACATGGACACTCTCTTCACATTTAAAAGCATTCTTCTTTACATTATAAAAATTAATTTATTCTTTAACGTTACAACTAACATTTTCTTTCAAATTCAATTTGAGCCTTAACAGACATTATACATTAACATTTCAACAGACATTTTCTTAACATTTAAAAGCACATTCTCCTTCACATTTAAAATGAATATTTTTTTAGCATTTCAAATATCATTTTCCTTAAAAGTAAAACCGAGATTTTCCATAACAGATACATAACATTTCAATGGACATTTAACATTTCAACTGACATTTTCTAAACATCCAAAACCACATTCTCCTTTAATATTTAAAATGAACTGTTTTTAACATTACAACATTTTCCTTAAAATAGAAATTGAAATTTTCCTTAACAGACATGGACACTCTTCACTTTTTAAAAACCACATTCTCCTTTATATTTATAAAGAACTCTTTCTTTTAACATTTCAACTAACATTTTCCTTAAAATTTGAAATTTTCCAGAACGGACATGGACACTCTCTTAACATTTAAAAGCTCATTCTTCTTTACATTTCAAATTAACTTTTTTTTTAACATTTCAACTAACATTTTCTTAACATTTAAAAGCATGTTCTCTTTTACATTTAAAACGATTTTTTTTCTAACATTTCAAATATTTTCCTTAACAGATACATAACATTTCAACGGACATTTAAATTTTCCTTAAAAGTGAAATTGAGACTTCTCAGATACATAACATTTCAACAGACATTAATTTTTCTTAACTTTTAAAACCACATTCTCCTGTACATTTAAAATGAACTGTTTCTTTAACATTACAACTAACATTTTCATTAAAATTGAAATTTTCCTCGACGGACATGGACACTCTCTTCACATTTAAAAGCATTTTTCTTTACATTTAAAATGAACTGTTTTTATTTAAACATTTCAACTAACATTTTCTTTAAAATTCAAACTGAGCCTTAACAGACATTATACATAAACATTTCAACAGACATTAACTTAACATTTTAAACGACATTCTCCTGTATGTATAAAATGAACTTTTTCAACTTATATTTTCCTTACAATTCAAATTGGGTTAGATGATAACAATTTGTTGTTGTACGAGTTACACCTGTGCCAACCATATTTTAGTCATTTTTACAGGCAGGCTGATCACCCCATCGTTCCTGGCAACAACCAGTACTGCAAATTTTCTCAAATAAAAAGATATGGTGGGTAGCAGGCCTAGACCCTCAATCTATGCGATATTATAGATATTACAGCGAGTTCAAAACAGCATCCTTAACACTAAACCAGACCTGGATGATAAGGTGTAGTGATAAATAGAGGCTATATTGACAGGTAGAGATACAAAAACCATCAGTCTGGCATTCTTTCTCTAACACTCTGAAAGTGACTTACCCTGAAAACTATAAATATTTAACTTGATAAAGCTGACTCCTTTTAACAACTTTTCATGGTTGGCTTTTTGCTTGTTTACTTTTAGTTTCTGTTGTTGCATTTTAAACACAACTTGCAGTTGGTCGTCTTTTTATTTACTGAAGATAAATACTATAGCAAACAAGTTTGCACTTTATCAAAACATCAATTGAAGGTGCGTGACAATGATTGCATGCATCAATTTATAATTAAAACAAAGCAACAATGTTTGAAATGTCTGTATAAAACATGCATAAGACCTGTTTCATGTTTTTTATCTTTTAGCTTACTGTTGTTCTTCTTTTAAAGCTATACTGAAGTTGACTTCCAATCAAGGCTCTACAGCGTGGACATACCCAGAACGACCCTCGACAAGTAGATGTGAGTGAAATGACTATAAACAGCAAAGCTTGCTTACATAACCGACTTCAAAACAACTGAGTTTCGCTTCTGTTTGTTCCATCGACTCCTCTATAGATGTCTCTTCACAGTGTGGCACATTTCAGTGTCTGAGGGCTCCATGGCTGTTGGTTCTACCAGAATCTGTGAAGATAAAGTAAAACATGTCATGAACAGCTAGTCAACGAATACATTAAATATGGTCCGTTAATTAAAGTAGGTGACTTCATAATGCATGTGTTTATATAATATAACAAGAACTGTCCATAAGACAGCAAGCTGGACTATTGTGGGTGTTTGCTAATAAAACAAAACTTTTATCAGTATAATAGCAAAACAAAATTCTGCTAACTATTAAGTATAAACTAGGAAAGTTGAATCATAAAAAAAGTCAAAATCTATAACTATAGATTTAATTTTTGGTAAATTAATTGTTTGATACAAAATTTACCCTGAACACTATTGCTAAGTTTGATATAACTACCATAAGTGGTTAATGAGATATGTGCATGATAGTACCTTGCATGCAAAACTTTAACCAAATTTTCAAAGTCAAACAAGGGTCATAATTTGCACTAAATTTAAACAAGAGTTATCTGTCTTGACTGTGTGACACCTCTCAAGACATTAAAAAAGTTTCAAGTCAATATCATAAGTGGTTACTGAGATATGTGCATGATAGTACCTAGCAGGCAAAACTTTAACCAAATATTCAAAGCCAAACAAGGGCTGTAATTTATACTAAATTTATACAAGAGTTATCTGACTTGATTGTATGATACCCCTAAAGACATGAACAATGTTTCAAGTCAAAATCATAAGTGGTTACTGAGATATGTGCATGATAGTACTTAGCAGGCAAAACTTTAACCAAAGAAGCAACGCCGACGCACAAGTGACTGTAATAGCTCTCCATATTCTCCGAATAGTCAAGCTAAAAATGGTCACCCAAGATACATCAGTATTTACTGCTACAGACAGGTAGCTGTTTACCCTTGGACGAATATATACTATCAGAATATATATCAGTATTATTGCCCCAGACTAAGTAAGGCAGTCGTTAAATAAAGATCTATACAACCATATTCTAAACAGGCATTATAATCTTATTTTCAGATTCTTAAATATTTTGAACAATTGTGCATAGGGGCGAGATATAAACTTGGTATATTGCAATTCACTCAAGACGTGATACGTACTGATATGGTTTTACAATGTACAGTGGAATTTTTATGTAAATTTTTTTTTCGTTCTTTCATTTAATACTGTAAAATAGCACAATAAATGACAAAAGAAAAACGAGCAAACTGAAACATCGCAAATTCTTAACAAGAGCTGTCCATAAGACAGCAAGCTCGACTATTGTGGGTGTTTGCTAATAAAACAAAACTTTTATCAGTATAATAGCAAAACAAAATTCTGCTAACTATTAAGTATAAACTAGGAAAGTTGAATTATAAAAAAGTCAAAATCTATAACTATAGATTTAATTTTTGGTAAATTAATTGTTTGATACAAAATTTACCCTGAACACTATTGCAAGGTTTGATATAACTACCATAAGTGGTTACTGTGATATGTGCATGATAGTACCTTGCATGCAAAACTTTACCAAATTTTCAAAGTCAAACAAGGGTCATAATTTGCACTAAATTTAAACAAGAGTTACCTGTCTTGACTGTGTGACACCTCTTAAGACATTAAAAAAGTTTCAAGTCAATATCATAAGTGGTTACTGAGATATGTGCATGATAGTACCTAGCAGGCAAAACTTTAACCAAATATTCAAAGTCAAACAAGGGCCATAATTTGTACTAAATTTTTTCAAGAGTTATCTGCCTTGATTGTAGGACACCCCTAAAGACATGAACAAAGTTTCAAGTCAATATCATAAGTGGTTATTGAGATATGTGCATGATAGTACTTAGCAGGCAAAACTTTAACCAAAGAAGCAACCCCGGCCGACGCACAAGTGACTGTAATAGCTCTCCATATTCTCCGAATAGTCGAGCTAAAAACAGAACAAGTTACTCAGACAGTTTTGTTTTGAGTAACAGTTGGAACTTTTTTCAACTTTTTTTTGTAAGTATAAATCAGTTCTATTAGTTTGTGAAAACAATAGTTTATGTAAGAAATGGGTTAAAACCCCTCGAGGGGCCTCATTTCTTAGAAAAATTAGGAAGTGTAGGGCCGGGATGGATATTAGATAAAGTGATCATTTAATCATTTGAGCCAATTACAATACAATTAATTATTTTGATGACTTGTTTCAGAGAAATAGAATTTTAATGTTTTTATATTGAATTTAGAACAACTTTAGAGATGCTGCTAAAAAAGTTGCCGTTTTTGTATTGGCAGTGGCTAGAGTTACGGTACCGTAATCGCAAATAAACTGATCTGTCGTTAAAACGACAGCTTCGAAGGCGCCATCTTTGGTTAGACTTAAAATATTGCTAATATATTACGGAAATATCGTTTTTATCTTCATATTAAATGAAGATTGAGCGTTCAGTTGTAGAACTTTGAACAATTACAATCATCAATGTTTTTCCAATGTATGATGTCTTATCAGCAACTGCATTTTATTACCTCCCTTTCTTATATTCGGGATTGAAATGTCGCAAAATAATATACATTGACAAATGAAAAAATAAATAAAGCTGTATTCATATTTACTCATACTCTTTGCATAATTCCATAAACTTAAAAAAAACAAAACAAAGTACATCTCCATCTATTCGCGATTACAGGTAAAATAATAGTTTATATTACCACGGACCTATGATATTACATTATTAGGCACACATTAAAACATTTGATGGACCTAATAAACACAATTACAAACAATTAAAGCAACATGGAAGTCATTAACTCCCGTAACTCTAGCCTTTCCTCATAGGGTTTTGCTAGACATACAGAACTTCCGTAACTCTAGACTCGGAGGCTCGAGTTACGGTACCGTAACTCTAGCCACTGCCTTTTGTATTTCCTTAGATCTAGATTGACCTGGGTGGTCTTTTTGTCCAATTTCGCTTTATCAGTGTTTATCAGCTGTTTATTGCATGTTGTTAACAGTCAGAGATCTCTACCAGTATACTTTGCACATGATTGGAAATTATTTAAACTATAATTCAAAATAGACATGATTATTCTCTTTGGGAGACTTCTGGGAAATTGCCAAGATCTTTCAAAACTGAAAAAAGTCACCACATCATGCCTAAAGTAAAATTTTGTAGTCTTAAAACGAAGAACATATTTACCTGACAGCAATTTGATTTGTTTTCTTTTTTATTTAACTTTTTTTGAAAGGAGAGTGGTGGTTTGGTCCGTCCCTCTTCGCTCCCTCTTCCCGCTGTTTTATTAATTGGTGTCTGACGTCATGACCGGTTGGGGATAAACGGCTGACCAGCCGGGAACAAGACGTTTCGGCCCCAGTACGTTTCGGCCTCACGAAAATTGTGATGACGTTTCGGCCACATGACATTTCGGCCTCACTTTACGTCCATTTCGGCCCCAATTCATATAATTATAAGAGTCAACTATATCACGGACATATTTTTTTTGGTTTTATGGTATAATCAAATATAAATATTGAATGATAAGTGGAATTTTAATTTTGTTATTGGTATTTGCTAACGATTACAATAATGAATCATTGTTATTTTGCGTTTTGAATAAATGGTGATGTATACAAAAAACGAGTCTGTTGTTATTTTCTAATGGTGCAAAAAGTTGTTTGCCGCAATTTAAAGATGAAATTTTAATGCATTTCGGTTCCTTTGATATAACTTATTAATAAGTGGAACAATTTCAAAGGATAATAGGTAATGCCCATGTCTCTATCGCAGGGTGCACACATGGGTGTGTTTATGATAGGAAAAATAAAGTAACTGCAAAACAGTTGAAGCAAGTCAAGTCAAGTTGTATTCATTTACAGAAAGTCGGATGTTTTGACAACATAACATATCAAGCTCTGTGGGCCTACTGAGCAAGATTGTTAAAATTGTTAAAAATAGTAAAATAATAGTATCTTTAAAACAACTGCTACATACTGATTGAATAATTCAAGACCAGGCAGGGTAACTTTACTTACCTTACTGGGTTTAAAAGATATGTGCATCTTTTGTCCTGAAGGAGAGTATGCGGGCGACCCCAGCGCTGTGGAGATTTTTAATAATAATAATAATTATTAACCAGGTTTTCAATTTTGAAAATCCTGGTTATTAGATTGGGGTATGGCGGGCGGATGGGCGGATGGGCGGATGGGCGGGCGTCAAACGAAATTGTGTCCGCTCTGTAACTCTTCAACCCTTTGAAGAATTTTGATGAAACTTCAGACAAATGTTTACCACATCAAGATGACGTGCAGAACGCATGTTCCGCATGGCTGGCTCCAAGGTCAAGGTCACAGTGACATTAACATTGAAAATCCTGTCCGCTCTGTAACTCTTCAACCCTTTGAAGAATTTTGATGAAACTTCAGACAAATGTTTACCACATCAAGATGACGTGCAGAACGCATGTTCCGCATGGCTGGCTCCAAGGTCAAGGTCACAGTGACATTAACATTGAAAATCCTGTTTACATGATTTTAACTTGATTTGGCAGTCAAAGGTCATATCATCTTTGGAGGTAATTTAAAAAAGATATGATATATTATTTCATGTCTACTTTGTAACTTGTTTTTTTTTAATAAATGTATTATTAAATTCTAGAATTTCTACAGGCGCTGTTGAAAATCTGGTTTGGCGGCATTGCCGCATTTCTTGTTATTATTATTATCAGTAATATTTAACGACTTTATTTATATAGCGGATAACAACATATTTTGGTCTGGAGGATAATGTTTTGAGAATTTAGAGATTTTACTTTGTCTTCCGAAGTGTTCATCAGGACACTGAATGTAATGGGTGATAGGACTTAGTCTTGGGGTAGCCATTTACTGTCTCTAAGATTTTGGAACTCGTGCCATTGAAACGGACTTTTTCTTTCATATAAAAATATCTTAGACCATATCATAACTCTCTGCAATTAATGCCTAGACTACCTTGTGCATGTAAGTTATCGCCAATCCACACATTTTGTCAAAAATATTATTCTAATAAAAAAAAAGATAGCTATGAGATATTTTTCTAAGTAGTGCTCATTTTCAATCGGTCTGGAGTCTGACAAGATTGTCCTGACATGATTGCTATTTTGAGGAGAGATTGTTTTGTTCTAGGCAGTTGCATAATATTGGATTAATCATGTTTGTAATAACTTTAATGTGAATGTGAATGTTTATGTAAGGAAGTTGGCCAGTCACCGAGTGATGCCGAGTCACATTTATCCTTATTTGTAGTGATTTCAATAACTGCTTCACTCCAGCTGTCTATGATAACCCCTTCTCTCTATGATTGATTAAATAATTGTAACAGAATTCCTTTAGACTCATTGGTGGTGGGGGTGGGGTTAAAAGTATTTGATGGTTTTATATGGTAATTAAGTGAAATGTTCATTGTAAATTTTTATGTTCATTGAAAGTTTTGATGATTACAAAATTAATTGTTAACATTTTTTTCTGACAAATTCTTACTTAAAGCGAAAGACTGTAAATTGTAAGCAATCTTGCAATCTTTATATTCTAAACTGTTTATTATATGAATAATTTTATTGTTTTTGTAAGGCTGTTAGGGGATGCACCCCGACCCCTATCACGCCATTTACGGGGCAAATAAAAGGGGTTACCCCAATTATGGGGGCCTCAAAAAAAAAAAAGTTTCATGGTTGATTCGGTCTTAGCCTGGGGATCCCGTTTTATAGCTTTTGATTGCTACGTTAGGTTAAAAATGTGTGAAATCTGCAGTGTATGCCAAAGCAAGTCTTTCATTTTAAATACTAGTAGATATCACCTTGTCAATTCTTGTGTCAATTCTGGTCTTTTTGTTAATGAGGTCTTGTGTGTAGCATCCATGCAGCTGACTTTATCGTATTGGGTGACAAGTAAATTTGCCTTCTCTTTAGAGTCTATTGTAAAAAGTATATCATTTTTGTTAATTTTAAAGCAAGCTCTGTATTACTTTCTACGCCCTTTGCTCGTCTATAAAGTCCAATAACTCCCTAGATATTGTTTATGGGTCACTATGCTGCACAGTTCATTCTATCTATTTCTTTCGGTTTTTCTTTTTAATTACTTCACGAGCCTGTCTACGGGCTTCCTGTCAATATGCTAACTCAGTTGGGATTTTGTCGGTTTTGAAAGCCTTTCTACGTTTTTCTCCGAATTCAATGGCTGCGACACATTCGTAGTTCCACCAATTGTTTCATTTTTAATTTCTTTTCGGTGTATAGGGGTGTATTTGAGTGTTTTTGTTTTGGAGATGGTTTTATGTAGAATTTCGTCAATTTTTATGCCCCCAAAGGGCGGCATATTAAAATCGCACCGTCTGTCTGTCTGTCTGTCTGTCTGTCCGTCCGTCCGTCTGTCTGTCTGTCTGTCTGTCCGTCCGTCCGTCCGTCCGTCCGTCTGTGCGTCCCCACTTACAAATTCGTGTCCGGACCGTAACTCTGTCATGTATTGAAGGATTTTAAAATAACTTGGCACACATGTCTAGCACATCAAGACGACGTGTCGCGTGCAAGACCCACATCCCTACAACAAAGGACAAGGTCACAATTGGAGTATGAAGTTTATGGAATCCTTTATATATGCACACATTCGTGTCCGGACTGTAACTCTGTTATGCATTGAAGGATTTTAAAATAACTTGGCACAGATGTCTAGCACATTAAGACGACGTGTCGCGTGCAAGACCCACGTTCCTAGCTCAAAGGTCAAGGTCATACTTAGAGTTTGAAGGTAATGGATTCCTCTATATATGCATATATGCACACATTCGTGTCCGGACTGTAACTTTGTCATGCATTGAAGGATTTTAAAATAATTTGGCACAAATGTCAAGCACATCAAGACGACGTGTCGCGTGCAAGACCAACATCCCTACCACAAATTTCAAGGTCACACTTAGAGTTTATAGGTAATGGAATCCTGTATATATGCATACATTTGTGTCCGGAATATAACTTGATCATGCTGTCCGTCTGTCTGTCCGTCCGTCCGTCCGTCTGTGCGTCCCCACTTACAAATTCGTGTCGACCGTAACTCTGTCATGCATTGAAGGATTTTAAAATAACTTTGCACAAATGTCTAGCACATCAAGCGGATGTGTTGCGTGCAAGACCCAAGTCCCTACCTCAAAGGTCAAGGTCATACTTAGTGTTTAAAGTAATGGAATACTATATGCGTGGTTACTCTGTCATGCATGGAAGGATTTTAAAATGACATAGCACATTTATTGAGCACATGGAGAGGACACAGACTGAGGCACCTCTTTCGGGGGCATTCGTCACTTGTGAGGGACAGCTCTTGTTTTTTTAAGTTTCGAAATTTCCTCAACATCTTTTAAATTTAAGTGAAGTTGTGTTATGCATAGATGTTTAAAGTCGGTCCATTATTGTGAGGTTGCATGGTTGACCTTTCATTTTCCAGTGATAATTACTGACTCGCTGTGTTTGTTCGAATATTTGTTATTTTTGGTAGATGATCTCTGCTAAAAAATGATGTATGTTACCAGGAATACTCGGAATTCTGTCTTTGAGAGTCGATTACTGAATCCCTTTCTTTTAATTGGTCACCAAGTCTGGTGATGTGTCCATCGTTTATTATATTAAGTGAATTTTCATTAATGAAATTTAACAAATATCAGCACTACCCAAAATTTGACAGCAGTGCTCGTATCTACTACTTCTAGCATAGTAGCTGTAGATTTCGAATTTTCGTTTTTTGCATAGAATTTGTATTGCTATAACATCTGCATCATATATTTGTTTGACTTGTTTTCTACAAAGTTAATGCCTTGGTGGACGTAAATACACAGACCACTTAGTTTGCTAAGTTTCAAATAACTCATTGATAATTCATTGCACGCAAAGCTTTAACCAGTTTCTAATTTCACCAAGGGTCATAATTTGTCGTAAATTCAGTCAGGAGTTACCTGACTTAATTGTTGATACCCCTGAACACTATTGGTAAGTTTCAAATAACTAATATTAAGTGGTTACTGCAGGACATGTATGTACATGATATTACTTTGAATGTAAAACATTATCAAGGGTCATAATTTGTTACATTTAGTCAGGAGTTATCTTATCTGACTGTTCGATAATACCCCGGAAGACTATTGAATGACACTCTTATAGTGTCCACCTAGCGGAGGTATAATTAACAAGAGTTGTAGCTGTTGTGCTTGCCGATACAACAAACTGTTTAGCACTAAAGTGCTAAACAAAAATCTATTTAACAGGGGTCGTACGAATAAAAGTATTAAGTCAAGAGTTATATATCTTAACTTGTTGATATACCTGAACACTACATCACAGTTTTAGAAGATGTCTCATCCACACATACAAGCTAATATAACTGCTCTTACGGACGGACCTTTATACAATTTGCTTCAAATCACAGTTTTAGATAGATTTAAAGTGGTTACCGAGATATGCTTATATCAGTGCCTTCACGCTAGACTAGAAACTAGAAACTTCTAAGATAAAATAAAGATATTTTTGACAGAGGTATTTACTCTTGCCTACAGATGAGAGGCATGATGGTTTATTCGTATTATAACTTTCAAAGTAATTTCTGAAATCGTTATGTCAATTTGTGGACAAGTACGAAAAACTTAACTGAGATTCTATGTCGAAAAGGGCCATAATAGAAGAGAAATCTTTGACAGAGTTACATTCTTTTGACCACATGTGGGGGTCATGACGGATAACAAATATTCAAACTTTCAAAGTAATTTCTCAAATGGTTAAGTCAATAGGTGGTATGGTACGTAAAAGGACCTTTATTAAAACAAGAGATGTCCATGCCCCCGTAAGAGGTGTCTCTCAGTCAGTGTCTTCTCCATGTGTTCAACAATTGTACCATGCTATTTTAGAATCCTTCCATGCACGTGAGAGCTACCATGTACACAGTATTCCATAAATTTTAAACTCTGTGACCTTGACCTTTGAGGTAGGGACGTGCGTCTTGCACGCGACACATTGTCTTGATGTGCTAGACATTTGAGCCATGCTATTTTAAAATCAATCGGTGCATGACAAAATTACAGTCTGGACACAAATGTATACATATAAACAGGATTCCGTTACCTATATACTGTAGACTTTTACCTTTGAGGTAGGGACGTTGGTCATTCAAGCTGAACGTCGGCTTGTTGTGCTGAACATTTGTGCCAAGTTATTTTAAAATCAATCAGTGCATGGCAAAGGTGTAGCCCAGACACGAGTGTGTGCATATATACAGAATTCCGTTACCTTCAAACTCTTAAGTGTGAGCTTGACCTTTGAGGTAGGGACATGGGTCTTGCACGCGATACAGCATCTTGTGCTAAACATTTGTGCCAAGTTATTTTAAAATCCTTTAATGCATGATAAAGCTGCAGTCCGGACACGAATGTGTGCATATATAAAGGATTCCAGTACTTTCAACCTCATAAGTGTGACATTGACCTTCGAGGTAGGGACGTAAAAGGGCCATAATTCTGACTAAAACCTTCACAGAGTTATAAACTCTTGTCTGCTGATGGAGGCAACGTTGTTTAAAATGAATTGTAAGGTTCAAGGCACATCTGTTATGGTTTTGAAAGAAATATTGGGAAGTACGGAAAACTTTCCGAGTTGAATGTACATTCTATGTCGAAAAAAGGGCCAAAATTCTGACAAAAACCTTGACTATAGTTATACTTTGCTACATCAACGATAACCTACTTACAGTTTGTCCGTAATAAATTATGTACATGCCAACAGAGTCTTAGCTTTGAAGTATCGTAAGACTGCCCTTTATGATTTACGTCTCAGAGTAGGTTTTTTGTGCTGCAAAACATCCCACCCAAGTAATGATATTACATTTGCAACATATGATTACACGATTACACCTGCATGACTTGTGTAGCGTATAAAGATCTAGCTGTAGGATAAAAACACCTGCATGACTTGTGCATCCTCATGCATCAGTGGTTTGCCAACCTTTCAGACAAACTTATTATGTAACGAATGCTCTGGACGTACGAGAATGGACTTGTGTAGCGTATACAGATCTAGCTGCAGCATAAAAACTAACAATAAAATAAAATTCTAACAACGGATTTTCAAGATTTTAAATTTTTGATAGATTATACTTTTTTTAAGGAATCATCTTCATTTTAACAATTTTGGCATAGGGTCATGAGTTGATAATTTATATCGAAGAAAAATAAATCAGAATATAACAGTCCCATCCACTGGGACATTATTTTCATGTAACATTCCTAGTAAAAATGCCAGTAGACAGAAATAAATTTTACATGAATACTGAAAAGTTTCATTTTTGTTTCCAAGATACTGCAAAAATAGCGTCAGTACTTTCTTTCAGTAGTTTTAGAGTTATGCTCCGGACAAAAAATATTACAAAAGGAGATAATTAAAAAAATAGGTAAGGTAGAGTCATGGTTCTTCGGCACTGTAGATTTCTACTTCCCCTCATTGTTCTCTATCATTGTAAAAGGTTTCAACTAATTCACACAGTTGAATCGTGTAATTTTAAAATCCTTCAATGCATGACAAAGTTACCATGCATACAGTATTCTACAACCTTAAAACTCTTTTTGTAACCTTGACCTTTGAGGTAGGGACGTGAGTCTTGAACGCGACACGTTGTCTTGATATGCTGAACATTTGTGCCAAGTTATTTTAAATTAAATCAATACATGACAAAGTTACAGTCTAGACACGAATGGGCGCATATATACAGGATTCTATTACTTTCAAACTCTAAGTATGACATTGACCTTTGAGGCAGAGATGTGGACCTTGCACGCAACACGTCGTCTTGATGTTCTGAAAATGTGTGCGAAGTTCTTTGAAAATCCTTCAATGCATGACAAAGTTACAGTCCGGAAACGAATGTGTATATATAAACACACTTAGTGTGACATTGACGTTTGATGTAGGGACATGGGTCTTGCAAATGACACGTCGTTTTGACGTGCTTTAAACATTTGTGCCAAGTTATTTTAAAAGCAATCGATACACGACAAAGTTACAGTCCGGACACGAATCTGTGCATATTTACAGGATTCTATTACTTTCGAATTCTTAGTGTGATCTTGACCTTTGAGGTATGGGCATGGGTCTTGCACGCGACACGTCGTCTTGATGTGCTTAACATGTGTGCCAAGTTATTCTAAAATCCTTCATACAGGACAAAGTTACAGTACGGACACGATTCTATTACTTTCAAACTCTCAAGTGTGACCTTGAGTTTTGAGGTATAGATATTGATATTGCACGCGCAACACGTCGTCTTGAAGTGCTGAAACGATTGTGCAAATTTATTCTAAAATCCCTCAATGCATGACGAAGTTACAGCCCGGACACGAAAACATGCAAGGGTCGACGCACGGTCCGATGGACAGACGAACGGTGCGATTTTAATATGCCACCCTTCGGGGACATAATAGAAACAATCAATTCAACAATTTGTACACTTCACCCAATGCGCCCCTATTAAATTGTTTTTCAGATTTGTCTAGCAAAAATACAAAAGACTGAGAGGTTCCTGCATAGTTATGTATATTCCATTTGTGAATTACAAAAACAACAACCTGAAAAACTGTTGCAATTTAGGATCTGCAATTTTATAATTATGACACGTGTTATCAAAACACCGACCGGGGCTATTAGCAATTAGTTGTTTGATGAAATATTGTAAGGCTTTCGTGTGTTTGTCAACGTTTTGTGGAACTTTAAAAGTTGGGAAAAATGAAAAAAAAATAAATAAAAAAAATAACGAATATTCGAATCCTTAAATGGCATCCGAATATTCGGAACGAATGCGTATATTCGAATATTCGTTCCCATCCTTAATTTAAAGGAAGGGACTTTACTTTTCTCAGATTTAAAAAAAATAAAGTTCATAAAATTATCTTAAAATAACTGGCATATTTTATAGTCAAATAAAAACGTTCCTGTATAAATTCATTTGAATCATAACTGTAAATTTGAAATTATGCGCAGCGTTACAAACGCCTTTAAAAGTCCACTATAAACATATAGTGTAGCGGTCCGGTTACACTAAGTTCACCACCATTTTCCAATGGATTTCTGCAATTTTCTACCTTAATTTTACATAGATCTATCGAGGATTATGCTTGCCATTAGTTTTACAATTTTGCGTATTGGTATATCATTGCTGAACATTTGATATTTGTATCGAGGAGCAGTTAATCACAAAACTGGTACGAAATAAGTTCTATGACAGTGTTTTGCTTTTGACAACATGAATTGTTGGGAAATGGCCTAAAGTTAAGCAAACCTAAATCTGGACTGAGACACTGCGTCATATGCTGAAGCCATGCAGATCATCAAGTACTACTGAAGGAAAAACAAAAAATAAACAGAAACTCTTTAGAAAATGAAAAAAACGAGTACAGATAAAATTTATTATAAAATGTTAAGAAATGAATCTTAAAGTATATTGTCGGGAATAATAAATAAAAAAGAAATAATTTTCAAAGAATAATAGACATCAACTGCATCACTGAAGCGCAAGCACCATCTTGGAAATTTGAAGACGTAGATGGTCGCAATAGCATCGTTTGCAGGGCAATTAGCGGTGAAAGCGGTGTGGTAAACCGGGGCGCTACGACAAGATTTTTGCAACAATCAACATGCTATTGGCTGCTCTTTACGCCTTTTTTCATGGCAGGAAGTATTTCTTGATATAGTTTCATAGTGTTTCCGTAAATCTGGATTCCGGGTGGCGGACGAAGAGGAGACAAGAGCACCGCAAAGCGCAGCAAGATACGCCCGAAGTGTTGTATCAGAGAATGGGAGCAAAATTTAGGCTGTTGAAGCCCAACGGACAGAACAAAAATAAAAAATTGAAGTTATATAAAACTAGAACTGTCACAAGAGTGACGAATTATACCCCCACAATACAGCTTTGTCACAGAAGTATGGCAACCATAAGAAAGGAATGGCCACAAGGACATACATTTCAGTTATTATACAATAAGTTGTGTAAATGTATTGTTTTTATAGCACACAAAATATGTAAGGAGGGAAAGTATGGATTATTATTAAATTTAATAGGTTTATTTCAAACATGTTAATATCACTAACCTCCCTATCAAATTTCATGATCCTAGCCCCAAGCGTTCTTAAGTTATCATCCGGAAACCGTTTAACTGTTCCGAGTCATGTGACCTTGACCTACAGACCTCAAAGTCAAACCTGACCTGTATTTCATGATGTTACACCTGTGTACCAAAAATTATTTCATTCGGTCAAGCCTTTCATGAGTTATCATCCGGAAACAGTTTTACTGTTCAGGATCACTGTGACCTTGACCTTTGGCCTACTGACCCCAAAGTCGAACTGGATATGTATTTCATGATGTTACAGCTGTGTACCAAAAATAATATGAATCGGTCAAGTCGTTCAGGAGTTATCATCCGAAACCGTTTTACTATTCCGAGTCAATGTGACCTTGACCTACTGACCTCAAAGTAAAACTTGACCTGTATTTCATGATGTAACACCTGTGTACCAAAAATTATTTCATTCGGTCAAGTCTTTCATGAGTTATCATCCGGAAACCGTTTTACTGTTCAGGGTGACTGTGACCTTGACCTTTGACCTACTGACCCCAAAGTCGAACTTGACCTGTACTTTCTGATGATGCACCTGTGCACCAAAAATTATTTAAATCGGTCAAGTCGTTCATGAGTTATCATCCGGAAACCATAAAACCAACAGACCGACCGACCGACCAACCGACAAGCTCACTCCTATATACCCCCCCCCCCCCAACTTCGTTTTGTGGGGGTATAAAAATCTAAGTCCCAAACCAGAAAATCCTAACCTGGTACAAAAATGTCAAAAAACACCAAAAAATTGGAGGTACCATTCATGTTGTACCACAGAAAAGTGGTCTCGGTTTTTCCGTACTGCCAATAATAAAAAAGTTACAAAATATGCTATTGATAGTAACATAAAAGGGAAGTAATTCAATAAAAAAATTAAGCAAACAAAATAGAATCTCCCAAATAAAAACAAGAGCACTGTAATCAAGAGCAAATGCAGAGCAATATCCACACAGTTATATGACGCTTGAACCCTAAGTGTGACCTTGACCTTGAAGTGAGCCATCCGGAACATGGCTTCTGCACATCGTCTCAATGTGGTAAACAATTGTGTCAGGTTTCTTCGAAATCCTTCACGGGGTTCAAGAGTTACAGAGCGGAAGGGAAACAAAATCAACCCTAAGTGTGACCTTGGTGGTGTGCACTTCTGGGTGCTGTGGGGCTCGTTTTGGGGAGGCTGCGTTTTTGGTACGTGGCATTCCCTGTTTGATATTATTTTTATTTTTTTTCTTGACCTTGAATCCACCCATCCGGAACATTGCTTCTGCACGTCGTCTCAGTCTGGTTAACATTTGTGTCAGGTTTCTTCGAAATCCTTCAAGGGGTTCAAGAGTTACAGAGCGGAAGGGAAACAAAATCATATGACCTTTGACCCCTAAGTATGACCTTGACCTTGAATCCAGCCATCCGGAACATTGCTTCTGCACGTCGTCTCAGTCTGGTTAACATTTGTGTCAGGTCTGAAATCCTTCAAGGGGTTCAAGAGTTACAGAGTGGAAGGGAAATTGCTAACGGACAGACGGACGGACGGACAGACGTCCGGAACATTGCTTCTGCACGTCGTCTCAGTCTGGTTAACATTTGTGTCAGGTTTCTTCGAAATCCTTCAAGGGGTTCAAGAGTTACAGAGCGGAAGGGAAACAAAATCATATGACCTTTGACCGCTAAGTATGACCTTGACCTTGAATCCACCCATCCGGAACATTGCTTCTGCACGTCGTCTCAGTCTGGTTAACATTTGTGTCAGGTTTCTTCGAAATCCTTCAAGGGGTTCAAGTGTTACAGAGCGAAAGGGAAACAAAATCATATGACCTTTGACCGCTAAGTATGACCTTGACCTTGAATCCACCCATCCGGAACATTGCTTCTGCACGTCGTCTCAGCCTGGTTAACATTTGTGTCAGGTTTCTTCGAAATCCTTCAAGGGGTTCAAGAGTTACAGAGCGGAAGGGAAACAAAATCATATGACCTTTGACCGCTAAGTATGACCTTGACCTTGAATCCACCCATCCGGAACATTGCTTCTGCACGTCGTCTCAGTCTGGTTAACATTTGTGTCAGGTTTCTTCGAAATCCTTCAAGGGGTTCAAGAGTTACAGAGCGGAAGGGAAACAAAATCATATGACCTTTGACCGCTAAGTATGACCTTGACCTTGAATCCAGCCATCCGGAACATTGCTTCTGCACGTCGTCTCAGTCTGGTTAACATTTGTGTCAGGTTTTTTCGAAATCCTTTAAGGGGTTCAACAGTTAGAGAGCGGAAGGGAAATTGCTAACGGACAGACGGACACCGAGGTGATAACATAATACGTCCCTTCGGGCGTATAAAAATGGGAGATGATGACATCCCTCGCAAAAATTCAAGACAATATTCCCCATTGGCGTGTCTACGGCAAGCCGTGCATTCCTAGCAAGACATCTCTCTGGTATGCCAAGTGATTTGCGAGTCACAGAAGAACGGACGGACGGACGAAGACATCATTACATCAATGGCCGGCGATGAAACGAGGGAAGATGATGAATACGATGACGATATTAGTATTGACGCTACGCATGTGTTGCAACAATTACATAATAGCCTTTATTCCGGTGGCGTAGGTGTAAAATGTCACATAGATTGTTTTAGTAATTATGCTCAAGCCAGATGCTGTCATTTACTAACCAATCATTTTACATCTCTTTTTTAACCAATTATATTTATTTTTATGATCTTCTTTGTTAATGTTATATATATTCCAAGATTTTCATTTTTAGGCAGTTCTGAACTTAAGGCAATGGTTAATTACATTAGAAATTTCTTTATTTTAAAATTATTCGTTGTTGGTGTTACAATAGAAGAAACAGTGTTACTGTTGCTAGACATTACAGTATATAATGAAATACGGAAAATTACATCGGTGTTCTATCTTAATTCCTAGGACCTGCACACAGCTTCATAATAGGAGGTAGGAAAATCAAAAGCAATATAGTTGATTTTTCAGATTTTATGACATTTGACTTTCAAATGTTTGTTCGTTAAATGTTTTAGTTCGATATACATTTTGTATATACTTCGTATATAAGGAACTTGTTCAATGTATCCGGATATAAGGAGCACCTATGGGAGTTCGTTATAAGCGAAGTAACACCTGGTGCCAGAGTTAAAATGAGCAATACTTCTAATCTTAAACATTAATAAAAGTGTTTCTGATTTCTTGAAGGATAAAATCAACCAAATCCATCGATATGGAGTTTATTCTTCAGTACTTGACGAGAGCACAGATAATGCAAACTTATATGAAAAGAGTGATTATGTACACAGTGTGTAGCTCTTACAGGCTTGGATTATTGTTTGTTGTCAAAACAAAAGTTGAAAGACAAAGAAGTAGTTTTAGTAAACACTTTAGTGCTTATCGATAATAAGAGACTTGGACATTAAAAAGATGGTAGGAATAAATACAGATTGAGCAAATGTAACGACTGGGAGATCAATGGACAGGCGTTGTTGTAAAGTTGCGTCATCCGGTTACTCACACGTCTGGTAGAGCCCATTGTTCAGCATATCACATGATTTATCGGTTTCACAAGATGCAAAATATGTCCCAAATATATGTTCCGACTACTTGAACTGAAATTTTCTGAAGTGCAAACAGTCAGTTGGCTAAGTCTTGAGAAACAGTGAAAGCAATATACCTTCCCAGCTGTTTGCATGCATGTTTCTTGAACGTGAAGCAGTGTTTGACATTGATGCAAAGGGACTGTTTGAGGAAGTATCGCAATACAAATCTAGAGCATCAACTGATTTGCTAATGGATATAAGCACAAAGTCTGGACTTCTCTCTGTTAATGCCTGAAGTAAATGCAACTGCAGGTACTCTTAAGAATATACTTGAATGTGAAGATAAAAATCTTAGTTAACATTCTGGTGCTGTGAAGTATATTATAGGTATTATTCTATATTCTGTCCAGTGTCTTAAAACTGTGAAATGAAGTTAAGCAGAAAATAACGAATTTGAAGGGTTTGACGATGATGATAATGAAAATTAAGGTCATGAACCAACACCAAAATATTATTATACTGAAAAGAAGAATTGACTTGACAAAATGAGTGACGCTCTGTGACAACATAACTGAAAGACTTCAACTGAAGACGTTTGAGGTACTTGTGCCATCAAATAAACCTTGTGCAAAAATTATGGGCAGTTTGGTGTGGATGAAATGAATAGTTTGCTTGGCCATGACAAGCAAGACTACTTTAAATGTTCGATAGTGGCCGTGTGCACTTTACTAACTAACTGACCATTGGAGTAGTTGTGATAGTTAGATAAGTATTCGGGTAGTTAGCGGAGGCGATCGAACGAAATTAGTTGTACATGTACATGTAGTTGCATGACATTACAATCTCGATTATCAGGAAATTTCATGAAAAATACAGATTTCAGAGAGAACCACTAGCATCAGCATGTAGAACGAAGTACCTAGAAACAACACTCAGTTTACATGATGAAATGGCTTCAGTTCTGGGGTTAAAGCTGCACGCTCTCAGTTGCCGTTGAAAAAAAAAATTCAAAAATGACTTACAACTACATAAATGTTAAACTAAAGGCTAGAATCAACAATAGAAGTAAAATCAACAATAGAAGTAAAAATCTAGGTAGGAATTTGCTAAATTGATTGAACATGCTGGTTTTACGGCACCGCTACACTATATTTATATTTGGTTGTATAATTTCAAATCTACTGACATACTTTACATGAATTTATACTGGAACCTTACTAAAATACGTCATTTACATACAGTTTGAAGATTTTTTTTTAACCAAAATCTGAGAGCGAGCAGCTTTAAACAAGCACAACACATCTATTTGTATATATTGCACGAATAAATCATGGCTGTTGTCTGTTCGCAAGTTTTTGCGCCTTTAAACATAAAAATCCGAATTTCACGATTTTACCGTGCTCTTTGAGGCAATCAGAAAAACAATTTAGTTGCATCTGGAAAGGGATTAGCCTCACTCCATTATACGACTTTACCCCCAGCAAAGCTATTCAAAAAATGTCCTCTTACGGTTGTAAAATGCAAATTTACTATATTTTGTGTTTTATAAAGTTTGCCCATACTATAAATGTACATCACTGATACATGATATTTTCCATTTGCAGAACTACAATAGATCTCATAAAAGAAAATTAACCAGTTTAACAAATTAAACAGTTGAGCTCGCATGAACTACAAATGTTGGGAATATGTCATAAATTGAATAATTTAAGAAGAGCAGGAGATGCCTCTGCAGATCTTCAGACTCTTGCAAAAAAGAACAAAGCGTCAACTTCTTCTTTGAAGTCAAAAATGGAAGACTTCTACCAAAAAAAATGGAAACTTTGGAAAAGGAAAATGCGAATTAAAAAAAAAGAGAGCTACAAAAAAGAAAAGCAATAGTCACCTTAGATGGAAAGTAACAGATGATAAAAAAGAGCAAGAAATACAAATAGCTGCAACTTGAAAATTTAGATCTAAACACAATAAGTCAAGAGGACATATTTTCGGAATTTAAATTTTATAAACGAAGAAGAGTTTAGCGGTGGGGCATGTGACACAAACCATGACTTGCTACAAGAAAAAACGTTCCTGTGAAGATACAAACTCTGTTTCGGATGAAGGAACTCCAAACAAAAAACAAAAGAACATTTAAAGGATGTTCACATTATGGCATTGTTCATAATTAGGTTCTTGAAGAAGCTTGTTCATATTTCGTGAACTGTACAATAAACAATGAATAAAAATTTCATTTAAAAACTGTTAAATCTATTCCTTTTAAAGGCACATACCCTACAACTGATGTCAAACTGAATAACCTCCAAAACATAAATCATATAATCTTTTGAAGCCTTATAACTTTACCTAATAGTTTAGGCTATGCATTCAGTCACTTTCGATAAATTGAGCGGTTTAAAATATAATGCAGTACCGTAAACCATTCAATAATCTATGTAGAGTTGTTGTTGTACAGTAATGGGTGGATGCGATTTATTACAGAAAACCTACTATATTAATGAATCGTGGTAAAATGAGGCAATTTTCGCTATAGGTCTTTCTTTGAAATTGTATTTATTTATTATACGTTAATTGAACACATAATCTGTTTCGAGAATAGAATCTGCTAGATGTAGGGAGTGCCCCTTTAAAATCTTAAAAACTGTAGTATTACTCTGAAATAAAAATATATGAAAAGAAATTTCAGATACCCGTCCACAGAGTATGTAAGTATGTTGTTTTACTTTAGTAAATATGTTCAATTAAAACACATCACATGTAACTACATTGTTTTCTATTCATTTTAAACACAATTTTCAGTTCTAATAAATCACTTACTTGCTGATTTGAAATGGCAGTTGCCTCATCTTCATACCTGACAATAACAACAGATAAATCTGAACACAACACAAAATTATTATTATACTCACTTGACTTTAAATCAAAAGTAAACACAAAAGTACTAAACATAGGCTATGGTTATACTAACATGCTTATTGTTTATTATACATCTATAACAAGTTACTTTGAGAACCTTATTCAAACGAAAACACTTTAAAAACACTTTAATTGTTCTGTTTACTCCAAGAACGCAACTGAAGACTGAAGATCTATTCGATTTATGACAGATTCGCAACCACAGGGGGTCGAACCATACCACACCCACCTTCTATTGCCTATATAATATACAAGGGATAAAACTAGCTCCTTTCAAGAAACACACCCGGTCTGCTATCGGCTAACTTTTCTCTATAAATAAATGACATATCGGCTTAAACTTGGTCTTGTTAAATCGCCGAAACATTATTCTACCCAATAAGTAAAACCATAACCTGTGTCGGCGAGCATTACGTTCAATTGCCATCTCTAAACTTCCTGAAAGTTGAAAAACTCTGAAGGTAAGACACAGGTTTGTCCGGTCAAACGGACCGTGTTCATCCCCCTAGGGGGTTCTGTGACATTTTGCCTACTTCGAAGCAAATAAAATCATCGATTTGATAAAACAATGTTTTTCATATTACTCACATGCATGAAAGGGTTTCCAGACACTACGGGGAACTTAGTACAGGCGAGTTCCCAACCGCGTCTTGCTCATTCATTTCGAAAACGCCATTTTGGTACCGTCTCGAATGGACTATTTGATTGGTCGTCCGATTGATGATGCAACGTTCCTGTATCCAATGGGCCAATCAGAATCAATGTTCTGTAGAGGTCACGTGATACCAAAAATGGCGTTTTATTCAAATCTTTCCAAAATCTGAGCAAGCACAAATGCACGTTTTGCCAGAGATGCAGGGCAATATTTAGTACATATCTAAACTTGACTGTCATAAGTGTTCTGTTGCAAACAGCGATCGAAACATTCCTAAACAAGAGCTGTCCCTCACAAGTGACGAATGCCCCCGAAAGAGGTGCCTCACAGTCTGTGTCCTCTCCATGTGCTCAATAAATGTGCTATGTAATTTTAAAATCCTTCCACGCATGACAGAGTAATGATGCATACAGTATTCCATTACTTTAAACACTAAGTGTGACCTTGACCTTTGAGATAGGGACTTGGGTCTTGCACGCGACACATCCGCTTGATGTGCTAGACATTTGTGCCAAGTTATTTTAAAATCCTTCAAAGCATAATAGTTATAGTCCGGACACAAATGTGTGCATATATACAGGATTCCATTACCTATCTTGCACGCGACACGTCGTATTGATGTGCTAGACATTTGTGGCAAATTATTTTAAAATCCTTCAAGGCATGACAAAGTTACAGTCCGGACACGAATGTGTGCATATATGCATATATAGAGGAATCCATTACCTTCAAACTCTAAGTGTGACCTTGACCTTTGAGCTAGGGACGTGGGTCTTGCACGCGACACGTCGTCTTGATGTGCTAGACATTTGTGCCAAGTTATTTTAAAATCCTTGAATGTTACACGAATGTGTGCATATATAGAGGATTCTATAACCTTCTTACTCCAAGTGTGACCTTCACCTTTGAGGTAGGGATGTGGGTCTTGCACGCGACACGTCGTCTTGATGTGCTAGACATGTGTGCCAAGTTATTTTAAAATCCTTCAATGCATGACAAAGTTACAGTCCGGACACGAATTTGTAAGTGGGGACGCACGGACTGACGGACAGACGGTGCGAATTTAATATGCCACCCTTCGGGGGCATAAAAAGAAAATCTAGAAATTACTGATTTACAGTCTACTCTCGGCAAAAACCCAACTAAAAAGAATACAGTTTTAAAGAAACTACAATATGCTTCAGATAGTAACACACACAGTGATGCAATCTCCTTTGCAGAGTTACCGTTCCTTACACTCACTATCATCAATAGATCAGCAAACTAAAATATAAACTGTAACTGAAAAATCAAAAGTTCAGTAACAAACTTGCCAGATTACCTTCCAATTTATTTTATGTATATTGAAGAAGTTTAACATATTTGTTTTAATACTAAATGTACATGCAATTGTATTTCTACATCTAAATAATATTTCGTTTCATGCTTTAGTTTTATTTTGACAAAAAAAAAGAAACAAACTGCTCTATATTCATGTCAATTATTCTGACATAATGGTATTATGACCTGGCATGTTTTGCATGAAATTTGTATTTTGTAAATGTATGACAACAACTTCATAATATCATTGAACTCAGACAATCAAACATGGACATCTGATGATTATTCATACATAGTGTTACTTATTTTTGTCTTATTGATATCATAAGTGATTTCATAAGAATATCAATATTTAGTAATGGTAATGGGCTTTATTACCAATTCAGAAAAGTATAATTTCCCCCAATTATTGTTTTATTAATAGAGTATTTACCATCTGTCTATATATCTATCATATTCACAAATTTGAGATATATAGACCCTTCAAGTAAACAACATATTCTATAAAATTTAATGGAGGTTTCATTGAAATGAATTGATATTTAGAATGCTATTGTCATACTGTAACATATTGATAACATTCATGAACAGTTGAACAGTTGAATTCAAACGAAGCATCATGCATTGCCTATACTTACTCTCTCATCTAAGCCACCCCTAATAGCAATGACACTTGTCAATCTATGATATGCAGACAAGTTGTCATACTTGTGCTTCATAAGAATGCTGTATGCTGAAGCAAGGACTGGAATAATGGAGGCTTTCACCTGCTCGTTAGCTGGTACTGTGACAGATAGCATTACCTTCAGCAGAAACGGGACCCTAAAATATGCCATATTTCATGTATTGTATTTGTAATAATCAAAACATATGTTTTTCATGAAAGCTATTATAAAGATGTATAGGGTATGTTGAATTAAATTAAGAAAATTTTAAAATAAGTAGTACCTGCTACAAACCATTCCAAACATATTACTGAATTAAACGCTTTTGATTAATTTTATGCTTTAATAAACAATGCAGTAAGTCAAACACCACATTTACAGGCTGTAGGGACTGTTCATCTCCAGGCTTTAACTCTGTGTATGCAATTCTTGGATTTAATACATACAAGCTATAAACTCTCTTAAATGGAGACACAGAATTTCAGTTTGGTCTCAAGACATTAGTCTCCAAATAAAGCCCCTGCTGGGATTTGAACCCAGGTCTCTTCCAGTATGAACAGGAAGTATTCTACTTCTGAACTACAGGGATAAGAGACATAACAAATTTTGTCAATGAAATGGTTTACCTCTGAATCATCTCATCAATGATTTCATCAAGAAAATGGGATACATTGTCTTCCAGCTTGTTAATGTCCCTGTATTTAAATAACACAGATCCAAAAACAGCTGTTCTGGAGGTTAAAGTTGATGCCTTTAACCTTAGATCCTGAAGGACAGACATTTCTTTATCCATATGCTTGTCATCTCTCAAGTGTATGAAATCACTGAAAATGCTTTCTAAAGAACATATAACTGGATTACTGTCCGACATTTTCTGGACAATTGGTTTGCTGTATCCATGGTCTTGCTCTATTGTTTCATCAACATATTCATCAATATTAATAACCTTTACTTCATCTATAACAGAAACATTCTTCTTTGGAGACTCTAGTCTCAACTGTTTTCTGGATTTTGAAATTGGTACACATGACTGACTATTGGTGGACTTCGTTTTGGGGAGGCTGCGTTTTTGGTACGTGGCATTCCCTGTTTGATATTATTTTTGTTTTTTTGGTGTCAATTGAGATAGGGCGCATCTCTTTACCCTTACTGACCCTCCTGCAACGTATTTTACAGCAGACGTTCTAAGCTGAACGATAAAATCATATGTCTGTGTAATCTTAGTGTAACAGTTTCTGCAAACGCACGTATAATCTAAATCAGATAACGTTGACAATAACAATTCATCATCTAACAATATTCTTAACTTGCTACAAAACCCATCTGACTTTGCTTTCCTACTACTCAACATACGCAACATACAAAACATGTTACTTCGGTTGTTTTCAACGGTGTGGAAGCCATTTTGAAGTACCATATCACGTGAAAAGTAAAAAGTCACGTGATGCCGAAAGTAGTCCGAGCCTATGACAGAGGTGAATGTAATGATAGCCGATAGTGTAGAGAGTGACAGTGATAATAGGAATTCACCACTTGAAGCTCGTGTCTTAACGCAACATGAAGAAACACGGCTATTCTTTAATCCAATAAGAGCAGATTGGCAGAGGAGTGTTGCTCAAATTTCAATTAAAGGGACATACCCTATAACTGATGTCGAACAAATAATCTCAAAAATATAAATAATAGAATCTTTGGGAAGTATTATATCTTAACCTGAAAGTTTCAGCATTGCATTCCAGTCATAATCGATAAAATAAGCAGTTTTAAATATGCTGCAGTACCGTAAACTATTCAATGATATAAATGTTGTTGTTGTACAATTAATGGTTGGATGCGATTTATTACAGAAGGCCTCTATATTGATTAATTGTGCTAAAATGGGGCATTTTTCGATAGATGTTCTTCTTTCAAAATGTATTTATTTATTATTTTGCGTTCATTAACACATTATTTATGTTTCGGTAATATAATCTGCTAGATGTTGGGGAGTGCCCCTTTAAAATCATTTTTGAAAATAACAATGTCACATGCAAATTAAATGCACCATCAAAATTTATACATATCATCGGAGATTTTTAAATGTTTATCGAATGTTGTTACAGGATCTGAAAAAGATTTCATCTATTTAGAAATATGTTGGTACAACACATGGTCAGATGTGCAAAGTTGTGCAAACCAGTTCTAGATAACAACGTCACTGCAAGAGTGTTTGCAAAATTCTATAATGGCTAAAAATAAAACTTGGGCAACGCATATACAAATCTTTCTTATGGCTCATCTTTTGAAAACAAATATATTTGTATACACCAACATAAGGGAATCAACGTATCAGTGGTTGAAACACTCCAACTTTCTTAGATAGAAGTTTTTCTGTGTGTCAACAAGGTATATACCTTTAACCACAGAAATGACAACCATTACGAGGAAGAAAGGAAAACCTTCAAAACAAAGAAAATGACAAAAGAAGGAAGACACAAAAACGGGCATCATTGGGAGTGGAAAAATAAAATCCTCAAAACAGAGAAAATGAGAAAACATCAAAGAAACAAAAACGAGCATCAATAAGAAATAAGAGAATCTGAAAAAAAAGAAAAAAAGGAAAAACCCTGACAACAGACATAATGACAAAGTAATCAAAAGACAGAAACAGAAACGCACATCTTCAGAAGTAAGAGACGCTGAAAATAAGAAAAAAGACCAGACATTACAAATAGATACAAAGAAAAAGAACTTAAAGAAAAAGAACATAAACAACTTGTACGTTCAGACAGTAACCATAAACAAATTGAAAGTGAGAAAAAGAAAGCTAAAATACCGTTACAGATACAAAAGCTTTAATCAAAACATTTCATGAATCCATTGAAAAAGACTCTACTTGTGTATGCACATGCTGTGATCAAATGTGGTACTGACAAAGTGTCCAGAAAGCAACCGGGCTACACATTGCAGACCTTCACTTCAAGCACAAAGTCTTGACTGGAAAAAATTGTTGAAAATTTGGAATGGATCTGCCACACATGTATTTCCGACATAAAGAAAAGAAAATTGCCACTTTTAGCTACACATAATTTGGTGTGTTTTTCCACAAAAACCAGACTGTTTGGATTTGGCACATCTAGAAGAACGACGTATATCACCTCGTTTTCCGTTTATGCAGTTGAGAGAGTTTCCCCGAGGAGGACATATTAGCGTCAATGGAAATATTGTGAATGTACCTACAAACATTAATTCAACTGTTTGTAAATTATCAAGAACACAGTCAGATGACATGTGTATTCCTCTACACTTAAAACGAAAGCTGCCTTATATTATACAAACAAAAAAACAAAAATAATATCAAACAGGGAATGCCACGTACCAAAAACGCAGCCTCCCCAAAACGAACCCCACAGCACCCAGAAGTGCACACCACCAACACACACACACACACACAACACACGCACACACACACACAACCACGCACACACACACACACATACACCACCAACACACACTAGCATACAAAGCAAACACACGAGGACAAAACGAACAATTAAAGGAACACAGTGGGGCACCGCCTTGGAACGGTCAGTGGCAAAAACACCACTGGGGAGCTTAAACCGGTTTATGGTGCGCACCCAACCTCACTCTTACCCCCACCATGTTCCAAAGTCACAGGACAGTGTAAATAAAAGTAATCCCTGCTAGGTGAATCTCTAACACACGCAATGGAAACAAAAGGCATGGTATGTAAAACACAAAAATGTAAAACACAAAAATCATGTCAACATGGAAATGATACGTCCTATTATAATCAAAAGGCTCTCAGCTATTTGATATCTACCTGCAAGTTATATCAGGATGAGGGAATTACATATGATGGATCATGGACTCCTGATTCACAATTTACTGAAGATTTTACGTCTGCAGAGATTACTGTTCATGCACAAGTATCCGAGAAAGACTTGTATCATATCAAAGAAACTCTAATGAAACTGCAAGTAATCTGAAGGAAAGTCCTGCAGATTCAGATGATGATACCAATGCTGAAGATAAATGGGATGAAACGCCAGTTTAAGATCAAGCAGTAGGAATTATGGATACAATGATGCCGCCAATTGATGTATCATCAGATGCAAGCCAGATACTAGCATTTGCTCCAGCTGAAGGAAATTCCCCGTCAACATATTCCTAGATGAATTTGCAGAATAACTTTCTCTTTCAATATGTTTTGTGGTGAAAGAAAAAACGACCTGACAACAGTTACCGTGAAGTTTCTGCTCATGACTCGGACATATGCAAGTCAGAATTAAGAAGCACTGATCTGATAGTTTCCTCAAATATTCCCAACTTATTCTTTAAAGCTGCTCGCTCTCAGATTTTGGTAAAAAAATAAAGTTCTTCAAACTATATGTAAATAACGTATTTTAGAACATATGGTCATATAAAAAGGTTCCAGTATAAATTCAGGTCACATATATCTCTAAATTAAAAAAAAAATTACGCTACCAAATTAAAAAGCGTGCAAACGCTTTTGACATTTCAATATAAACATATAGTGTAGCGGTGCCGTGCAACCGATCTTTCCAATCGGTTTCTGCAAATTCCTACCTAGATTTTTGCTTATATTTTGATTCTTAGACTAGCCTTTAGTTTTATATTAATGAAAAAGTATGTCAAATTAAAAAAACAACATATTTTTTCCAACGGTAACTGAGAGCGAGCAGCTTTAAAGTAACGAAATCACAGGCACAGCATATTTCAGACAAAGCCAACTTATGCATGAGAAAAACTACAAACATCACCAGCCTTACAGCAGGATTTATAAAAAACGCAGAAAATGTTGAAAAAATGTGTTACTTAGATGAAGGCTCCTGACAGGGTTTTTAAAGACCTCAGGGGCTCACCACCATGTTAAAATCAATGAAAGTGATTTAAGAACTTCCGGATGAATTTTCAGAAATTCAACAGTCAGTATTCACCAGAGGTATGCATCAAAACCAAAGTCACTGCATAATGTTTGTTTAGAAGCCTTTGCATCAAAGAATAAAGTATGTAACTCGACAAGGAAAAGACATTGTCGATAAACTGATGACATGAAGATAACGACAATGACACATAACAGATAGCATACAAATTTGGCAGTGTCACCACGAAGAAACGAACAAGACCAGTCTGCATTCGATATCTAAGCTACCAAGAACCTATAGATCAGGCGAATTACTTTCGAGAAATACTTCTTTTGTTTTGGGTTGAATACCCATTTATTGAAGGCTCATCTCAGTTCAGTTTATTTTTGGTACCAGATCTCTTTTTGACTTAACCATTTCAAACTTTGCTGCAGTGTTCAAGGTAGTCCTATATAAAAAACCCCCCAAAATTTTTTTTTTTTTTTTTGTTTTTTTTTTTTTTGTGGCCCCCCAAAAAAAAAAAAAAAAAAAAAAAAAAAAAAAAATTTTTTTTTTTGATAAGGTTATCAAACAATTCAGTAAGATAACTTTTCACTTAATATCTTAATGCTCATGGCCCTTGTTGACTTTAAAAATACAGAGATTCTTGTATTGCCTTTTACTGCAAAAATTTTTTTATTGGCAAGCACTTTAAAAGTCGAGAGCTTTGTCTTACGGACAGCTCTTGTTGTTTGGACCTCGTATTTAAATCTTTGAATTTGCATAATAATAGAAGTTGTGGCATTGATATAAAACCGAACTCGGACATGCCCTATAACTGATGTCAAACTAAATAACCTCAAAAACCTAAATGATAGAATCTTCGGAAGTATCATAACTTAACCGGAAAGTTTTAGCTATGCATTCCTAGTCATTATCGATAATAAAATCGGCAGTTTAAAATATACTGTAGTACCGTAAACCATTCAGTACTCTATGTAGAGTTGTTGTTGCACAATTTATGGGTGGATGCGATTTATTACAGAAAGCCTCTCTATTGATTAATTGTGGTAAAATGCCCTCTATTGATTAATTGTGGTAAAATGAGGCATACAGCCAGAGGTTCTTCTTTGTAATTTGTATCTTTCGAGAAAGTAATCTGCTAGATTTAGAGAGTGCCCCTTTAATGTTTATGTAATGTTTTTAAAATGGTTCCCAACATGAATTTTATCCTTCAATATTTATACTTTATTAAACATAGCCTTTAATTTCATATACCAAATTGTTCAGAAAAGGCATTTCAATTTTTCTATAGTGAATATTTGGTATATGAAAGGTTTCTTTTCTTTCAGTGCATCACTTACTTTGTACTTTGTACTTAGGACCTGATATGCATAAAGCATCAACACCCTTTATTCAAAATAATTGTTCTCAAAAATTATAAATCGATTATCATAGTAGTTGAAACAAGCAATTTGAAAAAACTCAAAATGAAAGTTAAAGTAGAACTGACAAAAACAAATGGAAAGCTGGCATTTTGCAATAAACTACTATTATTGCGTTTCGTTACTCGGAGTACCTAGATTAGTATATTGTACACATGATAATACACATCTTTATTTATCAAATTTTGTTTATTTGCAAATATATGATATTAGGCATATATTTTCCTAACATTTTGGTGCATGAAATATATGGCTATTTTGCTAAAAAAGTATACAAATTTGAATGACAAAATTCATGTTGGGATTATTTCCAACACTTTACATGGACCTTAATCTATACAGCAGTGCACATTGTTACATTTTCTTACCAAATCCCAAGCGAGACGCTTTCTATCTTTTTTAAAAGCTAACCTTGTAATAAACTGTGTTGGTTTATTCGTTCAAAAAAAATTGTTCAGTAATTAAGGTGATAACAGATTGGTTTTCGTGTCTTTAACTTTAATGGAGCTACAACATGTATGCCTTTCGCAATATTTCAACCAACGGAATTAACTGGAACCCGACTTAGCAGTATAGATCGTTTAAAAAATTTGATGAACAAATGTTTCAAAGAGATTTATTGTTTTCTGGACTGGAACAAATAGATATGATTTCAAATCCGAATAATGCTTTAGATATGTTTTATGAATTCCTTAACAATACATTATCCAAACACGCTCCTATAAAAGAAAAACGTATAAAACGTGAGCATCAACCAAAATGGTTCACAAATGAAATCAAAACACTCATATATGATCGTGATAGATGCCACAAATATGGAAACATAATTCCTTATAAAATTCTAAGAAATAAAGTTTCATCCATGATAAAAAGAAGTAAGAAAGATTTCTTTAACGATGCAGTTAGAGATAACAAAAATCAGACATCTCTGGAGAAACTTAAGGAATATATCAAACTTGAATCAAATGCCCCCAAAAATTAAAAAAAAAAAAAATTTTTTTAAATTCCCTTTTAAATAAAAAAAAAAAAAAAAAAAAAAAAAAAAAAAAAAAAAAAAAAAAAAAAAAAAAAAAATAAAAAAAAAAAAAAAAATTTTTTTTAAAAAAAAAAATAAAAAAAAAAAAAAAATAATTGAGTTACATTTCCCCTAAAGACTTATATCAAGTTAGTAAAATTATCGATAAATTAGAATAAGGAAAGGCCACGGGGTTGGATAGTATAGGCCCTAAAGTTTTAAAACAATGTGGTGATATTATTACTCCTTATATTACACCTATAATTAATAATAGCATTGCACAAGGAATTTTTCCTAACAAACTTAAAGAAGGAAGACTGATACCAATTTTTAAAGCTGGTAACAAAGACGATCCAAATAATTACCGTCCAATTTCTATTCTCCGAACTATATCAAAAAGTTTTAAACGACATATTGCCACACAAGTACAGCCATACTTTGAAAAAAACTGATAGTATACATAAAATGCAGTCCGGATTTAGGAAACACCACTCTTGTAATACTGCACTTATAAGATTAATAGATGCATAGTTAAAGTGACATGCACATTTTTTTAAAGTAAAATTCCAGCTGAAATAGGTGTGTGTGAAAAGGGTAGAGGAAATGATAACTTTGATCCAATACAACAAACTTTTCCTGCTACCAGAACGAAATAATAAATTTCCAAATATTACTTTTCCTATTTTGACTGGGAGAGTCAATTTAAGAAATAAACAAATGCATGTCGGACCTTCCACTGCCGAGCAACACTAATAACACAAGGGAGATCACTGCCAAGGAAGGAATTATTATTTTATTAGTCCATTTCTTTAATTTCTAAAGCACCAACTTAGTTTAAACAGTATTTATTTCAATTTTGTGTATCATATACATACATTCGATTGTCAAATACATATACAGGATTGAGAAGTAAGTTGAAGCACCAACTTCCAATATTAATACGGCATTATCATTAGTTTGACACATTTAAATGCACAGCTACCGAAAATTGCTTTTATAAAACTGTCACCAAAAATACACTATGTGCAGTAAGATGAGCATAATGTCAGTTTAAAGGATATTGATAGTGGTAAATTGGTGGGAACAATATTTTTAGATTTAAGAAAGGCGTTTGATCTTGTTCAATCTCATTAAAATCAGACTCAGTATCTTCGCTTCGCGTAAATTAGGATATGATTTTAATGAGATTGGGTCTTGTAGATCACGAAATACTTCTCCACGAATTAAAGTTATCCCATTTTTCAAGTTGTACATTAAGATTGTTTAAATCATATCTTGAAAACAGGACACAATTTGTAAAAGTTTGAAATTTACAATCTGAGATACTCCCCATCACATCTAGGGTGCCCCAGGGGTCCATATTAGGGCCATTGCTTTTTATTCTTTACATAAATGATATTACGTTTATGTATCCTGATCTAAACATGGGTTTATATGCAGATGACTCAACCTTATATGAATCGGGGAATCATATATCAACAATTCAAAATAAACTCCAGGATAGTCTTGACTTTGTAAATAAATGGTGCCAATTAAATAATATGGCATTGCATCCAGCAAAAACTAAATGCATGATAATTGGGTCTGCTTATAAATTAAAATCCACTCGAAATCTACAATTATTTGTTACTGACATACGTCTAGAAAACGTTACTTGTTATAAGTTACTTTGAGTATATGTTGACAATAAACTAACCTGGCACAATCAAATTGACAATGTCTGTAAAAAACTGAATAACAAAATTGCCCTGTTAAAGAACATAATATATTACCTCACACCTGAAATGAAAGTCATGTTTTTAACGCATATATATTGCCCATATTTGACTACTGTTGTACGGTCTAGTGCAAAGAAACAAGCAATTATGTGAATAAGATAAATATACTACAGAAACGAGTTGCAAAAATGATACTCAATGAACCGATGCGAATACCATCGGCAGAGCTATTCCAAGAATTAAAATGGCTGAGTTTTTCAGACCGATGCAAATACCACTGTGCTGTCTCCGATATATCAAGGCCCCATCATACGGCATTTGGCAGATATTGTAACGTTTTCTGACAATAAAACATACCAGTTAAGATCAGTATCAAACAAAGATCTTGTCATACAGATAACACCTCGTACTAAACACATGGAAACATCATTCACAAATTATAGCAAACATATATGGAATGGCATTCTTTTAAATATACGTACTTCGAACACTCTTAAAACGTTCAAAAGAAATTATAAGCATTATTTATTGTGTGAATGATAATTTAATCTACATTTTCTTTAACATATTTATATGTTTAATTTATGTTAATGTCCTTTGAGTGCCTGTTAGTGAATGTTTATGTATGAATGCATTTATTAACAGAATGTTTTATAGTCTTATATGTAAATGTGTCTTTCTAGTGTTAACTTTGCCAGTTGATTTATTTTAACTATAATGCTTTTTCTTTTGTTTCTTTACTTTGAAGGCCATATTGAAAATTATAATATATGTTTTCATATGTCTAAATGTGTAACCTTCGGCAAATAAAGCTTTCATTATTATTGTTATTATTATTATTAGTATTATTATTATTATGCTCTATTAAACATTTGCATAAATATAAGTTTCCTGCCAAGAAGTAGTAGGTATGATAAGTATAAGTTATAGGTCTATATAACAGGATTAAGCAAATTTATTGCAAGGAAGCATTAGCGAAAAAAAAACAATGTTTATTTCTGTAATATGGACATATAACCGCCTTACAGTTTGTCCCATCTACAGTAATTTTTGTAATGAAATATGTAGAGATTTGGGGCACAGTTTAGCGCTGTGATGTCACAGTCCCACCTTATTTCATATTGAAGATACTGAGTCAACTTATTATTTTTTAAATGTAATTGGAGCAAAAAGTAGGGCAAACTGTAAAGGAAACACGCGGTATCTGGTTATGTTCGTTCTCTATTACTTAAATATTACAAAGATATGACTTACCTGTCCCTGAATGTTTTTGTCTGATTTAAATAGAAGTATTACAAAACCATCATTTATCTTATATGACCTACTTATAAAATGATAAAATATAAGATTACTTTTCATATCAGGTAAGTATGCTGCACAGTGACAAAACATTTTTAGCCTATCTACCAACTAAGTTTTTATTGCATTTTTGACATTTTTTTTCAATTCCCCAGAGATCGTGTAGCCCCGGGCCTGCTGTGCCTAATAGCAGCCACGCCCCTGATTGGTTATTGATCATTTTTACAAATTGATACAGTTAATGCACCGCACCTGAGAAATATAGTTTCGTAAACACATCAAAAATGAACACTTAACTGTACGTAAATTATAAGGGTATAAGTCTCTCTTGTACGGAATGAGAGCGCCACTAATTAGATATATAGAAGGGCAATGTACTTACTGGGTGGTCGTAAAGTGTACCATGTTAAAGTTTAAAAAGCAGTACGATGACGTTTAATCCAAAACATGATAGATCAACGTCACAACGAACGAGAACACTTTAAAGGTCAACGCTTTGACGTCACTTTTGATAACACTTTTATCACCAAAAATACGGATGTTTCGGCTGTCAGCTGACAAAAACATAATGCCGGTATGTATGACCTCGCATTAACTTTTATCATTTGATAAAATTGCTTTCATGCAAAAATCTGAAAGACATTATCTACCTCATGAGAGACTCAAAAATGTGTCTACTCACGTGAATTTGTCTATGATACATGTAAGTGCACTTTTTTCACGAACAGGTAACATGAAAGGGTGAAATCTGGTCACCTTCAGTTAGCTACAACAGGTATTTGTCTATCTTACCAAATTATTAGGGCTAAGTACTAAATCCCGACAGGGACATTGAAAATTTCAGAATCGCTTTTCAGTGTTTCCCATCCATCTCGAGATGAGCTGCTATGAAACTCAACGGTATTTTCGCTTGTATCGGTGCTAGATACTGGACACATAAAAGAAGCAAGGGATCCATTGAAGTGCTGGATTCCCTTGTATCTGCATTCATTTGTCTCTTGAATCTGTACCTGTCAGGGGTCTTAGCAGTTTCACCTAACGAAAATTCCAAGGGTTCAATGGCCGGGTCTGTAAACAATACAAAATAGACTACCATGCAATCCTTACTTTTCTTGTATCATGTTTCAACCCTTCGCCGCCAAAGATTATATGATCATCGGTAGGATTGGAAGTATTTTGCTTTGAGTTTTAATGAAATGATTTACATTGTATATTATCACCAAGCCTGGTTGCCATATTACCACTTACAAAACATTTACTAAAAAAAACTAAATTAAAATGAAATAAAGAATGCATGTGTTATTGTTCGAACAAAATGTGTTGTCCGATGCGACACAATCTATTTCCTTAAACAGTTCTCCTAGAGCGGATGCTAGGTCTAGTCAATATAAATTTCTGAACAAGCTCTATCCGATGTTACTCAAATTATGCGACCATTCCCTTTTCATTTTATAAAAAATCAAAGCGCTGTTCAAAGAGTGAAGACACTGGCTTTGTTTGTGTATACAGAACATTTGTCCTTTGTTTTGTTCTTCTGTTATCGTCAGTAACGAAGGCTATACACCAGTTGAAGATATGAACAAGTCAGGACCAACCCTGAGGCATGTACTTCGTATATCTCCAAGGTTAACTTAGTTTAGTAACCTTAGTCGTGCTAGAGCCATATCCGCCATGTGAATAAGATAACAAGAACTAAATTCACAATAACACAACTTATGAACTTGTGAACAAGCATAATAATTTGTTCAATTTAACTATATATGACTTTCTCTGATATTATATATATTTATAAATTACGTAATTTGTGAATATACTGAGTTGATAAAGTTAAATTTTTGTATTCATAAATGAAAACGACTTTTGATAACAGGAATTACGGACACAAGATTATGATCTGCGAAACTACGTCCAAGCCGATAGAAAAATCTTTCCGATTGTCCGTTTGGACTACATAACAGAAAAAACATATCCTGACCACAACAAAGTATGTCTATGTGTCAAACCAAAGCATATTAAGACATTTTAGTTCTTCCTTAATTCCAGTGATCTGAAAAAGAAGTCAATTTTATTTATAAATCATGAGCTGATAATATATGATATACATTGTAACATACTTAGAATAACATCACACGGAAAACAAGAGCTGTCATTTATTAGTGACTAATACATTTCAAAGTGGTGTCTCACAGTCTGTGACGACACGGTGTGACCCAGGGTTTATCTCTAGTCGTGAACATTACGGCAATTTATGATAAAATCCTTCAATGCCAGCGGTCATAGAGAGACAAAGTCCGTGTGACATGTGATCTACTTGTGATCAACATTTTGTGTAATGTAATTTTAAAAACCTTCAATGCATGGCAGAGTTACCATGTAGATCTACGTTTGTATACAGGAGTCCATTACCTTTAAACTCTTAACCGTGACATTGAACATCAAGCTAGGGATGGAGGACTCGCACACGACATGTTGTTTCCCTGTGCTATACTTTTCAAATTTTTCTTTGGTTAGTAACTGTTGTTTAAGAGAGGCACTCCCTAAAACTGGTTTCAAATTAAACAAGTTATAGCATTCCAAAAGTTCCTTCTTGGGCACATCTGTCTATATATTTTATTGAAGTACAAACTACGACAGTCGAAGCAAATTCAGGCAATTTAATACTCCACGCACCTGTTACTACGTCACGCTAGATCTGCTTTTATATGGTCACATGGTAAGTTCTCGCCAATACTTCCAGCAACAATACAGGCATATTTCTACGCTATGCAAACGGTATGTAAATTAATATTCTTTCAGCTATTTGTCAAACTCATAATGCAAAAGCAAACGCATTGTCGGGCGATTTCTGCAAGTCCAACGTGCAATAGATCTAGTTTATTTTGTATATGTGTGCAATAGCTTACCTAGCCTAATTAATTTTGCGTTTCAGTGTGACCCCTTTCACAGATCTGATATTTTATAACTGTCACACCATTTTGTAGAAGGCGGACAGCTATTAAATGTCAACCTGTAGAATCGGTTTGCCTTCGAAGTGCAAATAGCGAGACTATAGCTTACCCAGTGAAGTTACCATATAAAGGGAAATAACCACAGTAACGTAAACATGTAGCGTGTACGGAAAAGAACGGCTATTGGTTGTTAGTTGTTCCAATTTTCAATATCACAACGTTTAATTTATAACAGAAACACACCGAAAAACGGCTTACGTGCTGCATTGTTCAGTCAAGTGTGTCTGTACAATTTTAAGTGTCCCTTCCATGGAAGGAACAAGAACTTATAAAAAATACCTATGTTTTGAGAATATAATAGTCTATATGTAGGGAGTGTCCCTTTACTGGAAATCCTTCAATGCATGCAGACACGAGCGTTAATATATAATTATGTAGGATGTTATGACCTTTAAACTTGTGTGACATTGACCCCTGTCTAAAAGGACTGACACGCGACAAGTCGTCTTCATGTGCTAAACATTGAACATGGGCGGATGGTGCGATTTTAATATGCCCACCGGACGGGGGAGGGGAGGGGGGCATAAAAACATTACTGCGGTTTGAATCAAACATATATAATACAGTTTCTAAAACAAAGTATGGTTGATCGTATTGTTGGGCCGAATTGTCTTTAGGTCGTGTCGTCTGTTTCCGTGATTGAATAATAATTTCCGGTGCACATGGACTGTAGGGATTTTCAATGTATTCATCAAAACCGAATAAACTGCCCAATCGATTAATCGAAAATATTTTACACTGCGATGCTACTTAGGACACTTGGAGTTCGATAAACACAACTAAGCAAGCAATAGCAGGGACCACCTAATTGTGCAGGCCTTGTGTGGGTCCGATAAAATAATAAGACGTGCTTAGAATGACACATAATACATTTTGCAGAATAAAACGGTTGACACCAATGAGTGATGATGTTTAAATGTTTTTTCAGCAGACATTGATAGCTGAGATAAAAATGTTCTTGCACAAAATAGTTTTGTATTCGATGCATTTCAAGATGCAGGCCTATTAAACGAGGCCTGCAGTTGAATATAGGGCAAACTGCCGACTACTTTAAACAATCAACACTTACTTAATACCAATATATTACCAATATATTAAGTCGTTTAAAAATCGACATTCACATTTTATACATGTAGGTCCGCAAATAGGTTCGCACTTTGTCCGCCGAATAAACATATCCGCAATAAGGAAAATAATAATTACGTCCCTTGCCCGATGAATGGATGGAGGTACTCGTACTGGCTGTAATATTCACGTTCAACATATTTCATTCTTTAAAATGACGATCGGGTTTTAACATTTTGTCGTCGCACAAACTACAAAAGATTTTATTTCTTTCCATTTAATTCCATAGAAATTGCTTAAGAAATGCGAACTATTTCTAAGGTGTAGTTAATCGTCCCACTAGTTTTGAATATCATTTGCATACATATACATGTATATATTATATGATGTACATCCGTGATCCTTATTCAGAATCAGTTTACTTTAATTATATTTACAAAATTTAGCTGATAATGCATGTCGAGTTTATAACATTATATATTCAAATAGTACAACTTTTATGTCTGCGATAGTCTTAGGGTTTATAATGAAGAATCATAATTTGGGACTATAATTATTCTGATTGACGTGCCGGAGCTACTTTCAGGTTTGGTTCTAAGAGTTTAGGCATTTAAAAATGGTAGTACTAGTAATATTTGTTTCGTACCCAAACAAATAAAAAGAAAAAAGGAAACATTTTAGCAGCTTTTTAATGCGAATTCTGAAAAGCAGTAAGCCAATCCCTGACAATCTCAACCGCCAAAGGGAATTATAAAAGAAACCGAAACCGCATCCGTTACCTGGCGGAGGATATTGTTAAGAATTTCTTTAAGCTGCAAAATTTACAGAAACTTATGATTCTGAGAAATGCTTCGCTCCGACGTTAAAAAGAAGCTTTACAGAAAATATTCCTTTGACATATTTTAGAAACATTTTCCGTGTTTTTCAGACTCGGAACCTAGGTTCCATACAGGCTATAGAAACGATCAGCCTTTGGTGAAGTGGACATGGAAGCAGGTTGGTAGCCAAAAAAGCGATTTGAACCGGACTCGTACACTCAGAAATCATCTGTGAGCCACTTGCTGTCAGTACTTTGAGTGCTTTGATTTTAGCTATACGAACCTCATTTTACACGCATCTCGTGTAAAAATAATATACCGTGAAGTATAAGGTCATGAGTGACGTTATGCAACATATCTAGGATATGCGTGACTGTATAAAACCGCGGTGTTCGTCTCTTAGGCACTGATTTTAAGACAAGGGTGTTAGAGACTGAGGTTTAATACTTTAAAAGTAACACTTTAAAAGCTCTGAAAATTTCTTTCTTTAATATATATTTAATTTTGAAAAACGTGGCGACAATGAACAGATTGCAACAAATCTGCGTATTTTTCAGTTATATTTTTATGGTTGCTGGTTTAAGTGTAGACTTTGAGACGCTGTCAACAGTTTATTTGCCGTATACATATTCACCGGAGCCGCAATATGAACTTGAAAAAGATGCTGCCGAGCAAATGGCGTACGACGCTCAGGCAAAAATTATCTACTCGGTCGGTAAGTTCGAAACGTTTTCTAGTTCAAATTTTTACACAGAATATTTCGGAATTGCTATTTTTCATTACTACAAGTATTTTACTTGTGTCTTTCTACCGTTATCAAAATTTCTTCATTTCTAAAGGTCTAATTTATTCAAAACTTAATAAGTATCTAAGTATAGGTTAATGCTTATTTTGATGTAAATACCGATCGTACAAAAAGTATATGACGAGTCAAGTAGTGTGCTTCAGAGTGACTGACAGTAACAGTCTGTCACAAAGTTCGAGATATTTTTTTTTGTTATTTTGTCAAAAATATTTTTCAAATTCTGGCAAACTAAGTCGTAGAGTGTTAATTACAAATTCAAGATTGTGATATTTTTTACAAATGCATATAAAGTTAGACATAGACAAGTCTTGTAAAATCTTCTAACATGTCGTTTATCATTGAAAACTTATGCTTGATTTAGTCAGCCAGACAACTAAAAAACAGACCTAAATTAATTTAGTATAAGAAAAATGAAGCAAAATGTTCATTAGAATTTTATTTTGCCGATAAACCTTTTTGTTAAAAAATTGCTATTTAATTAATGATTAAATACAACGTATTTCGTGCATGATCGTGTTTATCAAGGTATAGGGAAATATATCTAGTGCTTGAAATTATTTTTTGTCCAATCGCAGCGCTTTTAGTTGTCAATGGGTAATCAATATCCCGAATAAAAAAATTAATCCTATACGTAAACCCATTTTTTTCCATATTTTCTGTCAAAATAAATGACGAATAAGGAAGTATGACGATATCAATTGATACTGAAGTAAAGTGGAAATAATGCGGATTATTTCACAAACGGAATAAATATGTAAACTAATAGTTAGAGGCTATATAGAGAAATGTATACAATATAGAAACCCAAAGGAGGGAGCGCTAGCGACTGACTGGGTTTGTCTGTTGTATAAATTTCTCTATTTTAGCCTCTAACTTACTTTATTTTATCGCCGCAGCAGCGGCCCGCTATATTTACGTGGTGAGTAAAAGATGCATGGAGACTTAAGCCTAGATCTAACATATGCGTCTCTCATTCATTATAAAATTGAGGTACTTCTGAGATGAAAACTGGAGACACATTCAATTTTTTGGAAAAGCAGGAGTTGTCGTTTGTAATTGGCTGTCGTTCGTTTCATAGAGGGCCCAACCCACCCCTAGGGGGGGCACCAAAAAAAGAAAAAAGCGCTTTTCACGTTTCAGTCGCAACTACCCTAGAAAAATGGATATATGATTGCTTTTTCCCCTAACACAACCTTTGACTTTTATAGAAACGAAACGAGTCGACTGAATATTCTTTCATGGCCTTTTTAGACGTATATGATATTGTCTTATCTAATTTTTTCACATTCGTAGTTAGTCTGCCTCCGTAGTGTAATGGATAAAGCCGATAGCTTAATTACTTCTGTGTACATGTACTTTTAGAAACCACGAGTTCGAATCCCATCAACACCCATTTTTTTTTAAACTCTTTTCTGCTGTTTTAATAAACACTTTTAATTTTTTAAGAATATTTTACGGCAAATAATCATAAAAATCTTCATTCATGTCAAATTAATAAGGATAATGGTAATGAAAAATTGGACTCCAGGAACGGTCTAAGAGCATCCTGGACTACTGTAAAATAATATTTGATAACAGTAGTTTCGATCTACAGGTCAGTCGTAGAGTGGTCAGGGGCGATCCAGGATTTGGTCTTAGGGGGGCCCGTAACTTTTTTGCCATTTGTTAGTTCTGCTCAAACCTTATAAGACGGCTTTTATGACTGTGTTTTATTCTTTGTTTTTAAGTAATCGAACACTAAATAGCGGTGGGCGAGCGAGTGTTAATGAACATGTATTTGAATGGCAATGAACAATGTCAGGCCCGGCCAGAGGTTAAAAAAAGGGAGGCCTTTCTAGGGGGTCGGGGGCCCCCTGCTCCCCGAAAATTTTTTTCGAAGGTGCCATTTCGTGCATTTTCCTGCATTTCAAACGTGTTTTTGATACCTTTTAAGATACCGATTTCGAAACAGAAAATATAAATTTATACTCGATATTTATGTAAGGTTAGGGAATTTTAGGGGGCGCGCGCCGGGTGCGCCCCTGGATCCGCTAGTGATGGTGTCGTGTCAGGTTTTGCTTGTTCAACCAGAATTGGTTCCCCCGGAGTTCTTTTGGGGACTCCTTAATATCAATTATCCCAATTTTCAAAATATTTACATGGGATTTTTGTTTGGCCCGCTACCTGATATTTGTATCACAGTTTTTCTTTGTTTACTACATTTTATGACCTCATGCACAAACAGATTTATCGAGTCTCGCTCTATCAAGATACAGTGATACATAAAACCACCTGTTACAGGTTTATGGCAAATAGACAGTGAACATTTTAAATTTTTATATATTTTCATTTGACAGAAATGTAGGGCAAAAACTAAAACGATTTTGTTGCCTTTGTGTGACCTTTCCCCTTAATATTTCAATAAGCATAAATTAAACCTATGATGTCTACTCAGCAAGTTATAAGGGAGACAATTTTGCCAGTAAGTCGACAAATCGTGATGATTTAAAAGCCCCATGATCATTGTAAATTTACCCAAATAATGAATGCACTTATAATAAACGCATACTTATCTTGTATAAACGAACTATAAAATGTCTTCTTCACGAAAAATCATTGCCAAGATATAGCGAGTCAATAAGACATATTCCTTTGTAAAATAAATGCTTCTAATTTAACACCAGAAGTGATCACTGGACTTTAATACTGCATATTTTCTAATCGCAGGTGCTACAAATATTCATGCTATTGAAATAAGTAATGCCTCCAACCCAGTGGTATTATATCACATGTCATATGACAACGTCGACGCCACAGACGTCGAAGTTTGCGGGAGATATGTTTTTATTGCCTTTGACAATCAAACCGTAAGAGAAGACGGTTTTGTGGACGTTTTTAAAGCATTCAACAAAACATCAGGCTCTTTGGATCATGTTCAACGTATTGTTGGTGAGTTTATATACATATTATTTGCCTTTATGTAGTTAAAATCCGGCGAATATATGGCGAGCACTACTTTGCAGCGGGTAGCCGGCTAAGCATTTACTTGAGTGACTGGAACCGTGAGAGTGGCGGGATGGTGTATCCCACCCTAACTGCAGAAGTCTTGAGAGCGGCGGGTCGGGGTATCACACTATAATCGGGGAACTCTCGGGAGCGGCGGTTTGGGGTATCACATCTTAACCGCCGAACTCTTGACAGGTAGCCCACACCAAAACGGCATAGCGTCGGAAGACGGGAACCTCTCTAAAGCAACAACCTTCCTAAAAGACACATGCACATTTTTCTTTCCCATTGTGTCAATTTTATAAGGAATCGACTTCTAGTGAGAACCTCCTCTCTACAACAAACACATGTCTGTGTTCCCAAGGGTGTTCGTTCCTGAGAGGTTGCACTGTACTTACATATTTTCTATGAAACACAAAGCTCTATAAATAAGTCGCACAAATACAGGCGCGTAGGAAGGAAATTGACTTGGGGCGGCGGAAGGGTGGGCCCGGGGGGGTGTCCCTCCCGTCGAGATTTTTTTCAATTTTAAGCATTGAAAGACTCGATTTTCAGTGAGTTCAGGTTTTATTTTCATGTTTTTATCTAAACCTTTTTCGGTTAAATAGTTGTGATATATTGTATAAATCATTGTGTTTATAGAAAGCCTGAAATAGAGAGAAAAAAAAATAGAGTTGTATATATCAGATAGAACACCCATTTAATGATTGCTATAAAGATAAAAGTGTATGTAGTTTTCAGATGAACATATGTAGCAATGATTCGACATTTACAAGTAAGCTGTGTTATTTTGGAAAAAAGAAGTTAACTAAGTAGCCTGTGTGCAGAAAAATAGAATTGGTAAAAGGACCTATTGTGTCAGTGTCGTTGAAAATGTACAAGTTTTTTTCGCATACAAATTTACATGTCTTTAAATGCTATACAGTCATACGAATGCATCAAAGTCGGTCTCTTAATAGAGGTGGCTGTTATATGTATATATATATGTGCATTTTACATTAAAATGAGTAATTTGCATGCATCTGTATTGACTCGTTAAGGTCACTAACACTGGTTTAACTGTATGTTTAACAGTTGGTGACATCCCGGATATGATACATCCAGTTAAAGATTGTAGTAAAGTCGTCGTTGCCATTGAAGCGGAACCATACATTGATACAGTCACTAACCGACTGGTTGACAACCCTGGAGGTGTTGGTGTTATATCATTTGCAGACTCACCATCTGGATCATACACTTACAAAGTTGCTAACTTCGAAAAGTTCAATTCAAGGTACACATTTTCATACAATACTTATATATGCACGTGTTTTTTATTTTCCGTTTCCGGATACATTTTCTTTCCTTTTTTTTTCTTTGGGTTTAACGCCATTGCAACAGTAATGTAGTTATTTACAGGCGACCAGTCACCCGGGAAGGACTAGTACCAGACTCCTATAGCATCGGATCGTAGCAGGGCTCGAACCCATGACTTTTTTAATTGCATTTACTCTGTTATACCTATGGAGAGTTAAAGTGACAATTTTGTATCGAACAGGGAAGCAATGGTTTGCATTTCATTTTATTCACCATTTTAAAGAATACGTATGGCTTGAATAACAAAAAAGTGACGAAGTAAACCGGACTGAGAAATCGATAACGACGATAACGTATTTTCAAGGGAGATAATGTGATCAAAAAGCTTACGATTTGCTCAGGAATTCTGGCAATGCAGTCAGTTAGCGTTATGGAAATATGGTATTTTAAGCTGTACATCATGTGATCAATGTCGGTTATTTCTCAACATACACGATTATGTATCAACATTTTCAGTAGCCCTTTTTCAGGCAATAGGTGAAACTATTTGACTTTCATTTCTATAGGTATTCAGAGTTAGAAAAGACAGGTGTCCGCTGGATCTATCGGGAGAACAACAACTCCTTTTCAAATGACATTGAGCCCGAATATATCGCGTTTAGCGCTGATGAAAGAAAAGCTTACATCTGTTTGCAGGTGGGTGATGAACTTATACTATTAGTATACTTCACAACTACAAGTACCATGTAACTATTTGTTTTCGAGGGGCCCTAAATTTCGTGGTCTTCGTGGATTGGTCGAGCCTCCACGAAAATACTTTTGTATTAATATACATACATGTATTAATCTCGCTTTTGACTGGACGTTGGTAACCTTTAAACCGCCAATGAAACGACGTGTAGAATGTATAACATTGAATGCATAACATTTTTGGATTGAAAAAAACACTCTGTAAGGCCTCTTTTAATTGGATAATACCGCATGAAAAAGGTCAATAAATACTCTTGCGGTTTCAGTCTTTAATGAACGGTATTATAATTTCAGTACGTAAATAGTTCATATTTATCCAGATAATAGGTTGCAATGTAGCATTATGGAGTGGTTCTCTATGAAAATTGTTCAAATCAAGACCCCCCGGTCAAAAAAAGCCTTCTGCTATTGTTGCCCTTTAGTTTTTATATAGTCACTGGTAGCTAGGTGAGCGATGTATGGCCCTCTTGTTTAAAGATTGTTCTTGTTTGTAACTAAAGTTGAATCCTATCAAAAAATTCAAGTGCGTTGACGAAATTTATGTGCACTTGCACTTATTAACTTATATTATTTGATAATTTCAAATGCTTACATGTTTTCTGCTATTTCATGTTGTACCGAAGTCGTTCCGGCGACTCACGCGGCGTTACATGCCTGACAATAGGAATATATGGTATCTCCACTTGTAATAGGGTGATAGACAGGTCAAAATCAAAAGTTTTAATGAAATACAGAAAATTTATGGCATCTATCAGTTCATGATACACTGACATTTTGTCAAGATTTACAATGTTATCAAGTTTAGGTAAACTGAGTTTATTAACATGTTTCATTGATGATTTGATACCCGGTAATGTTCTATCACCACCATACTGCACTGATGTCTTCATTTGTATCACTTTTGTGTAAAACATGCACAGACAAAACAACGTGACATGTTAAATTTAGACAATATGCTTCGGTGTCATCAAGGAAGTTATAGCTATAATCAGAGACGTTCCTCGACTCAAACTCAAGTATATAAATGCCTTTAATCGTATATCAATTCAACCACCATTCCTCCGCCGAGGAGCGATTGGTGTTCAGAAACGCAAAGAACAGCCGAGTAACCTCGGATAAGGGCAGATGTTTTTTGGAGCGAAACCAGTTCTTTTAGCCTCCCTCAAGTTGTAGTTTTGAGTACCACTCGTATGATAAATTGTTGGGGAAAATAAAAAAAATGAAAATATTTAAATACCAAGAGTTGCTTTGAAGGACACGGAAGATCTCCGCTTCGCCCTTGTGAATTATTCCGCCCGGCACATCACCTCCGGGGAATGTTTCACTCCTGGCCATAGATTATTTCTTAATAAATAATCGTTCAGGAGACATATATTATTTCACCTATGTCTCTGCTCCAGAGTTTCGCCAGAAATTTAACAACAAAGATGCGTTTCTTTTGCTTTTGAGCATATATTAAGTATAAACAAACAAAAATGTACAGGGGAACATTGTCAGGTATTTTTCGGTGTTTGATCAGTTTCCAGTTTAGCATTCCGCTCTCAACTCTTTCAGGTTTATGTCTGAAAAAGGCGGTAGCCTCTGTGGTTAAGATCTCGGATTATTAAAGGTGGTCTTAAGCAACATTTTATGACAATTTTTACTCTTTGTTTATTCTGTTAGAGATTTATTTAAAGAACAAAAAGACCCATTACATAGAGTTAGATCCCTATCAGAAATTTACATTTTATTAACTTTTATAAAATTTTGTTATTACTCCCCTTTAATATGAAAGTATTTAAAACGTTGAGTACATGTATTTCTTTTTTATTTCAATATAATTTCTACTTTTACATTTGAATTGGATAGATATACAAATATTTTAACATTCTGAACCAAAATGCAAGTTTTACAACTACGTGTAGCTTCGGAATTCATTTATTTTCAATCTATCTTGGGTGCGCACCCAGGTAAATAAGGTAAAGGGAGGTAATAATAATTTTTCAAACTTGCATTTCTAATGAATTCCATCTAAATATATAATTTTTAATTTAAATATTTCACAAATATAATGCAAAAGGTCTTATATTTATATCTTTCCTTAGGCAAAGTATGTGTATCAAATTTTTACTTATGATAAAATAACTCTATCTTGGTTGGGCAACCAGGATAGGAAAATCAAATTTTAAAAATACCTCCAGTGAAAATCTTACTTGAATTAAGTGCTAAGTGAACATAAATGAGTGTAAATGATCAGATGTTAAAGTTTCAAACAAATCTGTTACATGGCCAAAATCTGATTAAATACCTTTAATCCACTGTAACTTGATACTGAGTGAAGGTTGGCGCCCTATTTAAGACATTAGGAATTTATTTATTTATTTATCTATTCATTTATTTTATTCATAACATGTATGTAAGAAAGTTTAAATATTCTCGCGAATGATTTAAAGGCGAGAATGTATTAGTCCGCCTCAGGAAAGATAGTCATGTACATACAATGTAACAGACGGAGGCTGTTCTGAGTGTTACATTGAAAGAAAAGCAAGATAAATCTTGCAAACTTTACTCATCAAGTGTTCTGCTTTACAAACAATTCACATCTTTTTAAGTACACGTCTATAAGATGCAGGATTCTACGGTGGCACAGAGGTGACATGTGTATGTTTTTATTTATCTCGTTCGCACGACATACTAAGTCGTGAGCACGAGATACTATGTCGTGCGCACGAGATAATTAAGTCGTGCGTACGACATAATTAGCCAATCAGAATACACTTTACATACATGAATATTGTTTGAGAATGGCTGATAGCGGAAATACGGTGGCGCAAAGTATCTGTGTGACGACATAGTATCTCGTGCGTACGACATAGTATCTCGTGCGCACGACTTAGTAACTCGTGCGCACGACTTAGTAACTCGTGCGCACGACTTAGTAACTCGTGCGCACGACTTAATTATCCCGTGCGCACGACATAGTATCTCGTGCGCACGACATAGTATCTCGTGCTCACGACTTAGTTTGTCGTGCGCACGAGATAAATAAAAACATACATATGTCACCTCTGTGCCACCGTAGGATTCTGCCGAAAAAATGTCATTTTCTAAATTTGCATCCCAACCTGCAATGATACGTGTATTGTATACAATTGTTTAGCGTGTAAGATAAAATTTGGTCATTTCTAAAAAAATGTTACCGGTAATTTACGCCTGAAACCTTCCTCAAGAAACTCGAGGATGTCTTTTGTCTGTGAATACCGATTAGTCACTCGAGTTCACCTTACCTGAGGCGTCCTTAAGCCTCCCTTTCCCGAGTACATATGAGTCGCGGTAGAGTTCGAGTGACGACTCTGAATATAACCATTACTGCTTGCATCGAGCAGTAGGGTATAGTATCCAGGTCAGGCCACAGTGGGGCTTTAAAGTAGCATAGCGGGCCTTAGAATAGTGTTTAAATAAGTCCCATTCAGTTTTACTTTTATTTTGGCCTTTCGGGGGACTGTTTCCAAATGTTTTGTAATACGAGCAAAATTGTGTCACATATTAGTTTTTTTGTTTAAATAACTTTATATCTTTTAAAGTAAACAAAAGCAATGTTTCTATAAGTTTTGCAGATAAAAGATTTTCTTAATAATTTTCTCCACCAAGTAATGGATGCTTTCAAATCCATTTTCATGTTCATATTGTGGTGGCTAAAATATATGCTAAAATATATTCCTTTTGTCGAAGTTTAAGTTTAAGAAGAACTGCTTTGCTGTAATGTCGTGCAAAAGCTATTCGATGCTTAACTAATTTACTTACATGTACTATTTTCAAAACTCGTATAAAATATAGCGGGCCCGCAAAAAGAATTGCATGTTGATTTTTATATACAAGTATTTAAATTACGCATTCGAGAGTTTGTACGAACTTGAATGCTCCATAGCATTTTAGTTCCTGCCATACTACTGACAGAATTACTAATGGGCTTGTCTGTGCCATTTCAGGAAAATAATGCCATTGCAGTGTTTGACATGGAAACAGAAGAGGTAGCGGAAATATACGGCCTTGGCTTCAAACAATGGAGCGATTATGCTTTAGATCCAAGCGATACAGACGGAGGTGAGTTATACCAACATCAAAAGCAACAATATTTCAAGTGGAGTCTTGCATACATGATACAAGAAGCATGTTTTAATTTTTAATGAACATAAAAGTTGTAAATTATCTGTTACAAAGATTGTATAGACCTACAAATTGGAATAGCGAGGGCTCTTTGCAGTGAGATTAATTAAACTGTCGGGATGACTCATGAGGGTAATGGTTAAAGTCAGGCGACTCTTTTTCGCAAAGAAACAACTTATATTCGAAAGAAAGGCATATGTCAACGTTGTTTTTAAAGTTAATGGATCATTGTTTTTATCTTCATCCTATCAGTAAATTCAGTTAACTATATTAGTAAATTCAGATAGGATGAAGATAAAACAATGATTCATTCACTTTAAAAACAACGTTGACATATGCCTTTCTTTCGTATTCAAGTTGTTTCTTAACGAAAAAGAGTCGCCTGAAAACCTTCTTATTTTTTTTTGCAATATCATTCTTCTAACATCTGTATCTTTTCAGGTATCCACATAAGGCCTTGGCCAGTTTACGGCATGTATCAGCCGGACTCTATCAAACTATATACGCATAAAGGAGTTGATTATATTATATTGGCCAATGAGGGAGATTCAAAAGTCTATGAACCCAAGTTTTCGGAAGAGACACGTGTCAAAGACGTCGTGCTATCCAAGGTGTTCGGTATGTGTGCGTGTGCGTGTGCGTGTGTGTGTGCGTGTGTGTGTGTCTTTAGTTGGCTTACATCTTTGAGTAAGAATCAGTTTGATACTGTCAGACGCCTCTATGTACACTGCGATTTCTTATGGTGGGAACTCCTACGCTCCTGTGCTTTATTTATTGTACATCCTTATACCATATATTAAATCTATAGTTCAGACATGGCAAAGCATCGGCGGAGGAGTTTTACTGGGAGAGGGGGGAGTTGTAGATGATCTGGCACTTGTACCCCGCTTTGCAACTTGCAGGCCACACGCCGAAGAAAATATCTAGCAGTTACACTAACGAGTTATATAACACACGCATAAACCATCGTTTAAGTTTATCTATAATAGTACATTAGGACTCATATGTCCTTTTGGACGTGGCCTACAAGTGGCAAAGCGGGTACCGTGTTATGACGGCCAGGCAAAACAGAACTCACTAATTTTCAAATTTTGTAATGTACCAGTATGCATTGGAGTCAAAGTTTGGTCTCAGAAAGTTCGCTAGGGGAGAAATCTCAAAGTCGGCCTCTGAACACATATTTATTCAATCTAACATCAATACAAATGTATTTGATTTGTTTTTCAATTTTATGCATTTATTTGAAGGAAGGTTTGTTCACCTTACATAGTTTTGCTGGTGATTATTGCCTTAACATGCTAAATATTTGTTTTGTTTTTTTTGCCAAATTATACAAATGAATGTAGGGTATCTTTTCAGCAGTTATGTTGTACATATGTATATAGATGGCTTTGTGATTCCGTCTGAAATATTCTTATAAATTTTCTTTTGCGTATTTGTTGTACGCTTTCAAGCATCCACGGACTGAGAGTCAGTACACATTTATTAGTTAACAAAAATAATGCGATTTCGTGTAGAAGAATTAAATAGTCACTTAATTATCATTTATATGTAGTAAATAAACATGCAATTTGTAAACATTCGAAAATCATGATTTTACAATGTAGATTTGTTTGTGTGGCAGTAACACTGAGTGTGTTTTCTTTTCTTACGATTCAGAGAGCAACGATACTGTTAGAGCGCAAATGCAAGAAGATGCACAACTAGGTAAATACCCAAGACCTACTTTTACTAAAATATACTAACCGGCAAAAGAAACACAACTTTACATAATTATTATCTTAAAATTTATTATACCTATTGCATCTTGAAAAAGACTTTGCCTGGGTCAGAGACATAGAAACAGTAATAAATGTCTCTGAATTACCAGTAGATTGATGAATCACTTCATCAACACTTGTAAATAAGTGATTCAATTTAGGATATATGTACTCGTTTTGAATAAAGAATCTACATATAACTCGGCCACTATGCATTTTTACAGTAAATTTTGTTGACTGAAATTGGACTTAAATTTCATTTTTATAGGTCGGTTGAAAATTTCAACTGTAAACGGGAAGAATCCGGAGACTGGCGAATACGACAAAGTGTACACGTACGGTGGCCGAAGTTTCTCTATAAGGAAAGCGGATACAATGGAACTTGTGTATGACAGTGGTATGGAAATCGCACATAAAACTAGTCTACTCCACACAAGTATATTTAACAGCGCGTTCTTAAAAGGAGATTTGGTGGCTAGTTCCATGGACAGTAGATCAGATGATAAGGTAGGTCACCTCTGCCGAAATTATTATGAGCATTCTTTCGTCTCGAATTAGATCTGAATTTAAACTAAGTTGCAATGTACAAATAACTCTAGTACTACACATGTATGATGTCATTTAGACATCTAAGAAGTCATTCGGTTCTCTCGATAATCTCCGGAATCATTCGTAGCTTTCCGGAGAGAATCGCTAATGACACAAGTTATATTTTTAGGGACCGGAGACAGAAAGTTTAACAATGGGTCATTTTGATGACGTCACTATGCTGCTGGTGGGAAACGAAAGACCCGGTTCAATAGCTGTGTATACGATCGATGAAAGACTGCCTTTAATTGCACCAACTTTTCAAAAACTTTTAACTGGTATACATAAGGCAGACGACACCTGGGATAATCTTTATACCAGAAGAGAAATTAGCATGTTAGATCCTGAAGATATAAGGTAAAATAAAACGTTTGAATATATGGTTAGAAAATTAAAATAATCTGGAACGAAAGAAAACTATTGGTCTTGCCACAAGACGAAATGAAGAAGGGGTTGGATGCGCACAGCGTCATATCTAGAAGCATAGTTATTGACAATATGTGTAGATCTAGATCTGTCTGTGGAAACTTCTCAAACTATAGGAGAGACATTACTTTGTATACAAGTAAAGATTTTTACTATAATGATATTACTGTTGATTTTGTATGAAATCAGTTGAAAAGTCACGTTTTACAAAGGGATATCTTACGTCATAATTCAAGTTACATGTGTATAAAAAGTATGAATCAGGCACTCTGCCCGTTCGATGCAAATCAATTAGAAATAAATGAATTCATTAGTAACAAAGAATTTTGTAACTCATTTTAACAGTAATTCTTTTCTTATATCAGCTGTTCTGTTTGTTTGAGTGTTAAAAGTAAATTGGTAAATAGCAAAGGAACATTGACTGATGATTTGTTCAGACTGTGATAAAAAAAAGGCTTGGTTTTGATAAACTTCAACTTGTAAGCGTATTTGAATTCAGGTTCATTACGAGCGCAGACAGTCCCACCGGCAGACCGCTCCTATTGGTCAGTGGCAGTACCAGTGGAACGATATCATTGATAGATATCACTCTAACACGAAATACAGGCCTAGGTATGACAATCTCATTCCTCTGTTATTTAAAATGTCACGGTCGAGCAGCTTAAAATAATATCGCACTGAACTAACAAAATAGCAATAAATGCAAGAGTAATCCAAATAAGAGGACCAAACGACATTTAGTGAGAACATGTACAAAATGTTGCACATCTCACTAAAATCTGATTGATGTTGCTTTTTTGTTTTGGATAGATCTACTATAGAATAATACATAACTTACATAATCCACATTTCTTGTAAATCCTTGGGATGATACTAGTGTCTTTTTTGCAAAGGGAAATTTAATTTCAAAATCTCTTTGAAACATTATTTTTATAGCTTTCGCTTTTATAGAAAAAAAAAACTCTATTGAATATGCCAGCGTTAGAGCTCAGTCCAAAATGAATTATCGTTAGAGGGAGTTGATAATTCAAAATTCATGTGTAATGTACCGGAATCTTTCTGTTGCAGACGACGACGTTTTCAACAGTACAGGAAGTGCATCAATCCTCCACATTTCTAAAGGTACGTTTAATTTTCTGCCGAATTGTTCAAGTAAATCGGCTGAGATCGTCTTCTCCCCAGATTATCAAAGACAATGTACAGTAAACTCCGCTTATAACGAACTCATCGGGACCTATAAAATTAGTTCCTTATATCCGGAGTTCCTTATATCCGTATATCGAACAAGTTCCTTATATACGATGTATATATATCGAACTAAAATATATATTGAACAAGTGTTTTTATAGTCAAATGTTATTAAATCCTAACCATCAACTTTTGATTTTCCTACCTCCTTTTGAGGAGTTATAAAGATCTATAACTGTTACATGTATCATTTTCTATACCCGTAAATCTATGTAAAATAATTGCAAGGATTAATAAAACATAAAAAGACAGTTCATGTTTTCATTGGAAATACTTAAACAAATACAATTGAAGAAAGCTGATTTTCACTCACTTGCCATAACTTGATATATTTTACAAGGTATTTTTCCAAAAATTGAACCCCCCTTTTCTCTCATTTAACTAGTTTAACAAATAACTTGTTACACATTTAACTAGTTACAAAACGTTACACATTTGTAATTATTTACTTACATGAATAATAGCTGCAAGTGTGCTATAAAAATACAATGCAGACGGCAAAAGAAAAATGCAATATCAACAGATTTTTTTAACTTTTCGGAACATATTTGCAGTTCGATATATACGATTACTTTACTATACATTTTGCATTGTTGGGCCAGAAAATAGTGTTCCTTATATCCGGAGTTTCCTTATAACCGGAGTACGATATAACCGTATATTTTTACATTAAACAATGAAGGGGAAAAATCGGGCCCCAAAAAATGTTCGTTATAACCGAAGTTACGTTATATCCGGAGTCGATGTATACGGAGTTTACTGTAATCCGTAATTCTAGTCGGATAACATGTAGGCCTTGTCATATGGAACTTAATTTCTATTCATTATTTTCCGACTATGTACACGAAGTACATATGTCGAAGTATAAATGTGACAGGGTGAGACAATCTGACCGGGATTCGAAACCGTGGTACCATTCGTTTACAGGGCGACAGCTCCTCGGCTGCTTACACACTTTCTCCCCAATTGTGAGCCGTGCAGTCTGTACCGTGACTAGTAGGCCTACTGTTGTGTTTAATTATAGTGGTGCTTAAAGTAAACGCATAGACATCTCACACAGTCTTAATGTCTAAATTTGCTCCCTAAATTTAAACGGTTTCAATATCTTCTTCATTCTCACGAGAATGAGCTATCTTTGAACAATACATAATTAAGCTTCTAGCAAGTTCAAAACTGCAAAGAAAATATACTGTAGAACTTTTTTGTATTCTTTCAGCGTTGCTGGTGGTATATACATGTATAGGACTACTTTGGCTGTGGTAATAGGACGAGTCTATAGGATCTGTAATAAGCCTTTTCCATAGCTTGTAAGAACTCAAGAGTCGTAAGCTCATTGCAGTCTTAGTCTTCAGTATTCTGACGTCATCATCATGCAAACTCTTTTCTTCTCAATGATTTTTCCGGAGATTTATGACGATTGACTATTCACTAGAAACCAAGGAGCACTCTTTCTATCTGACAAAAGGAGGTGGGAACACGAATGACCGACATATCTCTATAGTTTCTAGCAGTACATGTTATTTATCATTTTTATCATTTATTTTGACATTAGTCATATTTCTTATTCATATAACTACGTTGTACTACCTGGAGCATGCCTGTGGTTTACATTTTGACATGTTATATCTTTTTTATGACAGAGGAGGTTAGGTCAATGTTTCACTTTGTTTTTTTATGTATAAAACATACATTGTACAGTTTGATCTACTTCCTCGTTGATGTTTAAATACAGTGTGGCTTATTTGAAAGAACTACGTTTGTATCTGAAATATGAATTTTCTGTACAAAATACACGTTAATACATTATATATATGTGTGTGTGTATAGGCTTATATATTTCTATATGAGCCGTGACATGATAAAACCAACATTGTTGCCAAAGAGCGTAAAGAAGAAAATGTGGCGTAAACGTCAAAAGCATCACGCAGTCATTAATTGTAACAGACAGCGCGTGCACAAGGTGCATCAAAGAAATACTGTAATCTCAAATTATTCTTTTTAATAAATTAAAAAGTTGAAATGTGTAAAATTACCACTATGTTTTTAATGTTACGGCTTGTACATGTCAAATGCCTGTAATCGTGTATTATTCTTTCTGTAACTAACATGTAAGTAGTTTTCAATACATATTATAGTTTCTTATACTTCTGCATTCTAGAGTTATTTGTTTATTTACATTGAATATTTTCTACGGACAAACAAGGCAAGACTGTTATTAACAGCTCTGTTGTTGTTGTTGTTGATCTCGCTTTATTTAGTTGATTGCACAATCTGTGTTGTTTTCATTATTTTATTAATAAGATTTGTAAAATGACTACAGTTACTTTCTTTAAATCGCTTTTTCGTGTAAAATTATGCATACTGCAATATATATATACAGTACTGTAACAGACAAAAGATATACGTTTTGTATTTACTAAACGCTCTCCGTTCCTATTTTACCCATGTTTTAAGATACAAGAGTGCGAAGATGGGCATATAACACAGAAAATACCAATCTGCAGTCAGTCTGCAACCGTTAGATCAAATCGGCATGCTTAATAGGTATACATATGTGATTATGATTAAAGTTCTGGATCTGTTTGACTACACACCCTGAATAAAATGCAAACTATAGCGTGTTTTCAAGGTTGACCTTTGATCTAATGTGATGACATGCTATTTATGATTTGAACTGGTAGCCAAGTTTTAAACCAATACCATCAACCTTGACATAGATTGTATCAAGACAAATATTCTCACAAACTTATGTTCATTGGACACAGTATGGTGTCTACAGTGTCTTCGTTGCTTTTCCTGATATGTCACCTGGTGACCTAAATTTACATCAAACGTGGCCTATTTTCGGACACCTAAGGTTAACGTGGCTTCTAGAGTGTTTCACAAGGTTTTTCTACAACAAATGTCTAATGGAATGAGAAAGTGTGCAGCCGGGGTTTAAATTTCATATCGGACCAGTATCACGACAGTTATTGCTCTTGACTTTGTCAAAATTAAGACATTATATATTGCAAGTTTGTGGAGCGCACTGTTCTTTCTTTAATCAAGTAATTGACATAGATATTTGGCAACAAGTATCGTCTTGTGGTAAGTCAATATGGTAAATTTGTGGCACGTACTTGCTTTGGCAAGAAACATCGTCTTGTGAACCTATACCAAGGAAAAAAAAAGGGTAACCCAACATTGGAGGTTCAAAACTGAACCCGACATTGACCCGCCCGTGGTAATTAGTTTTAAAAAACGCTTGTATGTGATCTGTATAAATCTTCTTGTCTCTTCTAGTTTCAAACCAATAGGTCAAGAGCTAACGTTTTGGGCAGAGTTCATTGCTTAAAGGTTCTCTACCAAGAATATTCAGATCATGACCCCCGGTCAAAATCGACTTGGGACACTGAGATATAAAGGAAAATAGGCCTAAATTAAATATTGCAATATTCGTTCAACCATGGGCCTTTTAAAACTTATTAGTTATCCTATCCGAGATTCTATGGTCATACACATTCTGTGTTATTATGATTAAGATAAATAAAAATAGGAAGGTTCCAAGCAAACCAAAATTTAATGTTAACGGACTATGTAAGGCAGACGACAACGGACGACATCAGGCAACCACAATAATTCACATTGAGCACTTTGCGCTCAGATAAGATAAAAAGTGAATACTATTCGGAGGCATAGTTTTGGGAAAGTGACGTCACACTACTTATCACGTTAATTCACGAGATGTGGCTTGCACAGGGGATTCCAGACCGATTTTCTAGCATGGGTAAAATCATCGGAAATTGTTGTAGTAATTATTGTAGGAGTTTTAACGCTCGTTTCAACCATGTTTGGGTCATTTTTACAAACGGACAGTTTACTCAACCATCGTTTCTGGGAAGAACCAGTACTAGATTCTTATCTGCCAACTTTCTCACATATATAATAGACAGACATGGTCGGTAGCAAGGCTCAAACCCATGGCCCTCAATATCAGACGTTACAGTGATTTAAAATCAGCTACTCTCGACCACGGAGATTGTCAATAACCGGAAATACTGATCCGATATGGAAGAAAAGGGATTTTGGTATGTAGCCGGACAATTGTAAATCTAGCTTTTAAAACTGCTCGTTCATAATTTGATGAAAATATAGATTAAACATAGCAATTTAAGAAAATCTGTTTAAAATGTTCTTGAGCTTAGTTCGACGGCATCGCCACATTATATAAAATGTTTATATTAGAATTTCTTTTATAATTTGGTAGCGTGCATTGTATCATGTCAAAATACAGAAATACTTAACAGGAATTTATGCTGGAATCTTTTTTATTTTGGCGATTTGTTCTGAAATATTTTAATTTAAGACAATTCGGAGAACCTTGCTTTTTCTTCAAAATCTAAGAGCAAGCAGCTTTAAGTATAATTGCAACACACAAGAAGAAAATGGTTAAACTAATTATTTTGCCACAATAGCATTGTTGTGATTCGACGAATCATTTATTACAAATGTGTAACGGCCTAGGAGTTTGGTACGGTGTATGATATGGATAACTTGTCCTACTCGTCCGTTAATATGGGGGTTTTCTACAGCTGACATTGATTCTATTTTCAAAGTCAGACATAGGACACAGAGATCCGCGGTCCTATATACATGTTTAATTTCTGGAATGTAATCATGTTGTGGAATTGTGACTGAACAGGAGTTAGCAAAATATTCAACTTTTACTTTTTTCACCTTATAGAAAGTTGTTTTATACGTCTTTCTTCTGTCTTCCGTCTTTTCCATTTTAGTTTATAATATAGCGGGATCATTTACAATTCTTGATGTTTCGGTTTAACTTGGCTTCAAATTTCACTTTTCTTTTGAGGTACAAGTGTCCCAGACTATGTCACTATATTCCAGTAGAGACGTGTCTAATAAGCATTGTGTTCAAAGAGATTCTCTTAAAATTGACCTAGTATCATTGCTGCTATTATCATAATGTGCCGTTCCAAATTTGCTCGAACGGTAATCAAGACAAACTTTTTGACATTTCGTAATGAAAATCGAGGACAAACGCAGTGAGAACATTGGTGTAGTCTACTGGCATCTTCAATTTTCATGAAAGGATCTGATTCATTGTAATCATTGTTCGTCTATATGTTATTAAACATTACACAAGTTTCAGTGAGTCCCAGAAAAATATTCTGCACTATGATTGAAAATGTGGCTCAAGCCCAGCACAGAAATATGATTAAATCTTATACTGAAAAATGTTCGGGGTTATGCTGGAATTCAATACCTTTAATATTCTTCTGTGTTTGTTTTGGTTTCCTTGACACTTTTTAAAATTTTGAAAACAACGCAGCTAAACTATTCTATTTAATAAAATGTTAGAAGAAACTTGAAAGTTTTCAAGTTGTCATATCTGCTCCTGCATTATACACAAGTCCAGTGACAGGGTGTCTTTTTGTTTGTCGTTACTGGACCCATCATACTCCCAAGTCCTTTCTGGATCATGAGATATGCCGCACATTTCAAAGCCTCATGCAATACAGACTCCTTGACTGAACCGCTTTCACAATGCCACATGCATTAAATTTTGTGAAATATATGTTGTGTTCAATTATCAGAAATATCTAGATGTATTTTAACATCTAATGCTGACACCTGCTTTGAGTTACTATGTGCTATGTGTATAAACGTTCTTTTTAAGGAGAACAGTAGCTTCGCTCTTTAAATAAAATGATATGCTTTTAAATTTAAGGGCAAAGTTAATAAGAAAATATCTATGAAATTCCACGATAAAATTTGTGTGACGTATTAACCAATAGTTTCCATATCTAGCAAGAAAACCCACCTGAAATTAGAGACCACATTCCAGATTACTTAATTCTTACAGAATCCAGATTTTAGAATGGCCAGGAATAGTTGAGTAGCCTTTGAACGCTCGAAACTTCTTATAACAGCCAGGCTTATCGCCGTCTGCAATATCTTCATTATGAACAGTATTATAGCTTGATCAGTTAAACAGATGAACGACGTTCACGATAAATCAAATTCACATAGGAAAATGAAGATAGCACGTTGAATAAGATCCTATTTGTATACCCTTGACTTGTTTCCATGTGTTACCTTTCTTTAATTATGCATATTTCACAATTACGCATATCTGATTTTCAACGTTTGATAAGTAATGACTGTCTAAATTTTGTTAAAAAATTGTTTTTCTAGATATGTCAAAATGAATCGTTTGACATCTACGCCAATGTATATATCTGTTATGTGCGTGCACTGTAAGCTCACTGCACTTTTAATTTTCATTAAAAACCTTGTTTTGAAATTAGGAATTGCACGTCATGAAAATAAGTTCAATTTCAAAGGACTCTTTTAGAACACTCAATTTATACCAAATCACGAAAAACGGTCAGAATAGTTGTTTAGATCTTTACATGTCCTTCATATTTAGTTTATAGTGACTCGGTCATAAGAGAAGCGAAATATGAAGGTAATAATTAAGCCATACATCAAAACTGGAAGGGGTTTCACCAAAGTGCGTAACATAGGAAAGCTCTATAATAAACTAAAACGGTAAAATTGGAAGACAAACGAAAGAACTTGGTATCAGGTGAAAAACATTGAAACTTGCTCATCTTGGACAATTACTTATCAAACATTATAAGGGGGTTTCTGCAGAAACTCTATATTCGCGAGATGAACGCGCTACCAGTCAATAACATCTTTCACACTTTAAAAATGAAAGGTTAGCTGTAAAAGCCTCCATAGCAGTTAAAAGGCTGGACAAATAATCCATATCAGACGCCGCACCAAACTCTTTTTAGAACGTAATTCCTTTTCAATCTATTTAGAAAATTCTTCATCAAATCACCACAATGATAATTGGCAAAAGAGACATAGGTAACAACTTTCTCCTTATGTGTTGTAATTATACATGTAATTCGGAAAGAAAACGATTTTCAGTTCATTTGCATTGTCATACCAAAATAAATGTTCGTGCAAATCGGCATTTCCGCTGACTGACCGTCTCTGTGGTCGAGTGGTTAGAGTCATTGACTTGAAATCACTTTAGCCCGTCTTAGATTGAAGGTCATGGGTTCCACCTGCCACGGACCATGTCTCTTGTTGTGAGAAAATTGTCAGAACTTGTTGCTCCCAGGAACGATAATAGTCCCATCTGTAAAAATGACCGAAATCGTAAAACTCATACAGCAACATACAACAACAATTTTCGATGATTTTACTCATGCTGTGAAATCGGACTGAAATCGACTGTGCCAGACAACTCTCATGAATTAATTGTTAAGTAACGTGATTAATATTGCGACATCACTTTCCCAAACAAAGCATCTGATTAGCGTTTGTTATTAAGCTCACCCGAGCACAAAGTTCACAAGAAGAGTTATTTGGATCGCTTGATGTCCGTTGTCGTCTGTCAACATTTGGTTTGTTTACACTGAAGCATTGGCCCTTACCATATTTACAAAAAATGTGTATGCCTATATCTCGGATGATCGGATATGAGCTTGATTGGTTTAACATTTCCAAAGATATTGCTCCTAATTGAACAAAACATGCACTATTTACTATGTCTACACTATAGCACCTTCATTTCTTCAATAACCTTTACACAGAATGTGTATGACCATAGGATCTCGGATTATTTTGAACTTGATCAGATGAACACTTCTTCACTAATCGTTTGAGCTACGGACCTGAGTCACTACCAAATCAATAACTATGTCAACCCATCGTAAGCAGGCTTGAAAAACTGTTCACTGTTTTCGTGGTAAAAAAACTTACTTTCTTAAAGGAACATTGTGCATGTTTTATTTGTTGTTTTTGTCTGCGACATAGGCAAATAATGAAGAGGTGTCCCTCGTGATTGACAACTGGAATTCTTTGTTAAATAGTACAGAGGAGTACCTGCATCTTCATGAATGTCTCTGTTTACCTGAAATAAAATGAAACACAAACAGAATTTAGTGGGTAGCTTTATATGCACTCCAATGAAAACTAGAACTACCACTGAAGGTGATGAATACCCCAAGCTTGCGCAGCGCTTGCACACAGTACATGAACCGCAATGCAGTTTAATGTTTTTGAATTAGAAAGCATTACGATTGTATATATTATTTACAACTAGGCTTGGTACCAAATTCACCTGCGAAGCTTTATTTAATTATGGAAAAGGGTTTTTAACATGCAGCTCGCACAAAAATCTCTATGTTCATTATATTGAACAAAACTAAAGGGCCATAATTCTGTGAAAAATAATCCGAACGAAAATTGCCGAGAGCATGCATAACTTAGCGTGGTACCAATTACTCCTGTGAAGTTTAATTTAATTCTGAATAGAGGTTTTGGAGATGGAACCCACACAAACATGACTTTTTACACTATACTGAATAAAAACAAGGATCATGAGATTCATGATACATGTACATTTGTACTTGAATGTTTGTTTTAAACAACAATTACAACAAGAGCTGTCCATAAGACAGCAAGCTCGACTATTGTGGGTGTTTGCTAATAAAACAAAACTTTTATCAGTATAATAGCAAAACAAAATTCTGCTACTATTAAGTATAAACTAGGAAAGTTGAATCATAAAAAAGTCAAAATCTATCACTACATATTTAATTTTTGGTAAATTAATTGTTTGATACAAAATGTACCCCTGAACACTAAAGCTAAGTTTGATATAACTACCATAAGTGGTTACGGAGATATGTGCATGATAGTACCTGGCAGGCAAAACTTTAACCAAATTTTCAAAGTCAAACAAGGGCCATAATTTGCACTAAATTTAAACAAGAGTTATCTGTCTTGACTGTGTGACACCCCTTAAGACATTAACAAAGTTTCAAGTCAATATCATAAGTGATTACTGAGATATGTGCATGATAGTACCTAGCAGGCAAAACTTTAACCAAATTTTCAAAGTCAAACAAGGGCCATAATTTGTATCAAATGTATGAAAGAGTTATCTGACTTTAATGTGTGACACCCCTTAAGACATTAACAAAGTTCAAGTCAATATCATAAGTGGTTACTGAGATATGTGCATGATAGTACCTAGCAGGCAAAACCTTAACCAAATTTTCAAAGTCAAACAAGGGCCATAATTTGTACTAAATTTATACACGAGTTATCTGACTTGACTGTGTGACACCCCTAAAGACATTTACAAAGTTTCAAGTTAATATCATAAGTGGTTACTGAGATATGTGCATGATAGTACCTAGCTGGCAAAACTTTAACCAAATTTAGTACCGAGCAGGCAAAACTTTAACCAAAATTTCAAAGTCAAACAAGGGCCATAATTTGTACTTAATTTAAACAAGAGTTATCTGACTTGACTGTGTGACACCCCTAGATTAACGAAGTTTCAAGTCAATATCATAAGTGGTTACTGAAATATGTGCATGATAGTACCTAGCAGGCAAAACTTTAACCAAATTTTCAAAGTCAAACAAGGGCCATAATTTGTACTAAATTTATACAAGAGTTATCTGTCTTGATTGTATGACACCCCTAAAGACATGAACAAAGTTTCAAGTCAATATCATAAGTGGTTACTGAAATATGTGCATGATAGTACTTAGCAGGCAAAACTTTAACCAAAGAAGCAACGCCGACCCGAGCCGACGCCGACGCCGACGCACAAGTGACTGTAATAGCTCTCTATATTCTCCGAATAGTCGAGCTAATAATAACAACACTAAAACTTCGAAGTCATTTTCTTAGACGGTTACCCGTTCACGAGCAGGTTCATCTACAGACCAAAAAGTAGTACGAGGCTCTTCGTACCTCCATGCGCTTTCCTGAAAATGAAAATATGATACGAGAATATGTTAAGATATAAATTTTGCTGTATGATCTATGTCGTCACAGTTAGTCTATCCTCACCTTTTTCTTTAATATATTCTTTTCCGTGGCCAACGGAACGGGAGATCCGGGGTTCGAATCCCAAGTACACTGTTGCTACAAGTGACTCAACCCATCTAGCCTAACTGTGGAATCAGTGAATATCTAAATCAGTTTGCATGGATGTGCATGCTGATCATGATCTGCTCTGTCAGCAAAGACAGAATTATTTGCCACGAACAGGACAAGAGTTGAAATAACCATTGTGAAATCTATATCTACATTTGGTAGCAGTGTAAGCATTCTAAATAAAAATAGTTCACATATGAAATAAGTCCCGATCCGTTTTCTATCGGTAGGTCGACACCAGTTTTAGGTAGTACCTCTTTATCCCCTCTTGCACTATTAAGATAATGGTAAGCGGAAATCCTGGTCACTAAAGATTTTATTTTTGCTCTTTTAATAAAAACGGTGATCTAAATATTCGTTTTAAGGGTCAAAAAAAAAAGAGCAAACAGACAAAAGAGGAGCTATCATGCTGTGAATTTTGCAGCAAATTGTTTAAAAATTATAAAGAAAACAACAATTTGTTATCAAAATGATCAGTACTTAAAATAGCAAGGTAGAGTAAGGTTCTTGGTTACTGCATTTCCAATAAGTGTCAAAAAATGAGTAATGTTCCAGACAATAACGTCATGTAACAAGGGAGGGTGGGGAGCTTTTTCGAAATTTATGCAAGACACAGTCATGGTTCTCGGCCAATGCACTCCCCATTCTTTGTGCTCTATCACTGTACGATAATCAGGGGCCATTAGTCGGGAAGTACTAGATTCCAACCAAACCATAATCAAACTCGTCCAATATCTTATAGGCATTCACATGCTGTATAAATATGGTAAGGATCTGTGACGAAATATAGGTGCAAGAGTGTAAACAAACCAAATTTTGACTGACGATGGCGACAGACGACGACGGACATCAGGCGATCACAATTACTCACCTTGAGCATTTTGTGCATATGTGAGCTAAGAAGAACAAATGTTATTCAGATGCTTTGTTTGGGAAAGTGACGTTACAATATTTATCACGTTACATCACAAATCATTCATGAGAGTTGTCTGGCACAGGAGGTTCCATGCCGATATTGCAGTATGGATAAAATCATAGGAAATTGTTCTTGTATGTTGTTGTATGAGTTTAAATGCTCGTTTCAACCGAATGTCGGTCATTTTTACAGGTGGATAGTTTACTTAACCATCGTTCCTGGGAATAACCAGTACTAGATCATTATCTGCCAACTTGCTCACATAAACACAAGTGATCGGTAGCAGTACTCGAACACATAGCCCTCAATAAATAAGAGGTTACAGTGATATTTTAAGCAAGCGACCACGTAGGCGCTCAATAACCGGAAATGCCGATCTTACATGCCAGATTTAGGAATGAAGCTTGACAATGCAGACCAATTGAAAATCTTTTTCTTTCTCAAGTATACTAAACGAAACTTCTAGAGCAACACCTGCCCTTTTCGTTTTTTATTTAATTACCGACCCTTCCAAACTCTACCAGCTAATGTTTAGCTATCGGTGCACGAAAACTTCCATGTCTTTCATTTATGAATTCGCGATTCTGTCGCAAATGAAAGGGGGAAGAAAGGAGCTCTTATATACATGTAGTTACGTATTTATTTATGTTGTGGAGATTGTGACTGATAAGGAGTTAAGCAAGATGTGCAAGTTTTACTGTTTTGCATCTTATAGGAAGTTGTTAATTTATGCGTATTTTTCTTTTGTCCTCCATTTTTTCCATTTTAATTGACTAAAAAGATTTTCTATGTTACGCGATTTGGTGGCACCATTTGCAATTCTTGAGGCTTCGGTTTACATTGACCTCATATTCAGCTTCTCGTCTGAAGTTCAATTGCCACAGTTTAGTCATTGGGTCCAGTGGAGACGTATGAAGGACGTGTAAAGACGGACCTTTTTCATAATTTGGTATAAAAAATGTTCAAAAAGATTCCTTAAAAATTGACCTACTATCATTGTTTTATTCCCATGATGTTCAGTTTCAAATTTGCTCAAAGAGAACCGAAACAAAAGTTTTTGACATTTCGTAATAAAACTTGATCACAAATGCAGTGAGTTAAAAAGTGTATGATCAACAGTCATGAAACATTACGGGAGAGTTATTATTATTTACAGTAGTCTACCGAGTAGACCAGAGTCCCTGACTGATACGCAAAAAAAAGAGTGAGAACATTTGAGAATTCTACAGCCATCTTCAGTCTGATTCATTGTAATCATTGCTCGTCTGTATGTTGTTACACATTACACATATTCCAGAGAGTCCTGGCAAATGTTCTGCACTATGGTGGCAAATGAGGATCTAGCCTAGAAAATTTTATTGCTACAACTTAAGTATTTTTGGCCTGTTTGAATTTTTTTCAATGCAGATAGTTCCATGGTTCAAGCCTGTACTGAAGAAATGTACGGGGCTATGCTAGAATTCGATACTTTTGGTATTTTCTTAATACTTTTTTAAATTTTGAATACAATATATCGAAACCATCTACTTAATAAAATATCTGAAGATATCTTAAAGTATTCAACTTGTCCTATTTGCTTCTGGTTTATACCCTAGTCCAGTGACATGTTGTCTTTTTGTTTGTCGTTTCTGGACCCATCATACTCCCAAGTCCTTTCTGAAACATGAGGTATGCCGCACATTTCATCGCCTCATGCAAGACAGACTCATTGATTGAACCACTTTCACAATGACACATGCATTTGTGAAATATATAGATGTATTTTAACATCCAATGCTGACACCTGCTATGAGCAACTATGTGCTATGTGTATAACCATTCTATTTTAGGACAAGAGAAACTTCGTTTTAAAATACTTTTTTATTTTATTTCAAAGGTTACCGTAGTATTATTACGAAAGTATCTATGAAACTCCACAAAATATTTGCGTGGAGTAATAGACAATATTTTCCATATCTAGCAAGAAATCCCACACAGAGTACGGAACTAGAAACCCCATTCCTGAGCAGTAAATTCCAACATAATCCAGAATATCTTCAAACAATGGCTTGAAATCATGATTTCTTCAACAGATTTGTGCATGGCCTGGGAACAGTAAAATATTCTTTAAATAGCTAGGTCTAATCTATTTAAGGAAGCTGGAATATTTTCAGGTAGAAACAGTTTTATAGCTTAATCAGTTAAACAGATGAACAACGATCACAATGAATCACATCCAAACAGGAAAGTGAAGAATCCTCTTTGTAAACATTCTAGGGAACCCCCTTGATTTGTTTCCATGATTTACATTTGTTTTGTTGCCTCATACCATGCTACCATTTTTATATTCTCTAAGTTATGTTTCACATTTATGCAGCATTTTGATTTTCAACTTGTGATAAGTAGCTAACATCGCAATGTTGTGCTAGTAAAAATATAACTAGCTTACAGTAACATCTAGCCTGGAATCCATCAAACATTTAATCCAATACATTAATACGAGGGATGTTCAAAAAGTTTCAATATGAACATTATAATTTTTGTAGTTAAAGATGTTCTTGAAATTTTGTCAAAATGTATATTTAGACATGTTACGTCAGAAGATAATTATATAATGATGTGTGATTGTTAATCGCTCACTGCAATTTTACTTAATTGTCATTTCAAAATGTTAAAAAAACTTTTGAGCAAATTTCAAACTGCACATCATGAGAATAATAGCAACAATACTGCATCAATTTCAAAGGAATTATTTTGCACACTCAGTTTATACCTAATCATAAAAATTGATCGGAATGTTTGTTTTGATCTTTACGTGTCCTTCGTTGGGGCTCTACTGGAACTTACTGTGAATGTACCTCAGAAAAGAAGCAAAATATGACGTCAATAATCAAACTGAATCATCAAGAATTGTAACAGGCGTCACCAACCTGCGCAAATTAGAAAATAGATTTAAAGAACTAAAATAGAAAAAATTGAAGACGTATAAAACATTTTAATTTAATAACTTGCTGTACGACGAAAAACAATAAAACTTGCATATTTTATTTAATGCCTGATCAAACACGATCGCGATACAATGTCCGAAATATAAATTGAATTGCAGAATTATATACATACATAAATAGGAACACTTAGTTATAATATAAGTTATTTAAGCGACATGAATGTTGTCTTAACTTTAAAAATAAAATCAATGTCAGATGTAGAAAACAACGTTAGACAATTTATCCATATCATACACTGTACCAAACTCTTTTTAGGACGTAACTCCTTTGTAATCTATTTGGAAATTTTTTCAATGAGCCAACACAATACTCTTGTGGTAAAATAGATATAGTTAATCACTTACTTCTTGTGTATTGCAATTATACTTAAGAAAAAAGGAAAATTCTCAATTGATCTGCAATGTCTTGTTATTATAAAAAGATCTTTTTTGTTGCATATCAGATAGGCATTTCCGATTATTGACCGGGTAAGAGTAGCTGACTTGAAATCACTGTAACCTCTCGTATATTGAGGGTCATGGGTTCGAGCACTGTTGCCGACCATTTGTCTTTATGTGAGAAAGTTGGCAGATAATGATCTAGTACTGGTTATTCCCAGGAACGATGGTTAAGTAAACTATCCGCCTGTAAAAATGACCGACATTCGGTTGAAACGAGCGTTTAAACTCATACAACAACATACAACAATAATTTCCTATGATTTTATCCATACTGCAATAACGGTCTGGAACCCCCTGTGCCAGACAACTCTCATGAATTATTTGTGATGTACCGTGATAAATAGAGTGACGTCACTTTCCCAAACAAAGAATCTGAATAACATTTGTTCTTGAGCCCACCTGAACACAAAGTGCTCAAGGTGAGTTATCGTGATCTCCTGATGTCTGTCGTTGTATGCCGTCCATCGTCCTTCAATATTTGGCATGTTTACACTCTAGCACCTACATGTCATCACTGATCCTACTCATATTAATACATACATATGCCTAGTGTATGTCTGTAAGATCTCGGTGTAGTTCGATTATGAGCTTGGTTGTATTAAAACTTTCAAAGGTATAGTCCCTAATTTAACAAACTAATGCAATATATGATATTTAATTATTTTACCCTTCACCACCTTCATTTATTCACTAATCCTTTCAGATACGGACCTGAGGCTTGCACTTAACGCGCCATTCTTAAAATTGTGGTGAAAAACCACGTCAATTCAAAATCCTTCCATGTTTGTGATAGGTACAGCCCAAACAAAGTCTCAGGTATCCATTTTAGCTATCATCTTATCTTAGTCTCTCAGGGTGACCGTCACCTTCAATCTACAGACCTGGTCTTGCACACGACAAACTGTCATTCTGGTTCATAGTTACGCGATGTCAATTTAAAATCCTTCAATGCGTAAGAAAGTTACAGTCCGGACAAGCTCATCTAGATTGACGCAAGCACATACACCGAATTGCCGAAATGACAACTATTATGCCGACCCACCAACAGATGGCTCGACAAAATTGTTCACTGTTTTCGTATTGAAAAAAAAACTTACTTTGTGAAAGGACCATGTATCATTTGTTGCTCTCTTTTGTGACAAGGGCAAATAACGAAGAGGTCCCTCGTGATAGACAACTGGAATTCGTTGGTGAATAGTACAAAGGTGTACCTGCATCTTCACGAATGTCTCTGTTTACCTGAAATAAAATGAAACACAAACAAAACTTAACGGGTGTCTTAATATGAAGTCCTATGAAAAGTAGAACAATCACTGAAGGCGATGAATACCCCTTCCACCCCCGGACATCGGATACACACAGTATATGAATCTTAATATTACAAGGCTTTTGAATTGAAAAGCATTATTATTTTATAACTATATTGTAACACAACTAAGCTTGGTACCAACCACTGATGTGAAGTTTCATTCAACTATGGCAAAAGGTTTTGAACATGCAGCGAGCACAAAGACCTTTATTTACACAGAATTGAGAGAAAAAAACTGGACCATAACTCTGTGAAAAGTTATATGAACGAAAATTGCCTGGATAATGCGCAACAGGATTTGGTACCAATCACTAATGTGAAGTTCCAATTCATTCTGATCAGTGGTTTTGGAGATGAAGCGCACACAAAAATCTCTTTTAACGCTGTAATGAAAAAATACCAAAGGACTCATAACTCTGTATAGAAATACAAACGAAAACTCCCTATGGCGTGGAGCCAATTACTCCTGTGAAGCTTATTAAATTGTTACCAAGAGTGTTGGAGATAAAGCGGCACTGCAGCGTATTTCAAAACTCTGATTTTATTGTTAAACTAATGATAATGCCACATTACTATTAGAAGTTGGTGCTTTAGAAATTAAAGAAATGGACTAATAAAATAATAATTCCTTCCTTGGCAGTGATCTCCCTTGTGTTATAAGTTTTGCTCGGCAGTGGAAGGGAAGCAACTCCGACGTGCATTTGTTTATTTCTTAAATTGACTCTCCCAGTCAAAATAGGACAAGTGTTGTGATAAAGATAAAAAATCCCAAGCATAGAATAGTTTATAGCTTAGACCACTTTGAAAATAGATATCAAATATCATATGACACGGTTCCAAGCAGGCAATTGTGCATAAACAATATAGCTTTTCACTATTGGGTACACCTTAAGTTGTAAGCTAGCTGTGTTAAGAACTGCTGGTTGGCAAGATGCTTTTTTACATTTAGTGACCCATTTCATTTTGTAGTCACTAACCATTTATTTCGTTTTATCTAATTTAGATAGATAATACCTTTCCAAAAATGTTGAGGTTTACATACTTTCTAAATATCAAGTAGTAAAGTACGGTGTCAAGTCCAAATAAAATGTAATTTCACTTACCTTTGGTCCGCGATCCATTATTTTTTTTTAATAATTATTTATTAAAATTAAAAATTTTTAAAAAAATTTTAAAAAAAAAAAAAAAAAAAAAAATTTTAAAAAAAAATTAAAAAAAAAAAAAAAAAAAAAAAAAAAACTTCATAATTCTAAAACAACCCCCCCCCCCCCCCCCCCCCCCCCCCCACCCAAACACACAAAACACACACCCCCCCCCCCCCCCCCAAACAAAAAAAAAAAAAAAAATTTTTTAAAAAAAAAAAAATAAAAATAAATAAAATAAAAAAAAAAAAAAAATTAATTTTAAAAAAAAAAAAAAAAAATTTTTTTTTTTTTTTTTTTTTTCCCCCCCCCCCCCCCCCACTTTGGTCTTCAGCTCCAACACATAAATCAGACGCCTTCTTACATCTCTGTGTACAATTCAGTCACAGCTCAACAGCTAAAACTTTTTTAATATAATTGTTGCAACAGTCATTGGAGAATACATCTCACTTTTCCCCAGAGAGCAATTTCTAATCCTTAAATATCAATACTAAAGTGGCCACCTACATTATAAGTTATAATCCGTCATATGAATTACAGAGAGTTTACCCCTGGGCAATCATACATAATGTATGCTGTCTGAAATCACACAATGTTGAAAAGATAATCTGAACTTTCAATACTTCCAGGTGTGTAATTACTGATTGCCCATACACGTTAAGAGCATTTCGTGCATTTCATGTAACTGTAAAATTGACTATGTGCTGGCGCGTTTTGCGTAGTCGTTTTTTCATTGGTCCACGCATTACTCAAATTTATCGTTATGAAGTCATGTTGTGGATATCATAATTTACATTAACAACTCAAATATGAGTCGACTGCCCTTGCATTTGAAGTTACCTGTGTACGTTACCCTATATCAGCTTTGAACATATCTGGCAACCATTGTTTGATGAAATAGATGTCTGACTTTGTGACGAGATTCTAACCTGCTCAGATAACTATGCAATACGTGTTTGATTCCATAGGCAAACAAACCCTACAGCTTGGTTTGAAACAAAGTGCCTAAGTTTGACTACCTTGAAGAGAAACCGTGACGAATCGTTTACAGTCAATCTGAATAAAATTTAATTACATCTAGTAGCATACAAATGTAGCCATGTACAAGATGTATTCAAAAATCATATTTAGGTCATATCAAAGTTTTTTGTTTTTCTTTTATGTTAATTGCTTAATTTCACGAATTAGTGTTACACATATTTGCATGCTACGAAAAAAGCGACAAGTCAAGAATAAAGAAAATTATTTAATAAGAAATGATAAATACAAACACAGAAATACATTTTACTTACAAGCTGGCCGCTGTCAAGTTTTATTATAATCAGTAAGAGGTTCAGGAGACGAAGCGAGGCCAAGATTGCCTTTAAACAGGTCACATTGACCTTGACCTTTGAGCTGTAGAGTACCATTGAAATGTCTCATGCGATAGGGTGACAAGATGTTTCAACGTATTTACGTTTCATTTCTGACATCTGATGTCAAACTTCGTTCCAGATCTGCATTTTCGAAAGCAAATCTGATGTCGATGTTCGATCTTTACTGCATTTTCAAAAACAAATCGGGTGTCGTCTCTGATCTAGATCTGTATTTTCGAATGTACATAAATGTCGATCTAGCCCTATTAACTTCGCAATTCCGCTAGCGTTTCGGAGACGATGAATAAAAAAAAGCACTGGGGCTGACATTTATATGGCATATTTGTTTAAGAAGCATTGATGAAAACAGATTAATTAAAAAAGAAAAGAAAATAATGATTTATTCAGCTTTCTATTTTTGATCATATCTTTTAAAGTTTATGAGATATATTTCTGTGATACGAAAATACAAAAGACACTCTTTGAATTGAAAGAGACATATCTTTTTGAAATAAATAGTAAAAAGGTTTGCCATACTAAACGTTGAAATTTCACATTAAGGTCAAAGAGGTATTAATAAATGTAAATGCAAGCAAAATGTGCAAAAAGTAGAGCAGTTAAACCTGATGCACTCTCAAACTGTCACTGATAATCAAGCGGACGCTTGAAATTTAATTCATGGAAAAGAAGTAGTGCGTGTCCATAAATTTATAAGATTTGCATTTACTTATTATGGGAAGCCGAGACTGTCTTATAAATCATGTGTTAATATGTACAATATGTCGTAACAATAATATATAACAATCAGTCATGTTAACAGTGTATATATGCAATTTGATATATATAAAGCGGTTAATGTGTCTATACAAAGGCTTGAACGTTTATCTTAAACATTGGTCCATACTTAACATAACGCAAGACTCTGTTAATGTAAGTTCAAATGAAACATATAATTATATACAACGGATACGTCTTTATGTTAAGTCAACCAATCCCCAATGAAATTATTCGTATTTCTACCTTATATGGCATTAAAACACCAATTTGAAAGTGAAATAAATGTAGATGCATGTATACATAAAGCATATCCAGGGATCAAGTTATAATACTTCCTAAGATTATATTCATTTGTTTTGGTGGTTATTTAGTTTGGATTCAGTTATAGGGTATGTCCCTTTAAGAAAACGTTTGCATAAATATAATGTATCTGGCACGACGCTGAGATGTGCAAAACGGAATTTTTAGACTGAAAAACTAACAAATTCTGTCTGTTTTCTATGCATTTATTTCTTTTCTACGTAGACGTCACAAAAGGAGACATTGGTGACGTCATTGGGCTAACGACACGCTCTAAAAGAAAAATATCTTTGGTCGAGCACCATACTTTAATATTTGTTGGCAAGTGAGTGTCGTCATGGTAAACCTTTATCTCCGGAAGCTTCCCAATCCATTCTCGCATCATTTTCAACTGAAAAGGATTTTTTTTTTATTCCCCGAGATAAGAAGTCATGAAACGCAGAAGTCTTAAAATTGTTTAATAGTTTAGAGACGGGAATTATATAGATTCTAATTTGTTTCGAGATCAGACATACTTATCTGCACCGAAGATGTTCCAGTTCTTCTTACACGACTCATTATAGTGAACTATCCATCCACATGTAGTTGACACATATACTTTTGGGATTATAATCTACATGTATATAATTATGTCTATTACCTAATAAAATCAGATTTCTTTAAGTAACAGGCATATATTTAAAAGTCCAAAAAGAATTTTATTAGGTAATAGGTATATAATTATGAGTTTAAAAGGTATAAGTGTCGAGTACCTGTGACTCCACCAGGGTATCACGACGTCACATTTTCTTAAATCCCTGGCCGTCTGATTTTCGTCTATTGATTGTGATGACCGGTAAGCGGTGTACATTGGCAACCTGGCCATGTGAATAAGATGTCAGCTATATGTGTGCCATTACCCCCTCAATGAAATGTGTTCAAATGTATATTGCACCTGCAACTATTGGTAGTGCACAATTTTATAACTAGAACCAGTATAAATATAAGCTCTGGTAAGAAAATACCTCTAAATCCTCTAGTCCGGTAGATGTGTGCACGTGATCTCGTTCTTCACGCGTCAAAGGAACCATGAAACACGTGCCTGAAGTGATTGCAACAAGATGGTGCTGCAAAAAATTAAAACAGACCGATCAAATCCGACTAACTCCCTGTCTAAACTTAAGGTAGTGGATGTGTAATGAGTACTTCCTGTTTAAGGATCATTTGGAATACTTTGGATTTTATAGCTGTACCTATTTTGTACTGTGGCGCAGTGGTTAGAGCGTCTGCTTTGAGATCAAGAGGTCCCGAGTTCAATCCCCGAAGCAGCCAAAACTTTTTTTCGTTATTTTTTCTTTTTTAGTTATCAAATTGAATAACATGAAAAATTATGCCATTTTACAAGATTTGAAAACTGTATCTTAATTTTCCTTGATTTTATCAAGCTGTACAGATACTTGAAAATACAAAAATTGACCGTGCTCATTTTTAAAAGTTGAATATCTCAAAAAGTAGACGGTAAAACATTTTAATTTTTTCTTATATTTCAATTCATATACTACTTATAAAAGTGTTATAATCAATAGTGATGGCCCTACTCCGAATCTTTTGCTACAGTCGTGTATATGTACATGTGTGATATGTCTCATGGCAAAATTAGGCAAATTGTATACCGTAGTTTTTGGCATTATTACACATGTTTTGTTACACATGTTAAGCTTGTAGAATTATAATTCATGTTTTGTAATTCTACATTGCTTGCAGTACTTTTTGAACCTGGAATTTTTTAAAAATGTAAATAGATACTTGCAAATACACCTATTTTAACTTTTATGGTACTTTTTAATATGGTCAGTATTTCTCAAGTGGGGGTAGGGTAACAAAACATGGTATTAATTTTTAATTCAACGGTAAAATGTCTTAAAATTTTGCACACTAGTCGGTTAACAGATGTAGATCATATAAATATTAAATTTAATGTGTTTTGGAATAGTGTCCATTAGACCCCCACTACCTTAAGTCTATTATATTCTAGGTCTATATAAGTGTGCATTATGCAGTACATGTAAACATATTCAAGTTGCTTTCAAATAAGGTACATGTAGTCATATAGAAAACCAGCTAGTCGATATATATAGTCCATTGAGCCTTGAGTCTTTCAGAAAATAACATGATTCGAACATGAGGAAGTGGCAGTAAGGGGAAGTAACCACTGGAAAGTTTGTAAGTAATGCTAAATACTTATAGTCGGCCTCTATGTTTTGTTTCGCGGCCACGTGGTATCGATTTGGAAGCGGAACTCTCCCAGTAAAAAATATGGGAGTTCGCAAAAGCCATTACCAGGGTTGGGTCGTAGCTGAAATGCGGACCATTGTCATTCTCCGTAGTTTCGCCCTGGGGATAATAATGATGGTATGGTAGTGGTATTGGTGTAGCTCCGCTTACGTTATACACAAAACAAGCCAACTGAAAAGATAAAAAGAAACACAAACGTCATTTTAAGGTCGTTTTTTAACAATGTGACACGTTGCATGAAACTCGGCCCACGTAGAAATACCATACACCGTCGCCGCGTAATTCCAATTCGTATTATTTGTGTAACAAGAAAAACTGTGATACTACGTATCACAGCGGGCCCAGAAACAAAGCTTTCATGTAAATATTTTGAAATGGGAGATGCAAATAAACTTTACAGACTCTATAACAGTGACAGAATAAATTAATATTCTAGGTTCGTGTAAAGCAAATACTTGACTATCTGGTTTGTGCATTTACAATTTAGTAACTCTTTCTCATTTCCAGTGTATCATTTATGATTTAAAAAGAAACAAAATCATATTCATGAAAAAGCTTTAAATAATCTTTATGCTCTTTCCGTTTTTTTTTTCATTAGATTGTATAGACGAGCCCTATTTTCATTCAGCGTTAATTAAAACAAAGTTTACGCAGCAATATCATAATATGTTCTAAGCAATGTCCATTAAGGTGATTCTCAGAATATAAAATAGGGTTATTAGTATAGTAACGTGATCCAGCATGCCGGTGCGTCGGATCATACGAGTGCGTAGCACGAGTTTGATCCGACCTCGACGAGAGCCAATCCGGCTTATGGATCACATTACTATACTTATAACCCTTTTATTATATACCATTTGACACTTGTCTGCGCGATAAACTAAATTAAAATGACATGCTAAGCGTAAAATTGAAGAAAAACCCTTTTTAGCGCGAAATATACGTAGTGTGCGACGTAAATTTATTGACGTCATCGTATAAACAAATAGTAACGACCCAGTCAAAAGCGACGTTAGTAACGTCACGTGCATTTGAGGGCCAATTGAATAAATTCTTACAAATTTGCCGCGCTATTTGTATTGCACGTACATACAATACGGATTTTTTTTCTGTCAGGCCGTATTTGATGGTTGAATATAGGCTGTATTTTTGGCAGAATCTTTATAGGTATATTATAGGTTATTGAACTTGTATGGTGAAATATTACTTGGAACGAGTTGATTTGGCGGGAACAACGAGCTTGCGAGTTGTTCCCGCCAAATCAACGAGTTTCAAGTAATATTTCGCCATACAAGTTCAATAACCTTTTTATTATATACTTTCATATTGAATATGAACAAAAATGACATTCTGTTAGCAAAAAACAATAAATGAATCTTGAAATTTCTCAGACAACTAGCGTACTATTTCACCATGTACATTTTCTTTATTGCGTATTAATAGACTCGATTCAGTATTGTTGTTTATACGTGACGTCATTTATTAGGAGAAACGTTGACGCCAATTTTACGTTAAGAAATTTCAGTTGCCATCCGCCATCTTGTTTTGAAAAACGCAAGACTTTTCCTACGGATGCAGGTTTGTACTTTGAAATGTGAATACATCAACTTGATGTACGTTCCTAAAAATGTTTTTTCTTTTTTATGACTACATGCAAAACATCATTCCTTTTGTTTATCAGTACTTGGCTGAACTACGTACCAGTAACTTTCGTAACCAGAACTGGTATTGCGTGCCCTAAAAAATTCGAACCTTTTTTAAAACGAAACTCTTTTACGTCTACTTGAAAATGATTAAAGTTTCTTTTTTATTTTCAGACCGTAGCTTATTTAATTGTAAAAAACTGTCGAACTTCGACATAGAATCCTCATTAAAACGATGTTTGCAAACAAATAAAATAGTCCGTACAGCTTATCGCTAGGACCGCCCTCCCTTGCCAACGTTCAGTATCATTCCTTACCAACGTGCAGTACCGTAGAATACTGAACGACCTCTCTAAGGCAAAGTGAACGGGACAATATGAAAGTATATAATAATATAGGTTATTGAACTTGTATGGCGATATATTACTTGGAACGAGTTGATTTGGCGGGAACAACGAGCTTGCGAGTTGTTCCCGCCAAATCAACGAGTTCCAAGTAATATTTCGCCATACAAGTTCAATAACCTTTTTATTATATACTTTCATATTGAATATGAACAAAAATGACATTCTGTTAGCAAAAAACAATAAATGAATCTTGAAGTTTCTCAGACAACTAGCGTACTATTTCACCATGTACATTTTCTTTATTGCGTATTAATAGACTCGATTCAATATTGTTGTTTATACGTGACGTCATTTATTAGGAGAAACGTTGACGCCAATTGTACGGTAAGAAATTTCAGTTGCCGTCCGCCATCTTGTTTTGAAAAACGCAAGACTTTTCCTACGGATGCAGGTTTGTACTTTGAAATGTGAATACATCAACTTGATGTACGTTCCTAAAAATGTTCTTTCTTTCTTATGACTACATGCAAAACATCATTCCTTTTGTTTATCAATACTTGGCTGAACTACGTACCAGTAACTTTCGTAACCAGAACTGGTATTGCGTGCCCTAAAAATTTCGAACTTTTTTAAAAACGAAACTCTTTTACGTCTACTTGAAAATGATTAAAGTTTCTTTTTTATTTTCAGACCGTAGCTTATTTAATTGTAAAAAACTGTCGAACTTCGACATAGAAACCTCATTAAAACGATGTTTGCAAACAAATAAAATAGTCCGTACAGCTGATCGCTAGGACCGCCCTCCCTTGCCAACGTTCAGTATCATTCCTTACCAACGTGCAGTACCGTAGAATACTGAACGAACTCTCTAAGGCAAAGTGAACGGGGCAATATGAAAGTATATAATAAAATAAAATACTATTCCTGCCTCTATCCTATACGGAAGCCCAATAGTGCCACTTTGTTTTTTTTTAAATGGATTTTTTCAACATAATTGTTTTGAAAATTCAAGATACTAAGTTGAATATTCAAGATACTAAGTTGAAAATTCAACTTACTAAGTTGAAAATTCAAGATACTAAGTTGAATATTCAAGATACTTAGTTGAAAATTCAACTTACTAAGTTGAAAATTCAACTTACTAAGTTGAAAATTCAACTTACTAAGTTGAATATTCAAGATACTAAGTTGAATATTCAAGATACTAAGTTGAAAATTCAACTTACTAAGTTGAATATTCAAGATACTAAGTTGAATATTCAACTTACTAAGTTGAAAATTCAAGATACTAAGTTGAATATTCAAGATACTAAGTTGAAAATTCAACTTACTAAGTTCAACTTACTAAGTTGAAAATTCAAGATACTAAGTTGAATATTCAAGATACTAAGTTGAAAATTCAACTTACTAAGTTGAATATTCAAGATACTAAGTTGAATATTCAACTTACTAAGTTGAATATTCAAGATACTAAGTTGAAAATTCAAGATACTAAGTTGAAAATTCAACATACTAAGTTGAAAATTCAAGATACTTAGTTGAAAATTCAAGATACTAAGTCGAATATTCAACTTACTAAGTTGAAAATTCGACTTACGAAGTTGAATATTCGACTTACTAAGTTGAATATTCAAGATACTAAGTTGAATATTCAAGATACTAAGTTGAAAATTCAACTTACTAAGTTGAAAATTTAACTTACTAAGTTGAAAATTCAAGATACTAAGTACTAAAATCAGTAACTTGAATTTTCAACTTAGTAAGTTGAATTTTCAACTTAGTATCTTGAATTTTCAACTTAATATCTTGAATATTCCACTTAGTAAGTTGAATTTTCAACTTAGTATCTTGAATATTCAACTTAGTAAGTTGAATATTCAACTTAGTAAGTTGAATATTCAACTTAGTATCTTGAATATTCAACTTACTAAGTTGAATTTGCAACTTAGTATCTTGAATTTTCAACTTAGTATCTTGATTTTTCAACTTAGTAAGTTGAATTTTCAACTTAGTAAGTTGAATTTTCAACTTAGTATCTTGAATATTCAACTTAGTATCTTGAATATTCAACTTAGTAAGTTGAATATTCAACTTAGTATCTTGAATATTCAACTTAGTAAGTTGAATTTTCAACTTAGTATCTTAAATATTCAACTTAGTATCTTGAATATTCAACTTAGTATCTTGAATATTCAACTTAGTAAGTTGAATTTTCAACTTAGTATCTTGAATATTCAACTTAGTATCTTGAATATTCAACTTAGTAAGTTGAATTTTCAACTTAGTATCTTGAATATTCAACTTAGTTAGTTGAATATTCAACTTAGTAAGTTGAATTTTCAACTTAGTATCTTGAATATTCAACTTACTATCTTGAATTTTCAACTTAGTTATGTTGAAAAAATCAATTAAAAAAACAAACAAAGTGGCACTATTGGGCTTCCGTAATCCTATCAAATCAAATCAAATCAAATTTTATTTCATGTCGGTATATCAGTACAATAAACATTAGCTATGTATAGCTATTGACCGACTGTTTAACAATAACAGATATAACATACAAACAATACATGGATGCAATATTACATGTAGAGAAACCTGTCAAGAGATAAAACATTTACTATTATATACTAGTAATTATATCACAATAATTGAGCATGAAAATAAGTGTGTACTTTAAAATATTGAACATATATCACATAGTAGCATAAATATATGAGGTAATTACATAATACATATATGTTAATAATACATATTACATAAAATTTAAGATAAGCTTTTTAAATTAGTTACGATCATTTCTTAGCCTACTTTAAAATACTTTCAAAGGCAATATTTAAGTCTAATATAGATAAAAATCTAAATTAACTATGGTATTAAATAGTGGGTTACTGTAAAAATAAATAAAAACAACAATTTTAACGGTATTAAATATCACTTACAACAATAAACTGACAGGTAGCCGAAGTTAACTAATTGGTCGGTATCCTCACAAAATCGTTTGCAGTCAAAATGTTTGTAAACAAAACAACGCACATTTTTACGATAAATAAAAGTCTCGTTACCGACCAATTAGTTAACTTTGGTTACCTGTCAGTTTATTGTTGTAGACCAGTCTAATAACACGAAATGTAAACCAGTCTGATAAAAATAGAAAGTGCATCCCGACCAGTTAGTAAACTTTGGCTACCTTTCACTTTATTGCTCTAGCATGACATGTCTGATTTAAATAGACTGTCAGTGACTGTACAATGATACTTCCATTCAAAAACAAATGAAGTGTGATTGTAAATTTTAAACTATAAAAATCGAGTCATAGTAACGTAATGGACCCACCTTACCCGATACCGGAAGATACCGGCATGTTTGACCGATATCGGTTTTTATACTGGCCGAACAATAAAAACTTTTCACTACTTATTAGACGTTACATAAGCATATAAAATAATTTGACATTTGACATGGATAAAAGATAGAAATATCAATTTTTTGACAATTTTAAAGCTACACAATGAAGAGTGGTTTAACCCATTCTTTATCGTAACTTCCTAGGCGATTTTCATAACATTTTTGTTCAAAGAACTATACACTTCTTCACCTACATGTTACATTTTCCATGTCTTTTCTCACCTATGAGATAAATATTTCCGCGCATTTACCCATGTGAGATAAACTTATCTCACATCGCTTATCTCACATCGCTGCCGTACTATTTTTACGTTAATTGTAAGCAGACATAAAAATCGAAAAATGACTGTAAAATTGTTTTTTTTTAAAATAAACATACTAGGGTTGTTGGTATTCATTTTCTTAGTGAGATCATTTTCTATCAATCTATAGCAGTTTCGAAGTAAAATTCGAGAAAAAGTTGATTTTCATTTTTTCATCCCCATCCTGTATTTGCACTTATTCCTTCTTGTGAATTAAACGGTGAGAAAATAAATCTACCATGTTCATTGAGTTGTGGATAAGGAAATCCCACCCTTGGGTTGAGATACATCCAAAAACACAGCCTCGTTTTGGGACGTATCTCAACTCTCGGGTGGGATTTCCTTATCCACAACTGATGAACATGTTAGATTCACTTTGTCCTTATATTTTCGTATTATCAAAGAAAAGAACTTACAATCACGAAAATTGACGTTCGTGTATATATAAAGATGATTACGTCCAGAATCCGCATTCGTTTAGTAATTTTGGGGCCTCATTCCCCTTCAAAAAATATTATTTCCTCCCATTTTTTACATAAAAATCCCCTCAAAATGCCGCAAAAGCTTGAAACTTGAAAAAATGTGGAATACTTTTGGTGTGGAATGAAGTGGACAGGGAGTGAAATTAAACAACAAATTTTCTTTTTTTCCGTTCTGAGACGGTGAGTGGTCCTTAAGTGGGATTTTAGGATAATAGGCCGGTCCAAGATGAAACAGAGCTGAAAAAACAGTATGTATGTTTTTTCCCTACACTATTTTGAGCTTTTCATTTCAAACTTTGAGTAAGAAGAAATAAAAAAAGTCTGGGCTAGGGCTCAGTATGAAAACACACAAGGCCTACATGTATTCTAGAAAGCTGTGAATTATGTACATTAATATTGTTCCATGGAGATACCATTTCTTTACATCACAGTTTACAAACAGTTTTTTAATAAAGCGCATTTCGTCGTTGAACATATAAATCTTACTAGTTGTTGTTGTTGTATGAGTTTAAAGGGACATACCCTATAACACCTAAAAGTTTCATCTATGCATTCCCAGTCATTATGGTTTAAAATATACTGCAGTACCGTAAACCATTCAATAATCTATGAAGAGTTATTGTTGTACATTTAAAGGGTGGATGCGATTTATTACAGAAAGCCTCTAGATTGACTAATTGTGGTAAAATGAGGCATTTTTCGCCATAGGTTTTTCTGTGAAATTGTATTTATTTAACATTTTACGTTTATTGAACACATCTATGTTTCGAGAATATAATCTGCTAGATGTAGTGAGTGCCTCTTTAACGCTCATTTCAACCGCATTTCGGTCATTTGTATAGGCGGGCAGATTTACCTAACCCCTAACCGTCGTTCATGAGAAGAACCAATATTTAGATCCCTGACCTCCGTAAGAAACTGTTAACTTTCTTAAATAAAGAGACATGATCGGTAGTAAAGGGCTTAAACCCATGACCCTCGTCAGCGACTCTAACCACTCGATTTACCTCGTTACGAACCCTTTTCTTTTCATGTTTTCTTTCATCATTTTTCACCTCGCCCGGCAATTTTGTGAACTCGACATTACACAGCTCGATTTATAAAGAAAACAAGAGAGCCAAGATGGCCCTATATCTCTCACATGGCAACCATTGATTTTAACACAAGGTGAACAATAGCAGACGGGTTTCTTTTTGACCGGGAGGTCCTGATTTGAACAATATTTATAGAGAACCACTACACTATGCTACTTTCCAAATATCTAAGCTCTACGCCTTATGGAGCTAGGCAAGAAGAGTTTTGAAGATCTGCCTAGTGCCTACATATTAAGCCTATGTCAAATTAAGTGACTCCTCGGGCCGGCTCAATTTTGATCCGTGCGACTTGATTTGAACGTTCTTAATAGAGGTCCACTAGGCAATGCTGCATGCTAAATATCTAAGCTCTAGGCCTTGTGGTTTCAGAGAAGAAGATTTTAAAGTTTTCCCTATATAAGCATATATAAAGTCAATTGACTCCAGGGCAGGATCAATTTTGACCTGTGTGTCATAATTTGATGACAATTTTGGTACAGTTTCACTAGAAATACTACATGCTAGATATCTAAGCTCTATAGGCCTTGTGGTTTCAGAGTAGAAGATTTTGTATTAGAAGTATTTTGTGCTTTTTAAAAAGTTGTTTATGTATAAAGCCTATGGAATGACACTGCTGTATGTCAACGGAGAAAAGGGAGACTACTCATCACTGTACAAATGTCAGGAATTTGCAATACTGTCTCCCTTACTGTTATGAAATAGCTTGTAACAAATGCTATTTTATTCAAATTGGTTTTCTATGTTATGTGGGTCATTATTTGAACAACCTTGGTAAAGGTCCACTAGGCAATGTTACATGCTAAATACCTAAGCTCTAGCCCTTGTGGTTTCAGAACAGAAGATTCTTTAAGTTTTTCCTGTATACGCTTATGTAAAATTAAGTACGACCCAGCCAGATCAATTTTGAACAATTTTGGTAGAGGTCCACTAGGCAATGCCACATGCAAAATATCTAAAGCTCTGGGCCTTCCTGTATTTGAGTAGAAGATTTTTAAAGTTTTTCCTCAGTTACATTGCCATTGCAACCAGAGTTCTGCATGGAATGGATTATTTGAACACCTGTGATAGGTTATTCAATAAACATATTTGCCAAGTTTCATCAGCATTGGCCAAGTGGTTTCAGACGGGATGTCGTTCGAAGGAAAATGTGAACGGACGATGTACGACGGGCGCCGGACGGTGAGCGATCCTAATAGCTCTCTCTGGCATTTCAGTCAGTGAAATAAAAACTAACAATATACGTGTACAAAACAAGATCGATTTTTCATGTAATATAAATCTTCGAAAAAAAAATGAAGTTTGCTTAGTACATACCAAAATGTGCAATACTGTCGTTATGGTAGCCATGTTTTCGTAAGTTGAAAAGACTGGATTTGACCTCGTTTTTTATCTTTATTAATTTAGCATTTCTGTTACAAGATAAGATATAGCACGAAGCAGAATTTTAAACGGCGTCATATAGAGTCAAAGCACTTAAAGTGCTGAAAGACCTCGTCGGTATCATATTCAAATTTTTTTACAATTTTGGCAAATTGTTTCACATTTTTTGGCGTTCGTGTAAAATAGTCTAGTGACTTTTTACATTTTACCAGTAGAACTACTTTAGTATTTACAGAATGTATTTCCTTAATACATTTCAGTTTAAATGTTTGTTATTAAATGACATCTTTCAAAAAAACCTGTACATACCGGTAGTTGTAGTTTCAATTATTCATTGTCTTCTTTACTCTTAGATAGGGAAAGCACAGCGAATAAATATTTGTCAACGCCATCTTCCAGATGCAGATACAAACTCAGATTTTTTATACGAGTGTCATTAAAGATATAAATAACAACGGACATGCTTTTCGAAAGGGCGAGCTTCATTTGGAATGGTTTAGTTCTTTGCCATATCAAATTATGAGCACTTATTCGGGTCATCCACTTACTGCAAGTAATCATACCGTCGACATTATAGCGTATGCAGAGGTTATAGCTTAGCTTTGGTGGAATATTTTGGACTAGCCCCTTCCTTAAAAACTGGCGAAAATAAAAAAAATATCGTCGCAAAACACGTAAATACATCTTTTCTACTTCCATGACTTCTGTGTGTACGTGTCACTAACTGATTCAGTACTATTATTTTCGAAATTGACCATAATTGACCTTTAATTGTACAACAGATATTTCTACTGAAAGTACACATTACCTATAGCGCTGTATTCATAAGATGATATTGTATAACAAAAACAAGAAGAAAGAAAGGTATATATGTCAACACTGTTTTAGAATAAGTAGAAAATTGCTGCAAATGCAGCGCAAGAGATTGCACGACGAGACATAACAAATGGGCTGATGGACTGTAGATGTATGGATGGTGTTTGGAAGGAATGAATGAATGGATGAGAGACTGACATCTAATGTCATGTAATGCGCACTAAAAATGGTGTTTGGAGCTGACAAAGAATAACGCTTGTTTTCAGCATTAGATGTATTGTTGGACTATAAAGTACTTGGTCTCTGCCAAACTAATGTCAATTTGGACTTCGAAATAATCTTAAAAATCTCAAATATTCGTCTTGTTCTGAAGTACGATGTCAAGATCACTTGAAGATAAAGTGTATCAGTGTGAATGTTTTGCCACAAGGAATGTGTTAATATGAAGTAAATATGTGAAACAAGGGCCATGACGGTCCTATATTGCTCACCTGGCTACCATTGGCTTATACAATGTCACAAACATCGTCAAAAGTACAGTACACTGTAGTTCTTAAAAAATCTAGGTCAAAGGATCAGGGAAAGTTTTGACCATAGGGACATCTAAGCTCTTGGCCTTGCGAATTAGGAGACGATTTTAATGTTGTTTCTATTTGTTGTAATGGCATCCAGAGTTCTGCATGGAAAAAGATTTTTAAAACAACTTGCAAGGAAATAGCCATGCCAAGTTTCATCAATATTGGCTTAGTAGTTTCAGAGGAGAAATGGTGGACGGACGTCGGACGGTGAGCGGACCTAATAGCTCACTCAGACACTAATTTTTCAATGACTTCGCGATACTATATAATATTATAGAGAGACTCTCAACAGGTGTGTGGTAAAGTCTACATGAATTTAAAGGTCAACTACTAAGCGAAAATTAAGTGACAGTTATTTCAATGGCAATTACATTACCTTATGCACGACACTAAATAATGAAGTTTTGCAGGTTAACATTTACAGAAAGTGTTTGGAACACGAAGAAAAGTATGTGTATTATGTTGAAATCTCAGTGATTCGACAAAATGACTACCCAGGTCTTTTTAACTTTTTCATAATGCATAGAAAAATAATTGTACATGTACTGGAGTTTATTTAGAATTTCTACATACCAACTTTCATTTTTTATTAAAAATAACTTATTTCTGTGTTTTTTTTAAAAGTATATTTGAATTTTCGCTTTCGTTAGTAGTGGACCTTTAACTAAATGACTGCCGATGGACAAATGCGCCGTGTAGATAATGCACGCTTTTATTGGAAAATTAATTTTACTACAAACACATACGAACAAATAACGATCTGAAGCTCAACCGAAAGGCTAAACAGTGTCAAAACCGGACTCATTTAGAAAACTTAAACCGTGTAATTTTACAGCACGGCGCTGCAATAAACATTACCGTAACTTTTAATTATTTCTATATGCCTTGGGTTTTTTAGTGATACTTATGGGACATTAATTGGTTGCTATACAAGCAGAACATTATGGTGGTTACAGATCTCCAAAAACTATAGTTATGAACCTTTAAATGTGAATATTACAACGTTTAATATGAAGCAATTTATTCTTTAAAACTCACAGGTTTGAATCCCACAGCAGCGGAAACCCTATCTTTATAAAATTATGGCGGTAAACAATCCAGGAAGGAGTCATCGTGTTTTATAAACGTAGGTAAACTTGTTACACAAGCAATATGTTTATATGTACTATAAAATGATGTTATTTACTTAAACGATAGGTTATCAATCCCCGGGTACTTGGACAACAAGCGTAAACTGAGGAAGAGAAAGTAAGCGATGGTCGGGTAAGTGTCTTGTTGGGGAGAACGCATATTATATGATATCGCTAGTTGTTAAATATTATTATCATCTGTTATGCCCCTTTCAGCAACATCAGGCCAATATAGTCTAGGATACATCACCATTTTACGTTATTATGTTACTTCCAGGTATAAATCAGTACTAGATCACGCGTGCGCGCGTGCACAGGTAAGCTTTCAATAATACGGTCAGCTCGTTCGCATGGCTCGAACATAAATAGTTTTGATATAAAATCCCGCATGTTACATGTTTTATGAGGAAAAGACATACCGGTCCACGATAATCAATGAAACATAGTAGAGATTAAGTGAGAATTAAAGTTACATTTTACCTTAGTAATGACAGAACTGACTGAATGTTCATTAGTAAGTATAGTTTTCACGTGATTTTGGGCAAAATTATATATTCATTCCATGTTCTTTCTAGCCAATTTTGTTGAAACAGAAACTAACAATGTTGTGTACTTTTTTCACAGGTATTATCGTAAATAATCTTATTTCTAACCCTAACCCACATGACCGTTCCTAGACTCTAGCTTGACAAAGCAATCGACCTTTGGCCTCTAGGTTACTAGACATTGAAACATGCATGGGTTCTGCTCGTTGTGGATAAATTGAGCAGCTGACAGTAGTTTCTGGAAAATCATCAAGTTAAAGGAGTTTTCAACTCTGAGTGGGTTCTGCCAGGATTAGATTAGATGTACATAAGATCCATCAGTCTGGTTATGCACGGGGATAAATATCTATATAAAAAGACCCATTTATATACATGTGACATTGACCGTGGCTCTGCACATTGTCTCGATGAGCGGATAACCATTTTCAAGTGATACCAAAAATGCATGAAAATAAGGGGAAACGAAAATCAAGGTTCGGCCCTTTGATCCTAATTTAGTACATTGAGTCAGGAATACTCTTTAACCGGTTCCTGATTGAGTAGCTAAAATTGTAATCAGAATCTAACCCCTCACGCATGGCCATAATTTACAAAAATGGAGTTCGGAATGCCATCAACACCAACAAGACTGAGAAGGTTATGCACGTCGTCTTGATGAGGGTCACATTTTGGTCCAATTTTCATGAAAATCTAGCTCGTTAGGCTGGTTGTAGCCTAATTAATTTGGCGTTTCAGTGTGACCCCTTTCACAGATCTGATATTTTAAAACTGTCACAGAAGGCGGACAACTGTAAAATGTCAGCCTGTAAAATCGGTCTGCTTTCGGAGTGGAAATAGTGAGACTAGGCTGGTTGTACTGATCGATAAAAAAAGTTTCATGTCTTATACATAGACACGATAGAGAGACTTGCCCGTGTTTTAGGACAAAACTGTTGTCCGTGCACTCCCTCTCTCTCTCCCTCTCTCTCGGGGGATTATTAACCGTTGTTCAAAATGTTAATTCTGACGAATAAAAACCCTTCAACTGATATCTCTTTCTATCTGACAAACCAAACTTTTAGGGAAAGTAGTAGTAAACTCTCGCTTCGCTAGTCTACACGGGTTGTTCTACTTTTGTGACCTAGATCCAGTACACTGTTGCGTGATTCGTAAATGTAAACACTGGAGCGAGAAAACTCTTAATTTTTCGCATTTATATCAACTTCATGCAGCTTTTACCAGTATATTTCCATGGTTTATACACTATACTAGTTACAGAACGTTAATTTGGTAAGTGGCAATTTTTTTATTGAAGTAAATTGCCTTTTATTTCTTCTCTCAAGTGAAACAATATCCGGACAGTGTAGAAGTTCGGATGATCATGATCGAAGTCTGCAGGATGGGTGTCTTACCAGAAGCTTTGCAATGTTGATATTATTGCATTTCAGAGACAACATAATATTTGTATTCATACTATATTTTCTTTGAAGCGTAGTCTCCAGTAAAGAGTTCGGTAGCATCTTCAAAAAATTAGATTTTGATCAGCTGATTTAGGTTTGTGATCAGCTGGTCAGTCGGATGGTCGTATTTCATATGCTTCTCATCCCTTGTTAGGATTTCATATACTTGCTAGCTTGGAATCTTCTAAAACTGACCAGGTGGCAGTTTGACTCAATATTTCAGAGCCAAAATTGATTTTAAACTTGCATCTAGTATTGTAGTCAAATTAATTTGACGTTGAAGCCCAGTGGGATAGTGTTTGGATTTATAGGCACTTTCTTCTGAGGTTTGACTATAAAAATAACAGATCCAAAAATGGGTCAAACTGACGAGCCCAATGAATAAGGCTATTAGTATTATTGTCATACATTGTCATATAGACATGATCAGAACCTTTTTAACTCCAGCTGACACAGCTGATCCTTGGTAACTGTTCCACTGTGTTTGTTATTTGCATCAATCCAAACCAGATGTATGTAAGGTGGTGTTTGTCTAATCAGAGTATAACTATACCACCGTTTACATGTACTTAAACAGGCCATATATATTTCAGTTGATACAAGTACATCTGTAGTACTAAGTTTCGTCATACGGTTACAAATATTTGTACTATTTTTTTGACAGGTGATATCCAACTTCCAATCAGCAATAAATTTTAGTAAGTCTGTAATAACCGATCAACAATAAATTTTAGTCAGTATGTAAAATGGTCCTGTCTTTGACCATGTTGACCTACTGGTCAATTTCTACATTGTTCTATGTCTTTGTATCAAAAATTCAAAATTAAACTTGGTAACAAGTTGTTAGCCAACAACCAATGGAAGAAAGTTTTGGATTATAGGTTCTTTTCCATCTCTCTGCACTTTGTGTCATTACTGTAACTTCTATATTTATTAATCATATTTCAAATAACATTACTAGAGTGTGTCATGCACCACACCCATGGAGCTACCTTGTAGGTCAAGGTCACACTTAGTGCTTAAAACCTATTATGTAGTGTTACCAGTACTTCGTGAACTGGCTGTAACTTTTATATGTATAAACCGATTTTTAGCTCGACTTTTCTATGAAAAGGGGGAGCTATCCTACTCGCCCCGGCGTCGGCGTCACACCTTGGTTAAGTTTTTTGTACCACCCCACTTTATTTCAAAAGTATTAGAGGTATGGCTTTGAAACTTACCATACTTGTTTACCATCATAACTTCCATCTACAGACAGACATAACTCTGTCAAGGTTTTTGACAGAATTATGGCCCTTTTTTGACTAAAAAGTGTATTGAGCTTGGTTAAGTTTTTTGTACCACCTCACTTTATTTCAAAACCATTGGAGGTATTGCTTTGAAACTAACCATACTTGTTTACCATCATGACCTGCATCAACAGACAAGAGTACATAACTCTGTCAAGGTTTTGAACAGAATTATGCCCCTTCTTTACTTAGAAAATACATTGAATATGAGTAAAATCCACTTATTGCCTTAACCCTTTGAGATATTGCTTTGAAACTTTGAATGCTTGTTTACATCATTACCCCCATCTGTAGGCAAGAGAAGGTAACTCTGTGAGGGATTTGTTTTAAAAATTAAGGCCCTTTATCGACTTGAATCTTGGTTAAGTTTTTCGTACCAGTCCACTTTTTGACTAAACTGTTCGAGATATTACTTTGAAAGTTGGAATACTTGTTTACCATCATGATCCCAAAACATGGGCAGGAGAAGGTAATTCTGTCAAGGATTTTATATGAATTATGGCACTTTTTGACTTAGAAACTCTTTCATGTCCACTTGTTGACTTAACCATTTGAAATATTACTTTGAAAGTTGGAGTACTTCAATAATGTACCATCATGAGACCTATCTGTAAGCAAGAGAAGATAACTCTGTGAAAATGTTTCTTGATTTGTACTTAGAAATTCCTAGTTAAAGTCTTGTGTGCCCTTAACTGTCAAAGTTTTGTTTTATTGGCAAGCACTAAAAAAGTCGAGCGCGCTGTCCTACTGACAGCTCTTGTTAAATGACTTCGTATACTTGTCATGCTTGTTGCCCATATCCTATGGGTTTGTCATGTACAGCACCCAGGGAGCTACCTTGAAGGTCAAGATCACTCTTCTCACGGTAACAAAGACCATAGATCGCAATATATGCTGAGAACAGTGACCTAGCTTAGAACTGAACAAAGGTTATGGGAACAAAAGCCTTAAAATTATTCAAAGGTCATGCTAACAATTTTAGTCTTAGAAATTAACAGTTGTCATGGTAGTGTCACAGGGTGCGAAAAATGTGCAGTAGAATTGAACAAAGGTCAGGGTTACAATGACCTTGGAATTGTACAAAGGTCATGGTAACAATGGCTTTATAATTGTACAAAGGTCAAGGTAACAATGGCCTTAGAATTGCACAAAAGTCAAGGTAATAATGGCCTTAGAATTGCACAAATGTCATGGTAATAATGGCCTTAGAATTGCACAAAGGTCAAGGTAACATTGGCCTTAGAATTGTACAAAGGTTATGGTAACAATGGTCTTAGAATTGTGCAAATGTTATGGTAACAATGGCCCTAGTATTGCACAAAGGTCAAGGTAACAATGGCCGTAGAATTACACAAAGGTCATGATAAAAATGGCCTTAGAATTGCACAAAGGTCAAGGTAACATTGGCTTTAGAATTGTACAAAGGTTATGGTAACAATTGTCTTAGAATTGTGCAAATGTTATGGAAACAATGACCTTAGTATTGCACAAAGGTCAAGGTAACAATGGCCTTAGAATTGCAAAAAGGTCATTGTAACAATGGCCTTATAATTACACAAAGGTGATGATAAAATGGCCTTAGAATTGCACAAAGGTCATGGTAACAATGGCCTTAGCTAGAATTGTACAAAAATCAAGATAACAATGGCCTTAGAATTGCACAAAGGTCATTGTAGCTGTCACCTTATAATTGCACAAATTCACAGTAAACAGAGACAAACAAAATACAAGAAATAGTTACCTTTAGAGTGACAGTGAAATTTTACCACTCAGTCACCGAAAGTGTTACCACATGGTCACCGAAAGTGTTACCACTCGGTCACTGAAAGTGTTACCACTCGGTCACCGAAAGTGTTACCACACAGTCACCAAAAGTGTTACCACTCGGTCACAAAAAAAGTGTTACCACTCGGTCACCAAAAGTGTTACCACTCGGTCACCACTTATAGCCAATGGTTGTTCAGATCTTAGAGATTATGTTCCTTACTGTGAGTACTAGTAGATCATAGCTGCCACTGAGTGTTTGGTAATTGGGTCAGGTATTGAAAACTTATAATTAGATTTATAATTACAATGTACATTGTTCATGATACCAGATCTATAGTCCAATAAAAGATTTTTAGTGGCAAACAGTGGGTAGAATTGATTTTAACATTAAATCCAGCTTCTATGGTTACCGTAATAAAAAAAGGTATTAATTTTGCCATAAGAGAGACATCTGTTTCAACAGTGTTCAACAGTATGAGACATATGGGCTTTAAGTCATTGTAGTGTGTAGCGTAGTGTTAAGTAGAAATACATGTGCAATTGTTATTTACAGATTTAACTATGGGCTAATATTGGAGATGGACAATATACCTGGGTCTGTATCCCTCCCGTTGCTGGGTATTGGCGTGTTTACTCTACTTCTCAGTGTTATATTCTGCTGTTACATGTGGAAGTATGTATCATTTTTATATTTTGTTCATTTTTAATGATCTTAAGTACAGGCACTTGGTAGCACATACCACTGCCAGCATAAGAATTGATAGTCGAAATAATTAAGTGACGTCTTGAGCAAATTATGAGATATTTTTGTTTTGGCTCAGAATCTCGCTATAACGTGAAGGGAGAGATGTTGACAATACAAAAATAACACAATGTCTTTAGTCGCAAACAATTAGTTGGACTAAAAAAGTGATAATTTTTCTGGCTAGTACATTTGTAGGATAAAAAGTATAACGATCTCTGTAGAAATCTAAGTTTTTCATGTGTTGTTGTTTCCATTGAATTTGATTTGATCATCATACAATGTGTAATGATAGTAAAAGTTCTCAGAACTGGAACCAGGCTATAAAGCATTTACCTACTAGTGGAAATTCTGCTTCATTTAAGCACAACTTAAAGATTAAATAATTTTAAGTGGCTATAAATCTTAGTAGATGTAGCATATTTGATTTGCCATATCTTATTCTTAAAATATTAAGATTGCATATATATATATATATTTTTTTTTTAAGTATTATGGATCTAAACTATTTGTTTCTGCTTTTATCCTCTAGACTTAAAAGGGATGCTCGACAAGAAAGAGGCTATAGAAGGGTAGGGAACCAGTAATATATAAACTCTTAACTTTGACTTAAGTTTTACTCTTAAATTATAATGATTGTAAGAAAACAATATCAGCCTTAACATGTAAATAATTTGAACAAACCCCTTCTGGTTTGTTGTGAAAGTTACGTTTATAAACACATTTACTACCTCTATGCCTTGGTTTAAAATCCCAAGAGACACCCCTTACTGGTATGTCACCATAACCCAGGAAGTTTGTATTAACCTTTTCCCATCTAAATCTCTAACATGGACTTTTGCATATTCCTTTCTACCAGTACAAGTGTATTCTTATTGAACATTGACTGACTGAATAGCAAACAGTGCAGATCATGATCAGACGGCATCTATGTTAAGGCTGGTAATAATCGATGCTGAATGCAATGTTAAAATAATTTGCTTTGAGCAGGGTAAGCGCTAAAATAAAACATAGCATCTAAATGACCTACCTATTATATTGTCCCAAAGATGTTGCAGACATTGGTTTTGCCATGTCCATCTGTCTGTCCACCTGTAACACTAAATTTTTGCTCAACAACTTGAGATCAATATTACCCTCAGTCTTCAAACTTCATAGGATGATTGGTCTTATTGAGTAGATGATCCCTATTGTTTTTTGCTTCAGTAGGTCAAAGGTCATGGTCACCGTGACCTGAACTTTGAAAATCTGCTTAATAACTTGAGATCCATGTGACCCACAGTCTTCAGACTTCATATGATGATTGGTCTTATAAAATAGATGATCCCAATTGTTTTTGGAGTTTGTAGTATTTATACATTATATTTTCCCATTTGGCAACCTATTCAGTGAGGATGATATGCATTATTTCTCAAAAACAGCTTTTAGTATTACTGTTTTTAATTTTAATTAATATATATCTAAATATTTGTTTTGCAGATAGAATTTTCGCCTAAAAAGAAAAACCTTCAAAATGATGTGAGTATATGACATTTCTGAGAACACAAACAAATAAAACTTTAAGGAGTTTGTAACATTGCCATGAAATACAAATACTAAAAAATGCACTGTTTATACCTTGCTAATTTTGTTACTGAGAACATGAATATGTGTTCAATATCATCTGTACAATTCATATAAAACTTCTCTGTTGTCTTTTTGTTCATTGTTTTTCATCAAGCAGTGTTCCCCGCAGCTTTTTCCTCATGATTTTGATACCAGTATGGACGGCAGAACAATTTACTTTGCATTTTCTTGAGCATTTTCAGTTGCCAGGCGACATAGTGCACAAGGCCTTGCCAAATGGTATTCTTGAGGGAAAAACTTGTCATCTCTCTTGTTAGTTTCAATTTTCTTGAGTAAATAAAGAGCAAACAGAGCGTGTTTCATGATGTTATTGCCATATTTCTGTTAACGATGACATTTCTATCGTTCTACCCTTCAGGTATGCCCTGTGTGTCTCGATGATTTTCTCAGTAAAGAGAAGTTAGCTATTTGTACATGTCACCATGCTTTTCACTCCAGGTAAGATAAAGTGTAGTATTTGCATCATGAATAATGCATAATGTTTGTGTCATTTATTTCAATTAACGGTTTATTCTACTTTATGCAAGTTCAGTTATATTTCATTGTTTGAAAACAAGTCTCTATAATTATATTGATTACTCTCTCAAGGTAGAATTAACCTTGGAAGAGAGAGAGAGAGAGAGAGAGAGAGAGAGAGAGGCAAGGAAGAGCAAGGTGTCACACCTAAAGACCATGACGCCTGACACAGGTGGGGATCAAACCTTTGAGATTCTGAGATGAAAATGCTATAACTGCACTATAGCAGTTCCACCAGTCATGAGTGTCAGGAATACGGCATTTTAAACTCTGCCTGTTACCCGAGAGCGCAAAAGAAACATTGAGTTTTGGTTGGTGAATGATGTAAAGTTTTAGCTTAGACAAACTCATTTTAGTTAGATTACAAAGAAAGCTCCGTAGCTTATTGAATCACTCTCGAACACTCATTCCAGATGTCATTGTGCTCGAGAGAGAGAGAGAGGCAGTGAGTTTTCATCACTGCTACCCATTTACAGCTGGGTGGACTGAGGCAAGTGTTACAGTGTCTTTACTCAAAGACACACCTCGAGCTGGGATTCGAACCCGGGACCTCCCATTCCAGAAGCGAACACCCTTACCACTGAGCTATCAAGGCCCATGATATGTAAAGCTTTAAGCTTTTAATTTTATTGACCAACTTTAAGCGTTATTATTGAAAAAGAGAAAGACAGAAAGATACATGTACATTGTAGCTATAGAGCGAGAAAGATTTTTTACTGAAAATAGTTTTCGTAAAGTTTGCTGGTGGTGGCTTGATACAGTTGTCACAATGGCGGTTTAGTGTGTGTGTGTTCGTCTGTACGTGCGTACATCAGGATAAGCTTCTCTAGACTGTAACTTCCTCATGCATTTAAGAATTTTGAATTGATTGGCACAGTGGGGTGGTGCCCAGGTCTTTAGCTCAAAGGTCAAGGTCACACTTGGAGATTAAAGGTAAACATTTGGCACAGTAGACCTTGTCCAGCCTGTAACTCGTGCATTGAAGGAATTTGAATTGGCGGTTCACCACAGTGGTATGGGGTATCACATGCAGAACCTAGGTCTATAGCTCAAAGGTCATGATCACATTAAGATATTTACCATTGATAAGCTGTAACTCGCTCATGCATTGAAGGATTTTCAATTGACTTGACACAGTAACGTTGTTCACCACAATGTTTTGTGCAGGACCCAGGTCTGTAGCTCAAAGGTCATAGTGACACTAAGAGATTAAAGGTAAACGTTTGGCACATCAGATTTTTTATGGGCAGTAACTTCTTCATGCATCAAAAGATTTTGAATTGACTTGGGACTATTGTTCACCACACTGAGATGGCATATCACCTGCAAGACTGTATTCCTTTCAATCCGTAACAGTTGGCGGGCTCAACATTTTGTCCGAGGGCATCTGATGTTTCTGACTTTTGAAAATCACTTTTCATGTATATTTTATTTCTACAGATGCTTACTGGAGTGGTTACGACATAAAAACAGCTGTCCCATGTGCAAAGCCCCTGTGCGTAAGGAAAGGAACTTGACGCGCGTAGAGCCAGCTGAAACCACAGGGCTTATACTGACGGTACCTCCACCACAAGCACAGAGTGACAGATAGAAGAGCATTAATATAGTAAGCAAGCAAAGGCAAGCTTGTCAAACTGACAGTGTTTAAAACGGCTCACCGGTCTAATCTTGAGTTATCCCTGATCAGTATTGATGTTCAAGTTAACCTGGATTTCCTGTATTTCTTGTGCACTAGCTCAGATCTTAAGTATCAAGTGCTCACAAAGTGAATAGCAGGATTTTTTTTCATGTGATAATTATAGAAGTTTATAACAAAACAGCTTTTTTAACAATAAAATAGCTTTTTTATCGATATTTATTTATATAGTCCTACAGTTTGAGCCATATAAATGTTGAATCTGACTGGAATAGTGCTTGTTATTTTGTTAAAGAAAAAATAGACTATTGTTAATTTTTACTCTTTCTAAATGTTTTAATCCCTACACTGCTTATTTTCTAAGATAGAGTTGTCTTACAATCATATTGCACTGTGACATTTATTGTTTTATGGGATGCTCGTAAAAAGAAAGAAAAATATAAATGTACTGGTAATCCATTGATATATACATGTATGTGTATATCATGATCTGAACTGATTTTAGAGACAATGTTTCTCCGCCTCTTGTAGAGCATGGGTTAAATGAAATACTGATGTATAGATATGTTCAGTGTTTGCATAGATTAAAGTTATGTACTTGTTGGTAATGTAGGTCAAAAATTTAGTTTATAAGTTGCTAAAAGGTTAACAAGATTTAAGATATAGTTAATTGATACAATTACTGTAGTCATTTTCTTTTAACTGACCATTGTCAGATGCCCATGCTTGACTGTTCCATTTTACCAGTTATTGATAAATGGAGAGTAAGGGAATAGATTAGGCACGGGTGAAAATGCCTATGGATATTATTTTACTGGGTTTTCAAGTGTCTCACATTGATTCAGCATAGTGAATGTAAAATAACTACTGCAAGTAAATAATGTGACCTATGGATTGATGTGTTTCATTTGAAGATTTATTTTGTTATTTCTGTTGATTTAAATGGCAGTGTTTAAACACAGGACCTGCCTGAGTGCTTTCTGCAGGTCTATCTGGGGAAACATACATTTGTATACCAGTATGTGATGTACAGACATTGAAAATGAACATAATTATACATGTGTTTTAAACCTTTTATTGGAATTTTTCCGGGTATGTTTGTTCGGATTGTTTTCATTGATTGATACCTCGCTTTTTTTAAAACTTGTATATTGCAAAGCTGTTGCAGTTTTTATATTTTTTGATATTACAAAATGTAAATATTCATATATGTATAAATTCATTTACCTGTTATATATATAAGATATATATCATTTTCCACAAAACAGCATTATAAATATAACTCGAGTATAAACTTGTATTACATACAGAATAATCGCAATGAGGAAGTTATGTGACCACTGTATTGCAGTCATTTTTTAAGGGGAATAACTCTAGTGATATACCATAAAGGTGGGGGGGATAACCATAGTGGCATACATGCACTTTAAAGGGGGATAACTCTTGTGATATAAGTGGTCATTACTGGAGCACCAGTGATAAACATGTGACTTTTTTTCTCATTTTTTTCTAACATTTTTGTGATGAAAAACTTTAAAAGTCAATCACTAGAAATTAAAGAGTTTATACTTAATGTCAAAAATTTGCTGTTCCGGTAATCAAACATTGATGATAAATGGTCATCAGCCTTAAATCTCCACAGCCAAGACGAAGACCCATAAATGGGGACAGCATTACTGTTACATAAGTTATGTAAATATGGTAAAATACCTCACTTTGTGTATCTTTTGGTCTTGGTTCTTTATTATGCATTATTTCCCGCATGTTAATGTTTTTTGCTTTGTGAAGCTATGAACAACCTTGTTATTTGTGTGGGCTTGGTGCTAATCTATTGCATTGTATTTTGAGCTTATAGGTGTTTTACGGTTGTAGTGCAGTAAGTTATGTACTGAAAAATTTAAGATGTAATTTCACAGTTTTATCCAACTTTAATATTTGTCTTTCATGAAGCAGGTAATTTAGGGTACTGGGTTTAAAACACTGATATTGTATGACACAGACATCATCCCTTGCAATTTTCAACTTCATATCAATAAAATATGCAAGTATTGTTTTTTGAGCATGAAATAAACAGGAAAAAATTACTCTTTGGTCGAGAAAAAAAGAAGATACATTTTCAGTCGTGAACACTGAAAGAATTATCCTCTATTTTATCTTTATATGTAGTTGTGGTAGTTTGGCACCAAACATTCAGCTTCACCAGTGAAAATTGTTGAACATTATAATCTTTACTTCCATACACAATGTTACATTTTGGTTTTAAGGTCTTCACTCTTTGGCAGCATTAAGAGATGTGCCTTAGACATTTCTTTTTCATCTTTATAATACCTGTACTAAACAAGACGAGGGGTGGAGGCTATATATGAATCACTTTGTCATATCCTGTCACAGTTTCAATGAAAAATTCATATAATCTAGTAAGATTTGCTGCATAATTCTGTACCATTAATTTTCTCATGGGGCATAACTCTATACTATTTGTCAAGCTTCACACAAACATTGCTCAATTATGTGGTCTCAGAGTTACTAAGCCTTTGGTTGTGTTTTTGCCAATTTAAAAGTGTGATTATATCCCTTCTTGTTATTAAATGATGGAGAAAAAAACATAGAAACAAAGACTAAGGAGGCTGTGAATAGACATATACAGTAGGTATCGTTATGTGAAGGACAGCATTATTGTATATGTTGCATGCATTTTGTTAAGTGTGTATCTTTTTGTTTGTTTGTATTTTTTTTTGCTGTTATAGAGTTAGAAATAAAATGTGCATAATTGTTCTGTCTGAAATGAAGTTCAGTACATTGTACATAAAACTACACATGTGCTGAGGCATTTTGTGCAAAAATATATGCAAATAAACATATTTTTTATCTTTTTTTGTCACTTGTGTAATGTATAAATTTTTACATATATATAATAGTATATACAGCATTACCATGAATATTTTGTCATTGTTACTGAAGAATTGAGGTTTTCATGAAATATATATACAAGTTTAACATTAATACCATACTACAAAACCTTTAAGATGTAATGATTAAAATATGTCGCTCAGACATGTATCTTAGATATAAAACAATAAACATCGTATTTAACAAATCCAGAAGCGGAATTCCAGATATAACGAACAAATTTAAATGGTTCCCAAGATGTTTGTTATTGGCTGACTTTCCTTTCATGCATGCCAATGAAAAAATATTACTAGCATAATATGGAAATTTAACTTTCCGAGACAAACTTGAATATATAATGATAAAAGACATCTACAAACACAATCAAGCACAGCGCTTACCAACATTATGCTGAAATATTTCTGTAACAATGAATGTGACACTTGATGATACAGTTTTGTAGCATTTGGCTTTGACAATTTTCTTGCACTGAATGTCTTTAGTGAACTTGTTTTGGGGGAGATTTCCCCATTGATGTATATGTGTTGCTTGCTTCATGTTTGCAGAATTATCTAGTCATGAGACATAATGTATCAGCGTCACCAAAGACATGTTTGTTATTAAATGATTGTTGTATGACCTTGAATGACAGTTAAACAAGACCATTTTTTTATTGTTTTGAACTTTTTCTTTTAGTCATGAACAATTTGTTACAATTTAGTTTGTTGAGATAACCAGAAATTATTAGGTCACTTTTGAGATATTTACTTACAGAAAGCAACCATCTGTTAACTAATAGTTTATACATGTATAATATACATGTATAATCATTGACTACACGCAGAATCGATCTGGTTACAAATTTGACATTAGACATTTAATTCTGAACAGAAACCCTCTATTAACTGATAAGACATTTTTAGAAATTACCATGTATTAAAAATAGTTACTGAAAATCTGAATACCATGTTAGTTAACAATGATAAGATACATTGTATATATTCATTTAAAGGTTCCTACATAAAGAGTCATTAATATTGTATCATGACCTTCATAAGAAATATCTTTGATTCAATGTTGAGCTTGAAATTTTGCTGAGCTTTACACATTTATTTGGAGTAAGAAAAGTGTTTGCCAATTTAAACTTATTTGTTGGTGGAGCTTAAAAACCATGAGTGCTGCATACATATTTGGGTAAGTTGAAAATGAACATAGTACTTCAATAGGGCATTTAAGGAAAAATCTATTAAGTTTGGTACTGAAAATGTTAATGATAAGTTGTTATTGTGTTGTTTGTTTGTGTTTATATATATCAAAGTGCTTTAATTAATTTTTGAATCATATACTACAGTGCTTCCTACTTATATGTATATGTAATACTAGTATGTAACTACGTACCAGTTGAAGTCCTTGTTGTGTAATTTAAGGCATTTTTAATCATAAGGCTAAAGATTTCCAGTTATGTTGACTGAGCAGAACAGTATTATTAAACATTTCCTTTTAAATGTTAAAACGTAGTTTAAATGAGGCTCATACAAAGTTTGGTTTTAACATCCAAGAAGTGAATATTACATGTACATACATGTACGTCAAAACAGCTGGCAATACATGTATACAATCACCTTGCTTATCTTTCGATTCATAAGTTATTTAGTATAATTTTATATGTGTTTGTGTTTGCATATACAAAGTAGATAGAGATGTCAAATATGCAACATTTGGTAGATCTTGTATATTTTTATGCTCCCCGGGGTCTTCTGATTCTATATAGGCTTGTATAGGAAAAACTTTAAAAAATCTTTATTTCTGAAACAACAAGGCCTAGAGCTTAAATATTTGGCATGTATCATTGCCTTGTTGACATCTGCCAAGAATGTTCAAATCATGTCCCCCAGGTAAAAATTGACCCTTTCTGCTATTAATGACAATTGCGTTATAGCCAGTTGAAACAAGGTGAGCGATATAGGGCGATCTTGGCCCTCTTGTTTTTTTTGCTTGCAAGAACATCGTGCTCCTAATCTGAAAATGCATGCTTTGGGGAGCATCTGTCAGTGTTGCTGATGCTCTTGTTTATTCTGTTGCCATCTTTTATGCCAGTTTAATGACAAATAATGACAAAAATTGGTTCTCAAGTCGTTGTTTGTTCTGGACACAGAAATATTACTGTCAGTTTTATCAAACTACTTTGTCATGTTTTTGGACATTATACTGAAAGGATTTATCATTCTGTGAGTTGGATATTTGCAAATTGCGACAGTATAATAAAGTTTTAAACGTTGTTATTGTTAAATGGTGAAAATTAAAATAGTTACGATTAAAAGTAGTATATATTATACTGTTCTAGGTACTTCATTTATTAAATCACAATATTCTAATGAACTTTTAGCTTAAATATAGATCTAATGATTAAAGCAGGTTTGTGTTTAAACTACTTTGATACATGTACACTTTCATGTACACAAATTTATATGACAGTTGCAAATTCATATCGTGCACCAACTTAGAAATGACACAAGGTAGGAAGTTGAATTCCACAATGAATGTAATAAAGGGAATGGTTGTAGTTTTTAGTAAATTATTCGACACTTCTATACCACTTAACAAGGCTAGGTGTTTTCTTTTTGTCTGATATGAAACCTTAGTCACATGACCACTTTGGATGCTGAGATTACTCATAGCACTTGTTGTTATCTATTGTGTTGTTGTTCTTTAACTGAAAGAGGTATTCTAGCGCTGCAATTGACCGCTATTTGCGCAAGGAACATTTCTAATGTTGCCTTTTAAATGAATTAAGCAAAGGCTATATGGATAGGGCAGGTACTTTTCAATGACACTGCTGATGATTGCAAGAAACTCTTCAGACATTTTCTTGTGCATCAGCATTGATTTTGAGTAAATAGTTTTACTGTTCTAACATAATGCTACATGTATATTATACAATCCTCATTCTATCTTAGCAATTCCAAGTGATCCTGTGGCTTTAAAGTTTAATTCATGTTTGTTGCTTTGATTTTCATGTGCCATCGAGATTGTTACTCTGATCAAAATTAGCAATTTATTTTGCAAGTAAAATATAGTATATCATCTCAAGTTGTTGTTGTTCTTTTCCTGCCTTCATTCTGATAAAGGTCGCTCCCTCATGCGACAGCCCTAAACTCACGACTTCTAGCACTGAGCTGTGATGTACTTTTGCAGGGAAATTACTCGGGGTTATTTCTTTTATATTCTCTGTCCACAAATATTTTGAAACTCCTTACTTAGATAAAATATTATAAACGGGAGCTGTTGTCCATCAGACAGCAAGTTTGACTTTTCAAAATGCTTTAGAAGTGAAATCTAAGCAGTTATATCATTACGCTATATTTAAAAAAAAACAAAACAAGAAATATAGGACTGTTGGTTTGGGAGATAGCAATTTGGACTATTTCAAAGTCAAGATGGTATACAGAGCATAATTTTGCCCCATAAGATGCAAATGTTCTGGGACTTGATACTATACCCTTGTTACTGACCAATAAAAGCTGTGCAAAGTTTAAATGTAATATTTTGCATTCATGAGTGTCCTTAAACCAATCTGCGACAAACCTTCCCTCTGATGCCACTTTAATATGGTGAACATGTCTGTCAAGTTATTTCAAAATCCTTCAGCAGACAGGACTGGTATCACATGACTATAGATCAATGGTCTGGCTTTAGGCAGCCAAGATCTGAGTGCTACATGCACTTTGCACATTGATTCCTTATGATGAACACAGAAATGTGTGATTGACAAACCAATTTCTGTATGAAACGAAATTGGTTAGTAAATGATTGATAATGAAGGGCAACAGACAGTGCCACTGTGAAGTAAACACCTTGGGCAAGCTTTTAAAATGACTGTGAGGCTGTTAGCAAGGCTTGGACCCACTACCCTCCATTTCTGAAAGGTCATTTTGGTTTCACATGCCAATTTGATAGCTTAAACCATTCAACCCGAGCAGCCTAGAAATATATACATGTAACAAACAACCAGAATTATACAAACAAACCTGTTTACTGATCATAATATATAACACAAACATTACAGATATATCTAAATATCAATTTAGAATAATTTAAATCCTCTAAGAATATTAGATACAAAAAATTGTAGCCTGAAATGTATGTCAGAGTCAAGATATGACAGTGATGATGATTTCCTGATAACTTCAAGATGAAACAAGGCAGTCTTAAAGACCCTGTCGCAAATAGGAACAATGTTACGGAGTAGTTTTCTCTCAGAGATGCACAGCGCATCATCTTGATGAGGTGAACATTCGGCCAGAGTTTCATTCAAATCCATCAAGCGGTTTAGGAGATATTGAGCAGACACAAATTCAAGACTCAAAACCTTTGACCTTCAGTTGTGTCCTTGACCTTGAGCCAGTGTGACTGTATCATGGGTTCTACACATTGTCTCCATGAGGTGATCATTTGACTGGAGTTTTCATCAAAATCCTTGAAAGAGTTTAGGAGATGCTAAGCAGACAGACTCAAACCATTGACCTTAAGTTATAACCTTGACCTTGAGTTTCCGTGGCCAGATCATGAGTTCATTTGACCAGAGTTTCATCAAAATGCTTACAGGGTTAAGGAAATATATAGGGGCAGGAAATTCAAGACTCAAACCTTTAACCTTAAGTCTGTTGTGACCTTGACTGTAACCCAACATGATCAGATCATGTGTTCTGCTCATCTTCTTGAAATGGTGAACATTTAACCGGAGTTTCATCAAAATCTTGAAAGTAATTTTGGAAATATGGAGGGGTCACAAATTTCAAGACTTGAATGTCTGACCTAAAGTTGTAACCTTAACAGTGGTTCATGGATTCTGCACATTGTTTTGATGAGGTGAAGACTTGACAACCCTTCAGGAGGTAAAGAAGCGGACAAGTGTTTGACCTCGCGTTGTGACCTTGACCCTGAGCCAGCAAGACCAGCTCATCAAAATCCTTCAAGAGGTTCAGAAGATCTGGAGTGGACAGGAAATGTTATGGACAGACGGAGACCATTCCTATATCCCCCTCCGGCTACACAGCAGGGGATAAAAAAAAAACATTATCTATTATACTAAATTGCCTAAAATGTCTATATAATAGACAAATACTCTGCTGGCAGATAGTGATTAACATATGTGACCACTGCAGATCATGACCATCCCACAAATTCACATCCATGCAGTCTTATAATGGCTATTCAGTCTTTAAATTTTCAGTGAGCACCCCTTCAAACAATAGAAGGTACAGTCTAAATTGAAATTTTAGAAATTTAATATGGTCATGGCTAAAACACTCTCATTGCCTGACTAGATAAACACTGAATGTAACAAATATTGCAATTAAAGCTGGTTTTCTCCTGAACCAAACATGATCTACAAATAAGATGGCTACAAGGCATCTTGTACTTCACTACATCACTTTCCTTAAGATCAGCTTTACATTTAGAGCACATGGTGTCTTTATCAGCAACATTATTTGATACAGCTTCCGAGGACTTCTTCCTAAATGATGGAAGACTGCCCAAGGTAGACATTAGCGCAATGTCGAGACTCTGGGAAAGGTCACTGCTATGATCATTAACTTTCAGTTCCTGCTGACTTGTATTTATTGATAAAGTTCTCTCTTCGTTTAATGTTAAGTCAATGCATGTATAAGGAAGTTCTTTTGCCTCTTTTAATTTTTTGAAATTCAATTCAGACTGAGTACACTCCCCTATTGTTTGTTTTCGCTTTCGCCTCTCTGAAAAACAAATGATTTGATTTGTCTTTGAAATATTTGACTGGTTCACGTCAGTTTTCGATCCAGTTCTACTTTCTAAAGTATTGGCTGATAAACAGTTATTTGCTTCCCTTTTACAGTCTAGTACTGAATGTTTGTAATCATCATTAGTGAAAGCTGGATTAGTTACTAACTTGCTGGAAACAGTCTGGTTTTTCCTGGCTTTATAAGCATCCGAGTGACCCAGAGTCTGGGGTATTTTCAAAGAATCTGAATGTTTTAAAATAAACTGGTCAATTCTAGCTTTCAGTGAGGTATTAGTTATTGGACCAGCCCCTTGACTAAAGACCACTCCTGTAAATGGGTCGCTTGGTTGCCGACCCCATGATGCTTCTGAATTTATGTAACGCTCAAGGGTTGACCTGTCTATGACTTTGCCACATGGCAAAACTACTGGTACTGCCATAATGTCAAATGTAATCTGATCGATGAAATCTTCTGGTACTGGCACATCGTCTATCACAACTTGATTGTTCTCACTTGTTGAATCACCTGCTGGTATTCCTGCACATGATGAAACTGATGAACTAGCAGCCTTCGGTACTGCCTTTAGATTAACTTCTCTTTGTTTGAAAGCTCCAAGATATGTATTTTTCAACGTTATTTGAACTGGGTTTGGAACTCTCACTGAGGGAATTCCCCAGATCTCCAGTCTCCTCAATGCTACAGATTTTCCTTGTTTTGATCGATTAATACAAATAGTTACATGGCTAGCATTACATAATCCACCTTGCTTCCTTGCATTTAGCTGTGTAACACATGGATATCTGTTCAAGTCTGGGACATTTTCAGTTCTCCACAAATTCCTTTCTTTAAATTGATTATTCACAAAACAAACTACAGTTGGTTCAACCATTGATACACTTCCTACATAATTAAACATGACCCCATCTGTTTTCACAGTTGCATTATCACTCTTATTATACAGCCAAGAGTCTGTCATTTTTTCACAGGCTGTAAATATTTTTAAATCACATGATTTCTGCTGACCAATCGCTGGATCTATCACAATTCTATATATAGAAACATTACAAGGAAACTGTACAGTGACACTGACAGGTGGTTTGATGAAATGATCAGACAAGAAACCTTTCTTTTTCTCCTCAGAATTACCAGATATCAGGTTTTGTACTTCATACCCATCAAATGACACTTTGTCTGTTTTTATCTTTGGATGCACACTGTGGTGACAAAAGTCTATCAACATGATTGCATATTCTTATCTAATTTCTTTCCATGAACTGTGCAGTCATTGCATTTTTGACTTCAAATTACTCTTCTAAATGGAATCAATTGTGAATGTCTTCCAGCTGTTGAATAATCAGAAAGTTCTTGTCTTTATGTGCAATCTGAAAGATAAATTAATGAATACAATGATTTTATTAGTAATTATACAATAAATATGTTACTGGTGCAGATCTGTGTGATTCATGGTAGTCTTGGTGTTATACCTGAACTCTTATCAAATAAACTCCCAGTTTCTTTCAAATGTCTCAGTTTAAGGCAACACAATGGAAATAAGGGAGACTTCTAGAGTACCAACAAGGTTTTCCTCGGAATCGACCTGGTGACCTAATTTTTGTTTCCAGATGACCCATATTCAAACTCAACCTAAATTTCATTAAGACAATGATACTGACCAAGTTTCATGAAGATCCATTGAAAAAGTAACCCTTACTGCATACACAAGGTTTACTTATGATTTGACTGATGACCTAGTTTTTTACCCCAGTTGATCCATATTCAAAGTCGATCTAGATTTCATCAAGATAATCATTCTGACCAAGTTTCATAAAGATTCAATGAAAAATGCAATCTCTATTGCATACACAAGGGTTTTTTATGATTTGGGCCTGATACCTAGTTTTTGACCCCAGATGAACAATATACAAACTTGATCTAGATTTTATCAAGGCAATCATACTGACAAAGTTTCATGAAAATCCAACGAAAAATGCATCCTCTTATGCATACACAATGCTTTTCTAAAACCGGGTGACCTAGTTTTTGACCTCAGATGACACATAATTATTTGAACTCAATCTAGATTTCATCAAAGCGGTTTCATGAAAGTCCAATGAAAAATTAAATGTTTATTGCACGCATAAGGGTTTTTCTATGATTTGACCCCCGTCCTAGTTTTCGATTTGACTGGGTGACCTAGTTTTTGACCTCAGATGACAAATAATTATTCAAACTCTACCTTGATTTCATCAAGGCAGTCATTCTGACCAATTTTCATGAAGATCCATTAACACCATAGACACCAGGCAATCACAATTACTCATCTTCAGGACTTTGTGCTCAGGTGAGCTAAAAATTAAACAACAAAAGGCAATCCTTTAGTATTTTTGTTTTTTTCCAAACATTTTGACAATGTCCCTCTTAATCTGTTAATGGCAAGTATATTCATGATAGTGTTTATCCGCACCAACGACCTATATTATAGTTTAAAGGTCTTTGTCTGCATTGTTCTACAGAAACTGAAAATACCGACAAGAGAAAAAGAAGAATGGAATTCAGTGAATAATCTAGCCGTGCGTCCTGCGTCATAGACGCACAAAAAATGCAAAGGACGCAAAGATTTGAAATATGTGCGTCCTTTAAGACGCAAGCACGTGAAAATCAAGATTTGGGTATATGCTCGCAGCAGTTTGTTTAAAAGAATATCGTCCAGGAACTTGCGCTCCTGCGAGTATTTAGAAGAATTTTCGCGAGTATTTAGAAGAATTTTCGCATGAAATTGTTAAAAAATCGCGGCACTTCGAGGGTGTTAAATCGCGGTACTTAGAGTGGTGTTTCAGACAGCTAACAGGACTTAAATTAGAATTATTTTTTACTTTTGTACATTTATCAAATTAAAATATTTGCCGACCAACGTAAATTTGTATAGCTTGATATAGTGCATAACCAAAATAAAACTTACTCATATTATACATTGTCTATTCCAAAGTAGTTTTTATAATCCAAAATAATCAGACCCGTCAAAATATTCGGTCTTTTTAATGCCACGTGCTCCGCTGGATCAAACGAGCCCCCGTCGACGGTGTACGTGCTTTGATCTCGTGCACACCTGCGGCTTTATGAGTAAAAGAAGTCCGGTAGAAATTATTTTATTCGACAAAGTTAATTCTTTAAAATAAATACATTGTAGAAGAAAATTGTTACTTAGAAAAAATCGGCTTGAAGCGCCACGATTTTGTTATAAACATAACGTTTATTTTAAGTAAAGAATAGTTGGAACTTATTAATGTTAATTAAGTCAATTGAAAATACTTTTGCATTCACAAATTATCAAATGTTACTCAATCAGAGGTGTCACATAGCTCGAAATTTCAAAGTTGGACGTAGTTAGTTTGTCATCCTTTATGAATGCTCGTATTTTTCACACCTACCGTGACATTCGCGAGTGACAAATGCTAATTGGAGAATAAACCTCGACCAATTACAGCAGATTTTTTAACGGAAATAAATATTTAAAATCTACGTAAAAGGTAATTAATATTTTCAGTAACTCAATACTTTTAGAAACAATTATATTTGAAAAAAAAAAAACATATCACAGCGGCATTAACTCGAAAATAATTCGGCGGGGATGTCCGATTCTATTTTCTGACTTTTTCGGAAAGGGACTCATTGTTTCATAGCTGGGACTCATTGTTTTGAAAAATGTGCGTCCCAGGGACTCATATAAATCAAAACCGAGATTATTCACTGGGAATTATATAGTCAGTGCAGTCCATGTTTGGTAAAGGCGCCCTAGCCTCAATATTTTGACTGCAAGACCGACCCATTTTACAAACTTACATAACATATATGACAAAGGGCGGACATCCTATATAGCAAAAAAGCCTTGCGCACAATTTGTTGGGCTAAAGGCGCCCTAGACCCTACTTCAACGGTTACATAAATTTGTTAAATGCCCTGAAGAGTAAAGGTAATCTTCTTTCTCTCATAATTTTATTATCTATACTCGAATATTACTTTTTAGTCAATGTATTTACAGATCTTGCTGTTAAAATTATATTAATTTGCTTCCGAGAGAAAAAAGACGTTTTTTTATTTTAATGGTGGGGCGAACAGTTTTGATGACGAATAAGAAATACATGATATTTGTGTTATACGTATAAAAAAACTGACACAGGTGTAGAACTGATCCATAAAAACCATAATTTCATTCAGATTCTTACATTACGTACCATATCAGCGAATAAATACACTATGTGTCTTGTTTTTCTCGGTTTAGTTACGAAGGTCTTTTTACCCCAATCAAATCGATCGCTCTTAAAGAGGAATGAATGACCCAACGTTCAGATAAAATCGGAAAGTCAAAATGTAAATTTTAAAGAAAATTACAAGTCCGTTGTTTTCGTTTTGTACCTCTACTGGACAATAAAAGCATATGTCATAGTGGCTGGTCCGCCGTCCGCCCGTCCGTCTGTCTGTAAACTTTTCCTTGATAACACTCTGCAGGTCATTTTCATTTGAAGTTCCGTATCTCTAGCAAAACCCTAAGAGGAAAGGCTAGAGATACGGAAGTTTATAAAGGTATGTATATTGCTTTAATATATGCATGATAATGTATTGTAAACTTAAATATTTTACAACTATTCGTGAATAAACTGATCTGTTGTATGTACGACAATTTCACAGGCGCCATTTTGGTTATAATTTAATATGTTGCTAATATCGGAACTATCATTGTCATGTTGTATATTCTTGCACATATTTACGTGTTCTGTTTACAAAGAACGTTAATTAAACAATAGTAAGATAAAGAAAAGAAGAATATTAGAATTCGAAGAGTACGAAAAACGTAAACCAAAAAAAAAAATAAGATTAATTTTTAAATTTAACAGCTGCACTTTCGATCTTTCCTTTTTGTCACGATTTGAGTGGGCTCAAATGTAGTCAGACAATTAAATACAAAAACAACACATTTTACTTAACTTCTATCATGCTTTGCACAACATGTGATATAATTGTCCAACTGCGATGGCACGCTCAAGTAAAGATGAAGATAACAACGATATTTCCGATATATGTATTACCAAAATGGCGGCTATGAAGTCGCTGCATTTGCCGACAGATCGGTTTATTCACTATTACAGGTGAAATATTTACAATACATTATCATGCATATTTAAAGCAACATACATATACCTTTATAAACTTCCGTAACTCTAGGCCTTTCCTCTTAGGGTTTTGCTAGAGATACGGAACTTCCGTAACTCTAGACTCGGGGGCTAGAGTTACGGTACCGTAACTCTAGCCACTGCCTTTCAGGAATCTTGTTCAGAAGGTTGCCTAGAACCTGTACATGTTCCCTTTTGTTTTTGGGGTCAGTGGGTCAAAGGTCAAGACCACAGTGACATCCGTTAGCTTTTCCTGGATAACACTTTACAGGTAACAATTTTTCATTCAACTTCCATTAAACTAGCCCAGAAGGTTGCCTGCATACGTCTGTAATTGTATAGTATTGGGGAGAGCCATCTTATAAGTGGCAAGCACTTGTAGCTCAAACCATTTGCTGATTTTATGGCAATAAACTATGTTTAAATTAAGGTTGCCTGCAACATGTAGATGAACCCCTGTTTGGATCAGCAAGTTAAAGATCAAGGTCAAAGTGACTTCGTACCTCTTTTTTTCTCGATAATACTCTACAGATCACAAAGATTTTTTACTTTCATCAAACTTGCTCAGAAGGTTAGATGCAACCTGCACATAGACGACCCCTATGGACAAGGCAACAACATTTCTCACCTATGGAGATACATATTTCCGCGCATTTACCGGTGATAGATTACCTTATCTCACTTCGCTGCCGGACTTTTTTACGTTAATTGCAGACATAAAAATCGAAAAATGGCTGTAAAATTGTTATTTTTGAAATAAACATAGGATTATGGGTATTCATTTTCTTAGTTAGATCATTTTCTATCTGTCTATAGCAGTTTTGGAGTAAAAATTCGAGAAGAAGTTGATTTTCATTTTTTCATCCCCATCCTATACTTGCACTTATTTCTTCTTACTTGTGTGAAAATGCAATTGAAACGGTGAGAAAATTAATCTATCGTCTCCATTGAGTTGCAGATAAGGAAATCCCAATTCCTATTATGTAACCGAGCAGATATGAACGGACTTCTCGATCATATGCGGGTATTCGGTCTAAACATTCAATGATGATACACACATAATAAGCCTGTGCATGAACTGTGAAATGAGTTCAAAGCTGAACTCTTTCATACCGCAGATGAATTTATTCCCTCAAAGATATCCTTATCCAAATATGGTCACGCCTGATTTGATATTACGACCAAGAGACTCTTCCATAGGTCTCGTCATTCCAAAACATTCGATATTATACTAGTAGCTTAATACATGTATAAGAAATTTCGAGCCTTCGTCCTAAAAGTCTATAAAAGATGCTGATTTGAAATAAGTATCTTGGATATTTTCTTACAGAGCAGAAGAATTAGATAGTAACTTGTCATCCAGTTCATCCAGAGCAAGTTTTTGTCATTCATAAAAAGTCAATTATCCAGTGTAACATTCCTTCGTGAAAATGGTTCAGACAACAGGGTCAAAAATAACATCTTAAACAATCAATTTCAGTCAGTTTTTCAGTTTTCACTGCCGAAAATGATGACCTTATATCTTCTAAAAGTCCGAGCCCCCTTCCAAGATATGAGCGAAATCCATGTCGAACTAAATGGTATTTAAAATCTGTTAGCCAATTCAGTTGTGAACAAGGCTGCTGTCCCAGATAATATCAGTGCACGGTTGCTTCATAAATGTAGGAAAGAGCTAACTCCTATATTCTTTCTACAAATGGTAACATGTCCATTCTCAAGGGATGTGTGCCGGATGGTTGGCGCGTTGCAAATGATACACCAATATTCAAGAAAGATGAAAAAGTATGACCCTTCCCATAATAGGCCCGTCTCACTTACCTGAATTTTGATAGGGTCTTCAATAAACCGGGACATAGACAGACATATGTCATCATGATAGATTTTGCAAATGCTTATGACAGCGTCCCTCATTGGCGACATATTCATAACCTAAATAACTTTGGGATTATAGGGCCAACAGGCCAATGAATACGATTAAAATGTTGGAGGAAATTTGTTGGTCTTCGCAGTGACATAGCAGAGAATTCAATAGTTTCATTTTCTTTTACAAAATCCACCATGGTTTGGTGAATATTGATACACCTTTCCGATTTAGAAACGCAAAGATTTCCCCTGTTGAACAGTTTTTTTTGAATGACGCTATTGTTTTTATTTCATTGTAGTCATTTTTGTGACGAATTATTGAAACTTTTACAGGAATTCAATTTTATATTGTTTTGTTGTGTATGAAATTTGAATAAATTTGAAACACAATAACACTGTTAAAAAAAATATTTTGCCACTTTTGTGTTTTAAACCGGTTGAGTGTAAAAACAAGTGCCTGTACCCTGTCCACGACATAGAGCTACAAGGTCATCCTCTTCCCACCCTAACCAGAACAACAAAGACATTTATCTTATACTGATGCCTTTAAATATTCTTTTTTTTCATGGACCATACCCCTATATATGGAATGCAATGTCCATCAGTACAGCGTCCTTTGAAACCGTGAAGCTGTTCAAGTCTAAATTTTAAGACTTGAACTTATTTGCTTATTGTAAATATTTTTACCCGTTATCCTAACTTTATAACGCGTTTATTTAAATGTTGACTGTGTTGTACACTTGATCTATGCAAGTTGCTTCCTCCACCACCTGCCGTGATGTGTGTACATTTAGTATAGATAGATGCATTGCTTCCTTCTCCATAATCCACTATTAAATTCCAAAAGTTTGTGTCGTCCCTTTCCATGTTAAGGAATGCAGCTTTCTCCCTCCATCTTTTCCTTATAATCTGGAATGTAGCTCTAAGGTCATTGCTTGTTGAAGCTTCATATTGCGAAGATGCTAGATTCATTATACGGGTAAGTCTTGCTGCCGGTAAGTGCTGTGTTTCGTGGTGTTAAGCGATTACTACAAAGAACTGGAATCGGAATACAATGTTGTTTATTTTTGTACGTCCGCAAATTCAGAGTTAATCTCTATAGTTTTGCGTTAATTCAGTGACCGTCCAGGCTCATTTCCGTTGCTATCTTAGCCATTGTGTTTCTGTCTGCTCTCGCGTCTTAGCATTTACATTAGTAAGAAAGTCTAAGGGACACATATGATTTATTTACCATGGATTATTTCCCTTAGACTTTCTTCATAGTTATATGTGCTTCCTCAACATAAAATATCTGCGATATTATTCATCTTTTCGAAGCTGTGAACAAGCCGTTTAAACGTCACACTTTGTGGTACACTTCATTAAAATTCTTTAATTACATTTTTACTCTGCAAACGGATATAGAACGGACCATTTGTTTCGTTATTCGCAACTTGGCAGGAATGTATATTTTTGGAGGGGAATGTTCCCCACTAAATGCTGTGGCACAATTAAAAATTCACTTACAAGTCTGGAACTATGTATGTAAAGCCTTTCTTTTGACACCGAATATATAATTCAAATTGGGTATCTGAGTTGACGAAATTTTACTATTGCCTTTGCCTATAATTATGTACCAAACAAAGTATGTTAAACTGCATCGTCGGAACCCACGGTTAATTCCTGCCGCTTCTCTCCGTCATATATATATATATTCAATTGGGTAATGAATAGCCTGGATTACCGAGGATGGTTAAACTGGCGCCAGTCTGAGAGCTCACGCTTGATCACAATCGGAACATCACTCGGCCTTTTCTGTAGAAATAACGTTATTTCTACGGAGAAGGCCGAGTGATGTTCCTATTGGCTTGGTCAATGTCACAACATTGTCTAACTTGAGTCTGGTCCCAGGCATTTTTTAAAATCTTAGGACTATGTTATGTTTCTGACATATTTGCCGAGACGACCTTTATCCGTACAGGGATTGCTTGACTTTTGCAACCTGAAACACAGAAGCGTTCCTTGTGAATCTACCAAATGAATTAACACCATCGCTGAGCGTGACACTGAATAAGCGCAGGGTTTACTGGTTTCTTTGTTTTTTAGTACTTGTCGTGATATTTCAACGAAACTATAAAAGATGGTTACACGAACTTCTAGGTACTTAAAGCAGTAATAATATAATTAAGTCAATAGAAGGCAATTCTAGCTAATTCTGAAAGCAGGGGAGAGGAAACCGCCCGCATTTACTGCGTCTCTAACACGATAAATCACTCGGTTTTATTGCATTGAAACTTGCATTTGTCGACATTTAACAAGTCTTAATTATCCAGGAAAGATTCAATGTGCCGCAAAGAAAACGTTTAGCATCGATCTCAGGAATGATATGTCACGCAAAATGATAGTTACAATAATCTGTCTCCAATAATGGCTATACTAATGAATTGATGAATTGCTCGGAATTATTGTGGTGTGCTGTTATCAAGAGAGCTTCGCCTGTTAGAGACTATAAATTTGACAAAAAGACGTTGCAGAGGCTTGGATATTTATCTTTTTAGTCGGCAGTAATTAAAGAGTTTGAAGTTGTTATCACTGTCGAAAGGTTAATTACAAAATTTCACCGAGCGACCACAGAACTTTGTTAAGGTCAGCATTTAACGAATGCTGCAATGTTTTCCAGAAATATGCATTAATCATGACAACAAATTGTTGACTTGTTGATTTTACAACATCCAATTGCTTTCTCACCTTCCGATGCGCTTTTATGTCTATAATGTCTTTAAGAGATGTATTTCGAGATCCCATATCCAGAATGTAGAAAAGCAGGGAGAACTTTGATCGTCAAAACTATAGTTAGATAACCAGAAACTATAGTTAGATAACCAGAAACTATAGTTAGATAACCAGAAACTAATTTCTTTTTTTCGTAACAATTGTTATTTACAATTGAAGCATCAAAATAGAGGCAGGACATACATGAACATCGGATAAAAGTGGCCCCCCCCCCCCCCACCCCCGCCACACACACACCATAAAAAGCAAAAGAAAACAATCCAGCGATATCAGCAAACTTTACAATAGAAAAACAAAAGATCTTCTACGTAAAATGTCGACATAAAGTCGAGCAAGTAGCTTCTTGTATAATCATAGGACATAATAATCATAATTTCCACTACTAATCAATTTTGTTCAGCGGGAAACCCAAGAAATATCAATTTACGCCCGCCCCTTTTCGCTACACAGTCCTTTTAGCATCAACCTGTATTCCATCGGTCAACTCGTCACTGTTAAGTCTTCATTTGATGTCTGATTCACCAATACGAGTTGCAAACTGAATACATGTGTGTCGGTGACTAGACGAGTATTTTTGTAATAAAAACGGAACAAAATATTTCGGGACCGGCGATGACGTCCGATTTAGAAAGAACTCCGGATAAGAGGAGTACGGGTTAGGAAGTTTACACTGTACTATGAAGGATTCCAGTTAACTCATGAGTGTTAAGACTATACAATTCTTCATTAAAGACGTACCGTACGTCCCCTAGTAGTGTTAAAGAGACAAAACAGGACAACTTAATTTCTGTTACAGTGCAGGTTTGTTTTTTTGCCTTTTTACAGATATAAATGTTTTCATGTATCGTATCGTGACAGCCAGTAATATAACATAACGCTTTTGATTTCCAGATTGTACCATTGCTAGCGTCTTTAACTCGTAAGATCCTTGTTCATCCGCTTTTCAATGATGTGGAAGAATTGGCAGTGCAGAAAAGATCGAAAGAAGTCATATAAATATGGAGGGGTATATCCGCCCAAATTCTATGCATCTTTATGACATGCTTATTCATAAACGTTGCATGATGTGCATTTGTCTTCAAGTCGAAAGAAAGGTCGTATTTCAAAATAAGATACACCTTATAGAGATGATAACGTGCAAGATAGATCTAATACTCGTTCCGAGCATAAAGAAGTAAGATGAATGAAAGTGAAGTAGCATAGCTTGGTAAATGTATGCAAGATGTAATAAACAGGACAACTGAGCATTGAGCAAGTCATATAGAGTGCATAAGAGATATCATAAAGGTTCACAGAGTTTTGGTTGATACTACATACGCGTAAGATATAGTACACAAGACAAAAGAATATGCAACATTTATGAAAAAGGACGTCATATAGATGCATAGAGTTCATGAAAGTTGCAGGCTCTTTGTTTTGTTTACTACATCTTGCCGAAGGATACATTTAACAGGCTTTATTTATATTTTCCAGTGAATTACAGAGTTTTTGCAATCTTTAACCCGTATTTACGTCAAAGAGTATACAGAGCGTAATTAATGCTGGGAACCATGCGACGATGACGTCGTTAAAATGACGTCATTTGCGCTATGTTTTCTGATGACTTTTCCCGTGATTTTCGATATTTTATAGAAACAAACTCAAACAAAGTAGAGTTTTAACCATAAAATAAACAAAAATTGTTGGTACCGGTGTAATATCACGTTAATTTCACTCGTGAACACCAAAAGTTGTTATTTTCACTCTTAGAGTAATGTATAATTCTGTATAATTAAGCATTTTGAATATACATTGTAGAGTTAAACCATACCAAATATTTTTTACATATTGTAGTAAAGAATCAATAAATTTACTCAACCCGTTAAGTATATTTTCACTTGAGAAGTAACTGAATGTAACTTATTTCTTACGTTTTTTTTCAGAGGGTTCATTGTGTTTGAAAGGTCTTTATTGGCCAAGTTGTAACATAGGCATTTTGAATAGTGTGTATATTAGTATTTCGTTGCCCGCGAGAATTAGATGGTCATTGACTTGATGTGGCATGATCGCCCTTCCTTCCGCCCATAAATTGTGAAGCTGTACACGCCCATGATTCTTACATTTAGCTCTCTGTTGAGATTTTCGGGTAACTGGTGTTACATCTTTGAAGTTTCTTGTTGTTTACTTGCTTTTTTTGCCTTAGTTTTTTTGTAGAATAAATGCTATTTGAATTTCTGATTTCGTACAAAGAATGACCTAGTTATTCCCACAGAGCTCAATGGATACCTTTTATAGTTCAATAAAAAGGAAATGGCATTATGTCATCTAGTGCTGTCTGGAAACGCCGTCTGCAAATGTTAGTTCAAACCCTCTCCCCCTCCCCCTCCCCCCCCCTCTCCCCCTGAGTTACAGCCCTTTCATTTTTGAATGCACTTTGCGTTCTGTTACACATTTTGTGAAGGTCAAATCTTAAATTATCAGCAGACAACAACGATCAAGTACGTCTTGTCACGAGAGCGTGTTTCTAGTTAATTTTGTTGGGAGTTGATACTACGTGAGGTCTGCGTGCCTAAGTAGTGTTTGTTAGTGTTGTGTTTCATGGTGCATGTTAACGGATTACTGTTAATGTTTCATCTTTTAATATCTCTTTTTAAATATTAATTTCACATTTTACAGTGGATTCTGTCGACCTCTATGAAGATGACTGCTTGTTTATCTAACAGTAGTTTGGCTGCCCTTACTGCGCTAAATAAATTATATGTCCATTGATTTCGAGTAAATGGGACCACAGTAATTTTAAACAAAAAAGAAGTCGAGAAAATGAATAAGGGTCCGATTTGGTGAACGCGGAGAGAAGGACAGAGTCATTTTTCACAGGCAACGAACTATGATGGCCCTATATCGACCACCTTGGTACTCGTGCACTTATTGCTGGGGAAAGTCACTGGTTGCTAAAGAAATCATGGGTCGCTAAAAGTCACCAGCTGCCAGGGGCATTCAGCGATTACTAAGGAAATCACTGGTCACTAGATGAAGTCAGTTACTGCCAAAGAATTCAACTGTTTAAGAATGCTAAGGATGTCAATGGTTGCTAAGGAAGTCACTTGTGACAAGAGGATGTTAAAGGTTGCTAAGGAAGTTACTAGCTGCTATGGGAACTAACTCGTTGCTAGGGTACTATGTTATTGAAAGGAAGACAATGGTTGCTAAAGAAGTCACTCGTTCCTAAGGGAAATGACTGGTTGCTAATGAAGTCGCTGGTCACTAGTCCAAGCTGGTGTTTGCTAAGGAGGTTACTGAATACTATCGAAGTCAGTGGTTGCTAGGTAAGTCGCTGGTTGCTATAGAAACTAATTGAAAGATAGGATTTTCCGACAACTCTATATACAGACAAGGGACTCCCAGGTCGGCATCTATTTTGACCTAGGGGCATGATTTGAACAAACTTGGCAAAGGTCTACTTGCCAATGCTGCATACCAATTATCTCTAAAGCCAAAAACTCTATCCCTTGTGGACTTTGAAAAGAAGATTTCTAATAGGTTGCCTATATAAGCCTATTAAATGTAAAACAAGTGACTCCCGGGCGGGACCAATATTGACCCCAGGGGCATGATTTAAACAAACATGGTAGAGATCCACATGATAATGCTACATACTAAATATTTAAGCTCTCGGAGAAGAGTTTCAAAGTAAACCGGAACCATTGTACAAATTTAAGACAGCTTATTACCAGGATGCTTCTGACCAAGTTTGGTGATATTCCATGAGGTGGTTTATGAGAAAAAGTCATTTGAAGCAATTGTGGACGGACGGACGGACATCCAAAAATCCTTAAAGTTCACTATGACCACGTCGTGGTCAGATGAGCTAAAAAGAATAAAGCTTAAAACCTTACGTATATTGAAGGAAAGATGGATTAGGAATATTAAAACCTTTTCATGGCGTCTACCACTAATGACAGTATAACCCAGACTTGATATCGTGAAAAACATGTAAAATGAAACGTAATATGATAAAAAAAACACAGGAAAATTATTAGCATACTGAATACCGATTGTCAAATGTTTGAAATAAAAATGGCGTGTGTTGACGATACACTTTACATTTTATGGAGTTATGAATCGTCAAATACCATTATCGAAATGATATAGTTTTTCAAGAGATGGAATCAAAACACCATTATCTGTTGCGTTTTCTGCCAGTTTCTATTCAAAACAGCAATTAAGACATGAAAGAAGAAATTTACACGAGTCGTCAATCGTGTTTGGCACTAAAGATAGCTATCGGAGCTGTAAATGAGGCTTTAAATGAGCAATTTATGACCACATTATACGGCTGTGATATGACTCTTCTCAAACTGTTTTTACAAGAAGGTTCGCCCGGACAAGAATGCTGGTGGTTTCACCAAAGACATAATTATGTTTGTCCGAGCATTCGGCACGAATTCGGATTGTCTCAAAACAAATCGTAAGGACTGGGCAGCTTGTATTACTCCGATAAAAAGTAGCATATTCTAAGTTTTCGAATCTTTGTTTAAAGGGCCAATGGGTATATTTTTAGCCAGGTTTTCATATTGTTATGCTGAAGCATGTTACATAATGTAGACTTTGGCAAGAATGTAGTGCCACTTTCGTCAGACTGCAGAGATATAAACATGAATGTTGGGACTGTCTGTATTATCTATGCATGTTGAGCAAAGTCACAAACAGGGTACCCAGGTCTTTTTATGTTTCTATATACCTTTGTAAAAAAAATCTATGTTCGCTAGAAATATAAGAAAACATTGCTCACCAGTCATTATGTTTGGGACATATTGTAATAAAATTATTATGAATTATTTTGCCTTTTTTGATATTCAATCTTCTAAAAATGTTGCGAAGAAAAAGTTCTGTGAATTGACTTTAGTGTTTTTCTTTTTTGATTCAAATTACTGATATATATCTCGAGGATTTTAAATTTGTTGTCCAGTTATTGTTCGAAAATGGATCTAGAATATAAGAGAACTACATCTTTTGATAAATCAAGGTCACAGCACATGTTTTCCTATTACCGTTCATAAGATTATAGTATGGCCAGAAGTTACTGAGAATTTTTTCTTTATTTACAAAATGGTTTAAAACAAATACTTTAGTGTGGACCAAACATGACTGTGAAATATGTTTGCTTTCATTTTATGGCATATTGGAAATTAGACAATAGTATAACAGATTACCATGGTTACTAAATGTACCCACTTTGGGTATTTATAAATTCATACAAATGTAATTATAATTATTATAAAGATTGTTAATGCATTAAAAGAACAGCAAAATATGACCTTAGCATGTGATTTACAAAGGTAACTTACACTGACCTGTCAAAAGCTGTGATTATAGAGTATACTTCACCCATAGGTATCTCATGATGTGTCATTGTGATGTGGGTGTTCAACTGAGTATTAATTTAATTCAAATTCATTACATGATGTCCTCCTCCGAGACTATCTACATATATAAAATGAAAGAAACATTAGAGGACTTAGCTTATCAATTCATAAATTCCAACATTGAAGACTTATAACCTCCTTTATTCCAGTCTAATTCTCTATATGTCTCATTGCAGTGGATGACATGAATATTACTACAAGATGTACTTCAATGTCTCAGGTACAAGACAAGGTCGGCGTTATTGACAGCGGATTGAAAATGCTGATTTCGTTCTTTAGAATAGTTGCCAGGAACAAAACTTGATTCTAGCAAGGAATCATGGATCATAGATGACGAAAATAAAATCAAGGGAGACTATCTGATCAAACCTTTCATATATTCTGGCAATGAATTTCAGGTCAAAATCATATTATATGTTGACTTATAAACACAAGCGTCACATTTCACAAATTTAATTTGAATAAATGACAAATAATTTAATAGGAGATATTTCAATGTTTAACAGTGTTAAGAATAAATTAAAAAACAAACAGACATAGAACATGCACAGACATATCATTTTCTCTCATATAAAAGTATTTATCCTACCGATACACGTATACCCTGTTGCCGGCTTGTGATCCTGCCATATCATAATCAGTCTGCACATGTGTTAACTATTCAGTCAGCCAGTTTCAGTGGGCACCCCTTTGGAAAGTTAATGGTACTGTCCAAATTGAAAGACGGACAACCCCATATATCTATTTTTAGAAATTTAGCAAGGCAAGACCATATTTAACTCATTCGAATATATTTACGTATAGTATGCAATGTCGCATTTTTGTAAATTTTCTCCAAAAAAAGTTCCGTTTGTTTGTTTTCTAAATATTTACGAAATATCACAAGACAGGTTCTGTCATTTTTCGTTTGAGTATATCCATGTAATTATAAGTAGGTATTTTCTTGATTATGAAAAATACAGGTCCACCTGAGTCTGTATAAATTCAACTAACATATATAAACTCGACTTTGCTGTGAACAGAAACATGGAATTACACTTTAAAATAAGTTATTTCTACAAGATATATATTTGAGACAGGTTAAGTTTAAGTCTCAGTCAAGTCTCACGAAGTATCAGTGGTGTGAGTATAAGGAACACTGTAATCAACAACGGAATCATTTCGAACTGTCTCTATATCGTCTAGGTTATCCTCATCGTGGTTTTCTTCTATTACTTCATTGTCTATCAATACCATCTTCGTACTATCTAATTGTTTGTCTTCATTGACTTCCACTTCATCTATGTCGTGTTCATCTTCACTTTCTTTGTCATTTGAACTATCTTCATCAAATGAATGAGAAGAGTCGGTAGCTTCTTTCTTTACAATAAAGTCTGCTTTCAAGCTCCCGTCTGGAAAATCCTCACCGCTTTCCGAATTACATTCTTTCAGATCTTCTGGTAAGTTTTTTAGTTTCACTAAGTTTTCCATTGAGAAATCAAGCGGCTGATTAGATATGTTGTCCTTTTTGTTACTTCCATTAGAAGTGGTAACTTCCAGGCGCTCTTTGGCCTTCCTCAGTTTAGCGGCGTTCTGTATTGCCTTGGCGACATCAGGATTTTTCGCTGCTTGAAGTTTATGTTCGGGAAGTTCCGTTGCTGTGATATTTTCGTGTTTCTTCCATTTTGTTCGTCTGTTTTGAAACCATATTTTCACCTGCAAATTGAAAGAAAGTTATATTCAGTTATGCGTGTTCATATGGAAAGCCAATTTACTTTTCAACTAAATTAGAGACATCTCTTTGATTTCATAGAGATATCTTCTGAAATAGGGGAGTAATCTCTCAATTTCAGAGGCACCTCTGTATCTCAGGAGATATCTCTTTTTTAATAGAAAAATCTCCAATAGTTTTAAAGATATATCCCTATATGAAAGAGAGATATCTCAAGTTATGGTGGTATTTTTCTAATCCTGAGATATATCTCTGTTTCGATTAAAGATATCTTTATGGTGGCCGTCAAAAGATACCTCTTGTCATTAGAAAGATTATTATTATAATTAAATTATTATTATTATTATCATTTTTATTATTATTATTTACATGAGTTTACGTTATGATAGAAGATTTGTAGGGGCAGACCATTGGGATGTGGGTCCAAACATTAGGTGACTGTATTCTATGGTTAACTAAGTTTATTTACATTCTGTTGTCAATATTTATAAAGCTAGTTTTGAAAAATGTCTCTCAAATATTGTTAAACAGATATCTCTGTAAGAAGACTTGATATCTCTTAAAGTTCAATAGATATCGTTCTGTGATACAAAGATATATCTCAGCGTTAAAGAGATATCTCTCTTAAACGAAATCAATCTCTTTGAAATGAGATAGATATCTCTTTTTTGAATAAACAGTAAAACCGCTTCCGACGTGTTTACGCTTTGCGTACATTAAAGCCCTGAACAGACCTGTATCTTTAGACGGGTATACACCGTCATAAAGCTAGTTAATGAAAATGGACGATGTGTGAATAACGACCATATTGTCACATTGGTACATTTGCAACCGGTTTCCACTTTCCTTTGCACGCTTGCAACATGACATTTCTTTACTGAACACTTGCAACATGTAGCATTCCAATGTCACTGAATGACTTTATGAAAAAATATAGAAGTACCTAAGTTTCCTGTTAAAAGAAAACTGTTTTAAAGCGTTTTCTGTAATTTAAGCTAAGAAAGTGTGAATGCAATATTTAAGTTTGTCTGATAATTTATATTTACAGAGACATATAGCTTTCAAATCTTCAGGATATGTAAAAAGTCCCGTACGTTAGTCTTGGAATAAAGGGGAATCAACCTACTGCTAAATACTGTAAACTCCGTTTATAACGAACTAACAGGGACCATTACATTTTGTTCGTTATATCCATATATAATTTTCATATAAAATATGGAAAGAAAAAGAATCGGGTAGAGAAAAATTGTTCCTTATATCCGGAATTTCGCTATATCCGGAGTCGTATTATACGGAGTTTGTACATGTACATCTACATTTAATATTTTCAATGTATACATACATATTGTACGTACAGGTCTACAGTATGCAATGTGACATTTTTATAAATTTCATCCTAAAGAAAGTTATGCTTGATTGTTTTCTAAATATGTATGGAATTTTAAGTTGCTTTAAAAATCGGTAAAGTCTGTCATTTTTTGATTGAGAAAATAATTATAGAAGCAGCAGCTGTTTTCTTACTTTAAAAACAAAGCTCGAATATGTGAAAAGACATGAAAACTAAATAAGCTTAACATAAGCTCAATTAAATCTGTTTCAGTCGACGACCTCTTTCGTTTCAGAAGGCGAATATTTTCTACAAAGTCTCATGAGATCCGACGAGATCTTACATGCAATTAAACTCAGACTATTCCATTTAAAATCTCATGATAGTTCAACATTTCTTACTATTACTGGCAAAAATGAATCCAAGTCCACTAATCGCTTCATAAAATAAACAAAACCTTCACTGTAGCTGTAAAGCGAGCCCAGGGGAAAAGTTAGATCTATTTAATTGGATAGAATATCCGAAGGAAGCCTATTATGTTAGAATATGAGGCACTTTACACATTATCTACAATAATTTGATAGGAAATAATTATCTCGAGGGACGTATAATGGCAGCAATAAAGTAAAGCTGAACAATAAGATGGAAGTTCGAGACGATAGTCAGTTTTTGGGTTTCAATTTTTAGCCAGCATTTCTCAGTATTCGCTTGGAAACGTTCGTGCTGGCGAAATTCAATTAGATTGTACCAATATTTCAACCCCAATGTTCGCGGAAGTTCACGTTGGTGCGAAATACAGTTTGGTTTCCTTTAGGGGTTTGTGTAAAACTTCGGGAATATTTAAATTTGTAAGATCTCCGTGTTACAACCTCACGGTTCTTCATGTTGAATACGTTTTTCATTGAAATAATTTTTGCTCAGTGGCCAGTGCAAGGTAGATTCTGAGGTTTTGAATTTATCATTGTCCAAACAGATTTAACCCCTACCATGCAGTCCACAGAGTCCGCCTAATCATGGTCAGTCTGCACTTCCATAACACATGATCTTCACTATTAGAGATTCAATTAATAAAGGGCTTGGTTCACTAATAGGTGAAATTGGCCCAACAATCAATTCTTGTGAGAATAAGTTTCAATGAAAGATAAATAACCCAATATGTGAAATATAACAATTTCATTTTATTTGAAGGTCATCTGTTGCCATATCAACGAAATAAATATTTTGATTAAAAAAGAAAAAAATACAAATAGTGCAAGCATCTTAACGTTTTATTGATTGTAGTTCATGGGAAACATTACTTTTTGGGAAATGCAAAAAGATAAACAAGTAAAAATTTGGTTACCATGGTAACATAGTTAAGAATGTGAAAAAATCCTTTTTTTTTTATTTTTATGATTTTTAAGCATCTTAAATCACTTTCCTGAAAAAAAAATAATAGGTGCTAAATGATAGCCGAGAAAATATCTAATAATTTGCATATAATGTACCCGTTGCTATGGTAACGATATAATTACCATATACAATTTAATGTGTCTTGTGTAACAAAATAATTGGTGTTTTGAACTTGTTCAATTTTCACATTTTTACTCAATTAAGAATGAAATTGTTTCATTCTTTGTATAGTTTTTTACCATTTTTGTCTTGATATACAATAACAATCTGGAAACAGTTTCCATGGTAACCAAATAAATTCAACTGAAGACAAATACTAGTATCTTATTCAGTGTTGTACTGTGTGCAATGCCTATGAAAGTTGTCCGTACTTGAGCTGAAAAAAAATTTCATGTACTAATACATGTTTACACATCACAGTTAAAATTGTTCCAATAGAAACCTTATACCTTTTTTATCACAACTTTTGAGAAGAAAATTATACTTATGGTTCAATTTTTTCTAATTGTGCGCCTGTAAACACTTAATCATTGAAGCCCTACAGACTGGATATATACAAATTCATCAAAACAGTCAAATACTTTTAACTGATACAAAACACACATTTTGTCTGAACTGATAATGTAGCCATGGTAACAGCAAAACCCTAAAAACTGCCTTCTTTGCAAGTTTTCATCACTGTTAAAAGTGTAAGTCACCAGTAAAATGCAGTGTTTTTTTTAAACTGCAGAAAAAAAATCACTGTCAGTTTTCAGCAGTAATTTTGCAGTAAGATGTGGCCCTTGTGTTTTTTGGAAGATTTTAAAGGTTTTACCTATTGGTTGCTATATCAACCAGAGTTCTACTTGGAATGGAATTGTTTCAACAACTTTGGTATAGCCTCATGCAAGAAACATCTCTGCTAAGTTTCATCAACATGTTAAATCCATGTGCAACATAGGGAGTCAGAAGCTGTAAGTTTTCTCGTTTTGCTTCAATTTTAGAAACAAGGTTTTTACTTAAAGAAATTTATCAGGGCAGGGGTTACATGTAATACGCACAAAGAATTAGATTTTAGTGACGTTTCTTAATCAAAGCACAGTATGAAGTCGTGTCACTCATGGCTAACTGGCAGACATGTTTTCATTTTCAAACGTACTTGTCATTAAACTTCTTGTTCCTCGCATAAATACTATTGCGTGTTTTCGCTTCAACAGTATTCATGGATGTCTTCGCAAAATGTTCCCATGTCTGCATCAAAGCCTCTACACTAAACAATATGCCAATAGACAATATCTTAATAGTACTAGATGCCGTAATAATACCTACTAAGATTTTACTGATTCAATATATTCAGATTTCTCATTTGAAATAATAAATTTAATTTCGCTTCTCATCACTGACATCTAACAACGTTTTTATTTTTCTGTGAACTTTCATTTTAATTCCAAGAAACGTATTTTAAACCTTTCGTATATATATTATGTATTGAAATGTATAGAAATGGTAAATTGCATTCTCACACGAAAAGACTTGTGTAGCTCTCGATGCAAAGGTGAAATGACATTGAAATATAACGTTTTTCTTTTGTGATAAGTTAAAATCTTATCCAAGACATTAATATGCAACATTTTCTGGCGATATCAATATAGTTCGCACACGTACTTCCACTCACGTTTCTGCATCGTGCATTCCTAATGACAAATGTATGCTTAAAATGCGAAAGCAATTATAGGAAATAAATAATTGAACCATTTGTTATGCTATACTACATTTTGCTACTGGGGAATCTTTTTTCAAGACCCCACCACAAGACCGGGCCTCTTTATGTAAGGAAGTAAGTAGTTTTTGACAGAGACTGTACTTTCCCAGTTAACTTCAAATGGGCGTTTAGAGAAAGCTCAGGTGAAGTGTCTTCTCTTATTCACTTCAGTTTTGATAGGTTTTAATTCTTAATACCTTTAGCTTATTGTTCCGATCCCGAAAGGCGTTGCTAAATAGAACTGATTACAACATTATATCATTTTATTTTGAAAAAAAAAAAATTAAGAAAATAATTTGATCCTCTCTAGCACTAAAATCACGTGCCATTCGACTGCGAGTAACTTACTACTTAAATCACGTGACTCAAGTAATAAATTCACGTGACATTCGACGAGACTTTTACTACTTAAATCACGTGACTCAAGTAATAAAATCACGTGAGATTCTGCGAGTCTGTGATTGCGCTCAAAACGGTTCAGATGTCAAGTAACAGCTCTTTGTTTTCATTTACCCCAGATCATTAGTTATTGATATCCTGTGTAAAAGCGATTACACTTTCATACCCGTCAGAATGTTGAAACAAGATAATGTGCTAATTAACAAAACAATTAGCAATTAATTGTCTAGACATATTGGTAAATCACTTATGAGTACAGTGTACGTTTATACTGGTTTGTTATTACTGTAGTTCAAGATGCACTCAGTGGCGGGCATTTAATGCACAGTCACAGATGTTGGTTGTGGAGCGAAAGCCTTCTTCGTTTTTTAAAAGATTTAATATTTTGTTACACATAATCACCATGAGAACGTAGATGTGCATGACAAAATTTTAACGTGTTTCCAAACAATTAGGTCGTGTTGTTTTAAAAATAAATGCAAACGAGTCAATATGTAAGTAAATGTACTTTAAATAAATTTGCATGGGTTGTAAACGTTCATTTTGAGGGCCATTCCAAATATTAGAGAGCATTTACCATTTTCCGACTATATTATTGAAATACAACTTGTTGATTTTTACAGCGTACAGAGAAAACCATTCCACGCAATTATTCCGCTATGATTAAATCGTCTGCTTTTAAATTTCCTTTTGGAAAATTTGCTTCCTTGGTGACAATGATTTAATCGTCTGCATCTACTGACTTTTTCTGATCAGTATTAATGATCCAGCGCTTTCTCTTCATCATACAATATAGAACAATTTAAGTTTAAAAGACATAGATTCATTTTATTTCAATTCAGCAAATGTATAACGTGTCGTTGTCTGCAATTGGGTGATAAGCAAAGTTAAGATAATCTTTTGGAAACTTTTTTTATGAAAAAAGTAATAAAATTTACACTAGTGCATAAAAGTTATGCCCGTTCCCCAGCAACCCCAATACCCCCGCCCCCCACCCCCTGCTAAAAAAAGAGGGGAATATTTGACAATTTGGTACAGACGAAACTCTTTAAGCGTTATTTATGAAGCGAAGCCATTTCGAGTCTAATATTCGTCAAAGATATTACAAGCATATTCATCTGACCAAATGTCCTTCTGCAGCATAAAAATTATGTTGGTCAGGCTACCGAGCATAATGAGGATTTTCTACAAAGGTTGTTAAGTGTCTACTTTATTAGCCGGAGTACCTTTAATATTTAGATTTCTCATTGTCCTTTATAAGAATATATTATGAAGTTTTGAAAATGAAATGTCAATAAATCATGTGCAACATTCCTTTTCTGCAGTTCATATAAATGAAAGTTTAATGTACATGTTGTGTAGTGAGATTTTATCGTAAACGGGTTGAAAGCCCCGCTCCATGCTTCCGGTTAGGACAAGTTTGCCGAAAAGCGTCAACTGCAGCACATCTGTGTTGTTCATAAGAATAATTGTATTTTCTTGCCAAAACGATTTCTGGTTTGAAAAGTTAAAATTTTTCAACAAGATACGATTTTGCGAAAGACAATAATCAAGCTAATGTACTAATATGTGCAACATCAAAGTCCAAGCAGAACAATTACAGGTCGCACTAATTTACCAAGAAAGATGTCTTACCGGCGAAAATGGCCTTTATTTGTAACAAAACTTTCCCAACTTTGCTTTTTAAATCGACAAGTACATGTTGGAAATATAGATCAGTATTTTTTTTTCAATGATATTGCTAAAAATAAGGAAGGCTTTCTGACAACTCCTTTTCGCGAAGAAACGACTTGAATACGAGGAAAGAGCAAATGTCAACATTGTTTTAGAGTGAATAGAACATGGTTCCGCCATTATCTAATCAGTAAATATATTTCTAAAGCAGTAAATTCAAAGTGATTCTGGGATTTTAAATGGTATTAAACGAAAAATAAGAAGTAATGAATCACCTGTGTTTCTGTAACATTTAGCAAAGAAGCCATTTCGGCTCTCTCGGCAGACGATAGATATTTCTTCTGTTCAAACTGTTTCTCTAGTTCGAATATTTGTCTCCCGGTAAATGTTGTTCGCGCCTTTTTCTTCTTTTGTGGAGAACACAATTCATTTGTGTCGTCATCAGATGATAATTTATGTTTCTCACTCGATCTTATAGTTCTGTCAGAATCTGAAAATATGTCGAAGACAAAAAAGTTACTAATCATAAGCTCTTGTAAAATGTTTGATACTTCCCGGCACTGTCACCATAACAACGTTCGTAGTATTATTCTTTGACAATGTTGTTATACTTTGTCATTAAAGTCCTTATCCATCCATTTGCTCATTTTGTATCTGATCTTATTTTCTTTCTGAGTTGCCCTGACCTTCCTGAATTTCGCCACACAAGTGTTCTCAGTTTTTATTCTTTGATACGCATTGTATTTCTTTCCTATTGAAGTCCTTATTCAATGCATTTGCCAATTTGTAGTCTAATATGATTGGTTCCCGAGTGACCTTGACCTTCCCGAACTTGTCGCTATAACAGTGTCACCTGGTCATCTAAATTCTTATTCAAATTATTCTACATTCAATTTAGCAATTTGTTATGATCGGCATTTTCAGTGACCTTGACATTTTGACAAGAACATTTGAGAGCAGATGTGTAATTTGTAAAATACAGTCAAACCTCTCCAAACATCACCTCCGAAGAGCAACACCCTCTCTACAACAGATGTTTTATTTCCCAAAGCAGTTATATCTGAACAAATTAACCTCCCAAGAGCAACAACTTCTCCTCAAAAAACAAACATTGAAGATCCCTTTGGTGTTGCTGTACAGAGGTTATACTGTATACGCTTTGAATATTGAAACTAAAGCCAACGTGTGACGGTGACATCTAAACTAGAGAGCAAGAGATGTTTCATAGCACCTTCATTTATAACAAAGACTAGAACGACGGCACACGTCATGTGACCTTATGCAGAATCATTCTTTATTCAGCAGTTAAAACTGAAAGTTTAATCATTTGAGCTTTTAAAATCAGTTGAAGTAACAAACGGGTCTTTGATAGTATAATCTATGGGGAATAACAAAATCTGATGCCTTTTAAGTTGTAAAGAGTCGAAAGGTTTCCTTGTTTACTTTGAATCCAAACAGTTTGTCCATGATAAAATATTTGATAGGTCTGTTTATCCCCACACGCAGTTAGCAATCTTTTTGATAATGCTAGCAATACAAAGTTGTGATTTAATGACTGTATTGGGTTAGTAAAGTGTTTAAATCTCAAGTTCTAGTACAAGTTTATCAGGTGATGGTTTTAGATAGGTCCATTTGCATTTTTTAACATATGATTGAGGAATCTTTTCAATGTAGATGTAGAATTATGTTTAAAGTGTTTTCCTGGTATACTCGGCCTTTTTGGAAGGGCATTCTGATGGAATGAAATAAATATGTTTGCATGTCTGTCTGTTTGTCTGCCTGATTTTAGAATGTTACGGCCAATTTGTAAGATTTCTTGTTTCCGGCGTAGAATTTTACACGGGCTGACTTGGGAAGTGAAACAAATGTTCCTACAAACCTGCAAGTGTGTTTTTTTTCTAAAACGAACATACCCTAAATCAAAACTAAATTTTGTCACATGTACATGGTATACCGTAAAACATGAAACAAATAAAACTTTTTCGAGATTCAGAGATTTATATGTTGTAATATGTCTCCACCAGATTTTTGCTCTTTCTAACAATTGTAGCATATGTAGCTTACACATTTAACGAGAAAAAAATGTTTATATAAATGATATGCATGATAAATGGTAAGATTTCGAATAGACATCGGTCTGCGGTATCAAAAATTAGCTATCACCACCAAGGCGCTTCGGACGAGCCGCCCAAATTTTTAGGTGTCAATTAAATGTTTCTAAATTGGAAACAGTTATAGTTTCGTTGTGTTAATTAGCAAAAATTTGCTTGTATTCAACTTATACTTTTTCGGCGCAGCCATTGACCGGAAATTGGTAACTTTTCAACCGCTTGAGAAATTTACTCTTTTAATTGGATAATACTGGATGGAATAGGTCAATAAAATACTCTTGCGTTTTCAGTCTGTCGTGAATGGTTTAATAATTTTAGTACGTAAATAGTTCATGTCTATCGACATGATAATGTAGTTACCTCCAAACTAATGTTAACTATGTGTGAAGAGTAATTATATACACAAAGAAAAACCCCGAAAGTTTTAGCACCTTGACTTATCTAACGAAGCTTTATCATGAAAATACCTTCAAATTGAGCTAGGGAAGAAGAATGTAATCCGTAACAGCAACCCTCTGGCAAACAGAAAACGGCAAAACTGTAATAATATGTTGGGCTTTTCGGGTGATATTGTTGAACAATGAACGGGTGCCTGTTTATCCGAAATCAAAAACACATTTAAGTATGGAACTGCAGAGATCATAGGAAGATTTTAGGTGGCGAATTAGAGTAAAAAATGCAATTTTGAGTCTTTAGATGACATTCGTACTGCATACGCTCAGTAGCAGAGTAAACCTTTACTGTGCCTGGTCGACCATCCTAACCCTGACTATTCTGCCTCCATATGAACCTCGGATCTTTTTTAAGACAATCTGTTTACACTCACAGGGCAAAACTGTTTGCAGTTGCTGTTATGATTTACAACATTTTGTCCTTCGTTTGTTTGAAGGTGATTTCATGAAAGAATTTTTTAAAGTCACTTAGTAACTTCCAGGGGTGCTTAACTTTTTTCTAGGTGTATATTTTCACGACGAGTGAATAACGGTCAATATTTCGAATAACATACTTGATAAGAAAAACAAGGATGAAGATTGTTTTCTTGATGCACATGTCACGGTACGGACTTAAAAAATGTGAGAGCAGCCGGTAAGCTCAGTCGGGTGAGCATTTGTAAGCGAAGGGTCCAGGGTTCTCGTCCAGGTCAGGGTGCACACTTCTCCCACCTTGTGACATTTGGCGCCTTCTTACTGGATAAAGATAATTTTTACTATGAAAGTTACCTACCCTTCTCTTTCATATACTCATAATCGCACCGATCATCTTTTTTAAAGATAGTTCTTGTTTAAAGATAGTTCTTGTTTAAAGATAGTTCTTGTTTATTTATATATTTTATTAAGGTATAATCAAAGTTATTCTAGCACATACATAAATCACAGTTATAAGAGTACAATTTCACTTATAATCAAGTTACACGAGAACGTAATTCCTTACATTCTTGTTATTTTAACCTACTTTCACGAACTGTCCTAAAACAAACCAAACAAGTATTTGTTTCGATTTTCACAGTATAAATTACATTTAAACGGAACACAGGAGAAACACTGTATGCAGACATATGTAACAGTTTAATTAACTTTAGAGTCGTTGTAAATTGCTTAAATCTTGTTCCTTCTTGTGTATTCATTTGAAAATTCGTAGATTTTTGCATCAAATCGTTTCATAAACTCTTGTATTCTTTTGGAAAAGAGAAGTTTGCAATTGTCTGGTTTTTATCCCTTACCCAGAATGGACTTGTCCGACTGTCAATTTGTACAGTGCCATTTAATGTTCAAACGGGTGCTTACGGAAAAAAGACTGACTGAATATAGTGAACGCTGCTGATTATAATAAGACAACACGGTCATGATCTATACTGATTTAATAGGCAGACTCGCTCGTTGATTTTTAAGAAATTCAAAGTGAACACAAGCCATGTGATGCTCAGATGTTAGAGCATTGCTATACATGATTATTAGCCACGTAATAAGCTTTGCCTGACTGTGAATTTTTACTCAATCATCTGTATGGAATTTCACAAAATCTTTAAGACGTCTAAAACATAAAGAATATAGATACTTTCTATTTAGATATTTTCTAAATAGACTTTTTAGAATTTTAATATTTTACATCTTAGACTGACTATTTTAGATCATGTAAATGTCTTCAAGATTGAGATGGATTTCTTCCTGTTCTTGTTTTCGTGTCTTCGCCATGAGCACAAGAAGACATGAAAGGTCTCTTCGTTCATATATGATTTCGACCCTTATGGAAGATGTTACAGCTGTACAATTTTATAGAGAACAGACATTTAAGAAACCCTAAGATACTTAGGAATATACGTTTAGATTCATTCCCCAATGCCTTTTAAATTCAATTATTTGAAAACGTTCGCTTCAAGTATATCATTACCTGTAAGACAAGGTTGTAGTGTGTGAGTATATACTCTGTTGCAAAAGAAAGTGTGCCTATGTATTACTTTTAACAGAAATATATGATGTTTGGCATCAAAATTTAGAGCAATTTATGCTCAATTGCATGTGAATTGACAGCACATCCAATTGATAAGCAAACTTGTGTACATGTATAAAGGCAGTGTTCGAAATTCGAGACCGATACGTTTTATCAGAATGGAGAAATAAAAAAGCGCACATTTCTTTTGCAACTGAGTATATATATATTTGTTATCAACTATAATCTTGTTTCTTTTTTCTTGTACTGACAATAATTGAAATAAGTGAAATTGAGGGACCCTAACTACCTGCATGCACATTATATACACTAATAGTGTCGATTCGCCAATATAAGCTAAATGAGGAATCACCATACTGTGAAATTATGCACTAATATATGACTATCAATATAATAATACAATACGAAATAATCACTATTTAAGCATGCCAGAATTCATGTCTAAGTGATTTGCATAATTGTGCTCGCAATTATCGAAGATATGTACAACAGTTACTGTAACTCTGTTCTATCTATCTCGGATTTTACTTTGCCATGTCCCACTGCATGCGAATTCGACACGGCTTTGCCCAGCTTACACTTTTTATTGAAAGATACTTTTTTTTCAAAAACCTTTTTTTTCCATACATTTTAGAGGTTTTTAATTTTAATTTAGAGAGCTTGAACTGCAAGTACCCATTTTTATCGTTACATAATTACTGTGGCATGAGATCCGTTATCTTGCATGTATTAATTAATAACTATTGTACGTTGTAATATGGGATCGTTCAAACAGTATGGCTACTAAACACACAGAAATTATCTCTTAATTGGTACAATGTATGCTATAGGTATTGTCGGGATCATGGTTAAACTTACGTTTTTAAAAATAATAATTAAAATTAACAAAACTTTCAGAGACCAGTCCGTAATAGTTTTGCACATCTCCGAGTAAGTGTACCAAGTTCAGCGACAATTAAGCGAATAACTTTACATTTTAAGAAAACAGACAATTTGTATAAATATTTTATAAATTATTCACCTTCCTGAGGAGATTCCACCCTGTCTCTTGGAAACGTACACGGTGACTGCGTGCTCGTGCGGACCCTTGTCCCTTCATGCTCAATGTCTCCATGGCGGACTGGGCTTCCGGCACGAACAACAACATTTTGGTAGCGAGTCTGAGCACTAAACAAGTGTCCACTGAATCCAGAGTTTGAAAATAAAGAGTTTCTCTCCTGAACGTTGTTGTTCAACCTCTCTGGCGACTCCGTAGGGTCCGACCTTCTCTTTTTTTCCGGTTCCAGACTAAGAATGTTTGAAATAAAAAATGGTGTAGGGGCTTTCGTTGGTTTGTTATAGACATGATGATGCCACGTGTTAAGTTGTACCCCCGAAATCGAGACGGGTAAGTGATAAAAAAATCCCCTGGCGTATGGAATTAGTCCTTCCATTTTAATATATAGATGTCACTTATTTATAATTCACAGCGCGAATGAAATAGATAGCAAACGCTTTTTACTTTTAATCGGCGAAAATCTGAATCCTAAAACGTCTTAAGACAATTGACTATTTAATTAAAAATTGTCACAGACATAATCTACCTTAAAGCATTTAAAGACAGTTATCACTTTCCCGTCATTCACTGATATAAACTCGTCTTTAATTGTCCAATAAAATATTGTCCACTCTCTATTCAATCGTTTCTTAAGTCCTTTACGCTGTCCTCGTTCCCTGAAATTCACCAATTAAGCACATCTGCGGTATAATCAAACATCGTTATCCATTTAGGAAAAGCAGTGTCCCTGCATGCAATTAAGAAGATTTCTCCACACTATCTAACATCAAAATAAATTGCTCGTAGCCGTTTTTCCTCTTATTTTTTCTGTGAAATTTCAGAGCACTTGTTTGCGACAATTCTATTGGCGTTAAACTGCTAAAGCCGGGGCAATTCCCTACCGCAATATCGCCCCTATATCAAGATCGATTTAATGATAGCCATAGCAATAAGTGAAATTAAGGAGCTCGGAGGAATTTCTATAAATCAATTAGTTTACAAATGAGCTGGAATTGCCGGCAGTATATTGATGGTTCTCAAATGTTCTCTACGCCGTTTGCTGGCAATCAAATATACAGCGCTCCGCCCACTTTTAGTTCCGATAGGTGTGAAGGGTACAATAGAGACGTGAAGGTATGCCCGTCGACTCACACAAAGGCATATCATTTGCTCTTTTCATAGGCTTACGGAATAGTATATCATATGTATGAACCTATATGAAATTCGGCAATTTTTTATGTTGATCATTTTGTATTTTTTCGTCACTTTCAAGGCTATTAAACTTGATATTCATATCTTCACTATATCTTTCACCATATAAATGAACCGTTGTGATTTGGAAATAAAGTTTTTAAGTTTATTTAATGGACTGAGTATCAGCAAAATCAGTTTATATTGAAATTTGCCTCGAAACAAGTGGTCTGAAATCTTCTGATGGTTTTAATTTAACGTTATGATACCAGGACTTCACTGTGTATGTACATAAATCTAATGTATTTTTAAGCGGGTTATTAGTTAAATACATCCTTTCTTATAATAGTCATGTGACCAATTTAACTTTCTCATTAATACTTAAAGATCGCGTTTGCATTCACTTCGGCTAAGAATCTGTCTCCGAAATACCAACTCATAAATGAATCTGAAGAAAAAAAAAATCTGAACTATTTCGATTTCGCACGCACTCAGACTTTCATTTAAAAAAAAATAACGGCAACTTAATTTTGTCTCGTCATTCTAGGTTCAAATTTAACTGTTTATTATTAAGAAGGCAGCGTGTCAGATGATCCTATAATGGTAATCCCACGGGGGAAAAGGCTGCAAATATTTGTAATTCAAGGTGTCAATGTAGTTATGACGGATGGCGTTAATAACGAAATCAATTGGTCAATTTTGGAACATTTGAGATAACGAAAATGATTCCACTGGGGTGATAAAACTATGTTGAAACAATTTGCTGGCAGATTTAGGACGGCAGAATGTAAACATGTGGTTACTGTGTATTTGGAAACACATCTGTAATGGACTATGTTTCAAAGACAGAAAGGGCAGGGGCCGGCTTTAGCAATAACTGTTTCATAAAAGTTTCATAAAAGTTTAGATTTACTTTTCAACGTACACTAAACTTCCTGTTACGTCATTCATGGCGTCCATTATCTTTTTTAAATGTTTATCGAATATAACGGTGAATTGTAACTCGAAAAACCGTGAAATCATCGAAATCTTTACCCGGATTAACGTAAAAAAGTACAACGAGCGTACGGAATGCTGGAAACCATACGACGATGACGTCATTAAAATGACTTCATGTGTTTTATGCTTTCTCCTGACGTTTCGCATGACTTTCGACATATTGTTGTAACAAACTCAACAAAAATAGAGTTTTAAACATAAAATAACAGGTACCATATAAGATCTAGACCAGCACAAATTGTAAATATCGATGTACGCCATATCACGTTAATTTCACTCGTTAGTTATTATTATTATAATATCACTTTTGGTGCCCATATGTGATATTACACAGAGACCAACACTTTTCCCTTACAAGATCAGGCGATTTGGGGTCTTAAATAAAGTCGATAAATGATGTCATTCAAATTTAAGTTTACGTCCGGCATCTTTGTACATTTGACAGTGTGTTACTGTTCCATTTGAACAGAATGTGGCATTTTCACTACGACTCAGATTTGCATAATATCTGTACAAACATAAACGTACACGCCAGAAAAATTCTTTGAAAAATAAATAAATAAAATTGACGTTAGCTTCTATACTCCTGTGCTCACATCATTCAAGTTGGCGTTGTTCCTGTTAGCACAGAGCTTGCTAAAAAATAAGCAGGTTTCTAAATGGGGTTTGATTTACTTTTAAATGTATTGAATCTAATAAACGTTTGGTAACGCCATCGATGGCGTCTTTTAAACTAACAATATTTCTTTAATAACGATAATATGAGTGAGCTCTGGAACTTCTGTGCATGAAAAGTTCGTGACGGCACAGTTTGTGCTTCCGAACTAACTAGATCTTTTATTTTATTTATAAAACTTCAAAGTTGAACTAAACTATTGACAGGCTTTGCAAACCTGTCAACTATAGAAAAAGTATTTTTGTCTACAGACACAAGACCAATGGAATTGTATTCTTGAACAAGTTTACGACTGGCAGCTATATGCAGCTCTTTCTGTTGTAGTATACTTGTTACTTAAGTATTGTTCATAAATACATGTTTGTACTTCAGTATTGAAACAAATACTCAAACTGTTTTAATGTTTCTTCATATATTCCAACGACGCCTTAATTTGAAATTATGTAGGTTCTAAGATTCTATTATACCTATGTTTCATATAAGATCTAGACCTACACAAAAACATAGTAAATTTTCATCACAAGGAGAATGGTTAGCCATTCCATATCAATTAATGCGCGGATGCCAGACATATCTAGCATTTAATCATATTGTGTTTTTAATTACGACCGTCAAATCACAAGCCATCAGCTGCATATGTTGAAAGGCAAAAAATAAGAACCAATTCCGCGAAAATAGGCCCCACGAAGAAAAGTTGTTCCACGTCAGTTGAACCAAGCTGCCGAATGCTACAGTCTTACTGGCGGGTGACATTAATAGTGGTTTAAAGGGTAATTGTTTTCGCGTTATGGAATTTGGCTGTCGCACCATGTGTTTGGAAAACACTTGGTTGCTTAAGAAACTGGCATTATTTCTAAGCAAAAGTGACAGAACGACAATTCTCAATTTTAGCAAAGGAGTCATTTAGTATTTTCTATGTAAATAATTGGTTACACATTTTGGACCGTGGGTTCCGAATGTAGCGTTATCATCAAGTTTTAAAATAGCTTGGTACGATGGTTATCAGCTATTAAAACTCATGGGCTATTAGCATAATTCGTGAATATTATCCCAGAACAAACACGCCGAACATATTGCCTCTAATGGATTAAAGCTTTATCTGAAATTTATACCGCTTATGAAAAATATTGACCCATTATATCTCAATCAGCCAATTTGGGCACCTTTAAGATAAATAAATGGCATCTTAAGCAAGTAGAAGGGTAATTTATCACGCGTTGTTAAACCGTTTAAAATGTCACTAAGATAATTGAACACTTCAAGACCTTTAAAATAAAAAGTGCAAAATTGAAAACGCTGACACAGTTGTCACATTTTATGATAAAATTGTTCGCGTTGTTTTTGAGCGATATAATGCTATACTGTTCAAATGAAGATAGTTTATTTTAGGATGTTTTCTCTGCAGTTCACACCACTTTATCTTAGTTTCCGGAAACCTAGCGAAATGTATATGTAACAAAACGCACACCTAAAGGAGCGACAGTTATTTAAGTAAATATCGAATCCTCACAATATGAATGGTTACTGAAGTCTGTAAAATGTCCTTAAATGTTTAAAATACATTGTTATTTTTTAAATTTCAAATAGATTTCGGCTATTTAAATCAAGCAAGTGGTAACTTTCATAATAACAGCAGAAGATAGCTTGTTTCCTGCATACTACTTTATGTCATTGTTTGCAAACTACAATTACATACTAATTATTGCAATTATATGAATAAAAAATGCCTCAACTAAACTTACAGCGGAAAAATCAAATGATTCGCATTGCCAGTAAGTTTGCTAGATATGCACTTTTATAGTTTTGGACATGCTATTTTAAGCAATTTGCAAGAAACCACAATTTAAGACATCTGGGTAAACCAGAACACATTGGAATTTTAAACGGTTTTCTATTAAAAATTCCACGGTGGTCTTTGTTTTTTTTTCAACGCTTTAAACATTATTTAATAGCCGTATCGACGTTTCAAAACACGTGATTTCGTGCAAAACAGAAAGTCTCGACATCAAGTTATCTCGCTTTTTATCGCGATTTCACGCTTTATCTCACACGAGATGTGAGGCAGACGTGTATTGGGCACGTGCTTTTAATTTGCAGCAGCTTCATCGTAACTTAATTGGTTTAAAAATTATTTTCTTCTAAATTTTACATTTAAATTATACATTTGATAGATGAATATGTCATGTGCCAGTAACATTTCAACTTGGACGAACATACAACCGTTGTCTAACATTAAATCCGCCATATCTGGACACAATTTGCCATGAAAAATTCAACCTTCGAAAAACAAATGTCGACCAGGGGTCGTATTCCAGTGATTTCTTTAAGTATTTTAACTTAAGTCCAAAATGTATATTGTTATAATTCTCTCAAAAGTCAATGATTAGTTGTAATTTCATTATCGTTATAGAAAATGGTCATGGAAGATTTAATAATAAATGTTCAACATGCAATGCACATTCTCCTAAATTATCTTCTTTTGGAAATTTTTAATTTTAAGGAAATTCTTAAGATTTGACTTAAGATGCTACTGGAATATGACCACAGAGGTTTACAATATGCACTGTCGCTATGACGACAGTCCTATGGGCTCCCAAATGCAAACATGAAATTACCGTTTTGGATATGCTAGTACAATCAATTAAACATGGGGCAATATTTCAGTTCCATCTCGTGTCAAATTTTTTAATTTTCCTTGAAATTAATGATTTTATAACGAAGTTAAAACTTATAAAGGAAAGTTTTGAAAGTTTATAAAATGTTCATAAATCTAGTTTATAATGATAATGTTATCATAAATACAATGTAGTTATTGACTTCTGAGAGATTTATGAATTATAAGTTTTGTACTTAAGTTGAAATATTAAAGAAATCAACAAATGTTTTTTTTTCTTGACCTTATTTTGATTTGCTTACGGAACTTTCACTATTTTGTCGCGTGTGTTTGTTTTCCGCTCTTTCAATATGCAGCACATACAATTTAGCTTTAAAACAGGGAGAATAAAACAAAGAGAGAGAGAGAGAGAGAGAGAGAGAGAGAGAGAGAGAGACAAAAATCATCCATTCGAAAGAAACAAAAACTAATTATTAAGTTGCAAATATGGACGATACTGCTGTAATCATTTGATTATAGACCTAGGAAGAACGACACCAGGGATTTAGTTCAATTGCAATTAATTTTACGACAACCACTGTCAAATTAATGACGGAGCACGGTGCCTGGCATTTATCCCAGACCCTCTCTCCATAATCACAGTGTTTTACAAAGTTTTCAACGTTGGAATTAATCTCTAGTCAAAAAGTTCAAGTTGAGTCAATCAGCAGCTTTGAAAATTAATCCAAAATAAAATCACATCTTTCGCTACCATGCTATTATCTCCACAGGACTCGTGTCAACGTAATCGGCGCAACGGTGTCTTATCTCGGTAATGAAATTTGTATCAGTAAATTATTCTACAAGAAATACATTTGAGGGACATGCTTAAATAGTGGAATAGTAAATTGGGTAGTGTCATCAGTATTATAAAATAAATGAAGTAGATTGGGGCTTATTTCCAAGCATGTCGTTCAGAGATTTTAACCCCTAACCTGCAGCATGTGATTATCCAAAAATAGACGTTCGAACAGCACAAGTACGGTGTTATTGCCCCTGAAAATTTACTCGCTACATAGAGAACAGGGTAAGTCGTGATTAAACTACATGCACGTGAAGAGTGATCATGATCTACACTGTAGATATAATCATTTGCTACCAGCAATGTGAGGGTTGATACACATCATTTCTGTAGCTGTGAACAATATATGTTTAAAAATAGCACTGTGTGAAAATATTGTCGCCGTATCTAACACAGTCCAGTCTGATTCGGAGAATGATCTTCTAGCTAATCAGGCTTTTAAGTAGATCACCCAGAGATATTTGAAAATATGGATATTTCACAGGGGAAGAATTTAATTTTACTTTCACAGAGAAAGATTTTTAAGTGCATCAGTAGCGACAAATGGGAAATAAAAAGGATTGAATATCTGTTTTATTTTTATCTTGTAAAGAAATAAGGACATGAATAACGAGCTATCTGAACGTTTGAAAGTGAAACAGATTGAAAGACAAAACACCAAATTAGAAGTCTACGATAACAATAATGACCCATTACGTTAAATTACGTGACAAATAATGTGACTGTCTTGCATACTCCTTCATGTATACATTAAACTGATTCCAGTAGAACAAGGAAATATTAAGAAAAATATCAAACCATTCTGTTAGTAGACACATTTACAACACGAAAAATTTGTAACACGCTGCAGAGTTTAATGATGCTGGAGAAGCAGTGATTTTGTTTTCAGATTATCTAACAGTATCGCATTTCATGCAGACCTATAAAATCGGAGAATAAAATGTTAAGAAGTCCCTAGATATCTATCCAGCTGCCGTTGTTGCGATTCCGAACTGCTTCGTATCATTTACTTCCGAGAATTATCGTCTAATGATTGCTGTAAATTGCCACCAATTAAGTTGGCAAATTAATTATTGCCACTAATTGCGAAGATAAACGCTATAGAATATTTTCTTCTCTCCCCGCGTGCCACCGGTGGCCACGTGATATGCTAATTACCGCACGCCTGCGGAGATCGCCACCGTGTGGAAAAGCACCGTGTAAACAACGGAATGGGAGCTAATATTTCAAAGAAAATATGGACAGTTGTTCAATGTTCAGCTAAAGGTAGAACATGTAGAACATTATGCCGTACGTAACTAGTATCTACAGCCTGCATTCAAGGAACTTTACATATAATTGACAAAAGCCAAATTACCCAACAAAACCCTGTATTGACGAAGACTATGATTATGCAAACTCGGAAATGATATAGTTATTAGAACTTACTAACTTATGAAAAGGGATTGCGTATTTCATACACACATAATCCTATGTATCTTCTAAACTAGGCTTTATGGGTTTACTAAATCAGGAGTTTGGAGTCATGGATTATGAGTTTCTAGTCAGGATTTCACGTTTCAAATTCAGACTTTGGAGTCGTCATGTGTCGAAAGCGTAGACAGATAAATGGATTGAAACTAAATCCACGGACTTGTGAATTTTCAGTCATCAGAATACGTTATGCTTTTGGTGACTATTCGATGTTTTACTTTTTTATGTAGGACTTTATCCTTCTGACCGCAGTGCCACTAGCTTTCATGCTGCTGTTTGGTGTCCAAAGCAGCAGTTCTCTTCCCACTTACTTTATTCTAAACTGACATAGACGCTCTGTCATCAAGAGAAATAGCTTCGCCCACGGGAACCGTCCTGTGCTTCCCTACTTATCTAGGGGCGCCGTAATATTTCTAAACAAGAAAACTGTGATACAACAAAAGTATCACAGCGGGCCATGGAGCAGTGCTTTAAATAAGTCATGGCCAAGTCACCATTCACTATACCCCCCGAACACAAATTTTAACCATGTGCGGTACCTTACCTAAAGCACGGCTTGTCTATCTGTCCGTCGATGTCCGTCTGTAGATTAACGGAATCTATGTGGAGACGAATTGCTTTAATAACCCTGATCAGAATTAAATGAAACATAACATACGTGATCAAATTACAATGCCGAGTTGTGCATGGTCAATAAAATAATTCGGATCTCTAGGTCCAAGGTCAAGGTCGATAGGGGCTCGATGATGTGAGTCGAAAATCTATTGGACACTAAATCCCTAAAACTCCTGGTCAGAATTTAATGATAACGGCACACAAAGTGACTCTAAGTACAATGCCTAGTTGTGCATGGTAAATGTTTCACTGGGGCCACTAGGTCAAATTGTAAAGATCACAGGGTCAGGCTCGTGATAGTAAAATCGTGTGGTTACACATGTAAATCTCCAAAAATCTCTGGTCATTTTTAATGAACTTCATTGAGGTAATAAGTACAATGTTATTAATTGTTGCATGGTCGAATGTTGTCAAGGGTCACTAGTTATAGGTCAAGGTCACCCGGGCTTGACCTATGATAATCTTCCGGATCGCTAACATCTCCAAAACCCCTGATCAGAATTTAATGATACTTCACAGAAGTGATAAGCACCATGCCTAGTTGTGCATGGTCGATGTTTCGGGTCACTAGGTCAAAGGTCAAGGATATCTTGTGCGCTTTTAATCTCGCAAATCCCTGGTCAGAATTTAATTATACTTCACAGAAGCCTTAAGTTGTGCAGGTCTAATAATTAAAGCATCAAATATGACATTAATTTTATATACTGTGTCAGTGGGGTGTTCAGGGGGTGGGGGTATTCATCACCTTCAGGTTAAAGTTTCCTTAAAGTTTTAATTTTATTTTCGCCTTTCGAGAGACAGCTTCCTACTTTTTGATATATGAGCAAAATTGCTTCACATAGTACAAATTCTATCTATCCTCGAAGTACCAGTTTCAGTGACCCTAAGAATACTTCAGGCTGAATTACCAAATCTTTTGAAAAAAACCTATTCTGTTTATGGGTTACTATTGTGTTATCTGTCCCCAATCTGTGTGATGTATAATAACGTGGAAACTACTCCAACAAAACAGTTAGCACTGTTTATCACAAGCACACCTGTTTTGCATTACAGATACTCAGCCATACCTATTTCAGTGACCCCTACTTCATTTGTAAACAAGTGACAACAGCCGGTGATTGGCATTTGCGCTAAGTTGACTGCCACAAACTGAACAAAAGATAATTAATATCAAGAGCAAGCCTTGTTTAAAATGAGATACAGAGCACATTCATTTTAATGGTTACACCATATATAAATACTATGAAGCACAAGGGGTGGGGTTCAAAGAGTGGGCAAAATTATGTTGTTTTTTTATATAAAATTTAATGGTATTGAGTTGTTTTATGCAACAAGAATGTGTTTACCATATCTCATAAAAATATTAAGACATTTGCCACCTTCTTTAAAAAACATCAGATTTGAAAGTTAATCACCACTTCTCAGATCGGCCATTTTTCCATGTAAAAGCTATAAGCAGATCATGTGCTTCGAACTTGTCTTTTATCAAGAAGTTCTTATTGGTCAGTTATATTTGCATACAAAAAGGGAGAAAATAAGACAACAGTCACATGAATAAAGAAATTTAGTTGAAATTATGTTTCTGACCACAGATCTACATCTCAACTTAAAAGTGTAAAAAAGTAATAAAAAGGGCCTCAAAAGTAGGGTTACCCTGGACATATCAACCACATGATTAAACTGTCGCTGTCAGCAACTTTTCTTCCAATCTGAAGAAAGCTAAGATGGTATAGTTTACAACCCTGGTATAAATAGTTATCCAAAATATTGCACTTAGAAATGACTGCATAATTTCAAAGGGTCACCGAAACAGGGCCGTCACTGAAACAGGGCCACCTACGATAAAAGAAAATTATATTTTCACACTACACTTAATATTGTTTGTTGTTCAGTGGCTGTACTGTAATACTTCCATTCAAAATGAAGATGTTTACATGGATAAAAAAAATCAACCTTTTGACATTTTTAAAGCTACACATTGAACAACGATGTTAACCCAAACTTCACTGTACTATTCACTACCTCACTTACATTAACATTTTCCAATCCCGTATTAAATATTGCAGGCCGCAATGACTATATTCCGTTTTCCTCTCCACTCTAGGTTTACAACATGCCTAATTGTGTTTAATTGGTAATTACATCTCTCGTTTCTGATCATTACTTATCAGTATCGTTATCATGCCAATAGTCTCCTGATACTGCCTTAAATGCTTTCTTCCAATATTTAAATTAACCAATTTGTACGCTCGGCTCAGCAAAAGTGCTGCCATAAACTCTACTCAACAGAAGTGCCCCAAGTCAAAGAATTTAGAAGCATTTAGAATTATTTTGGAAAGCATCGCTTTTAACGGTGTGTGAAAATCCTAAATCGCTTTGGTTATCATGTCACCCAGTGCTTTTGATGAAAGACAATATAACACTATCAGCACGAACAAAAAAATATGAAAACAACATAACACATAATAATAATAACAGTAATAATAATAATAATAATAATAATAATATGAATAATAATGATAAAAACAATAATAATATCAATGATAATAATAATATGAATAATAAGAAAAAGAAGAAGAAAAAAAATGAGAACGACGACGATGCTGCTACTGCTGCTGCTGATAATGCTGAAGATGAAGGTGAAGATAGTAGCAAAACAGGAAAGATAGAAATAGTAATAATGATATCAATAATAGTTATGATAATAACAATACTTATATATATATATATATGTAAGTTAATTAGTATTTGTAAAAAAATGATAATAAAAGTAATGATAATAATAGTAGTAATAATGATTATAATACTTCTACATGCAAGCTCCTTGAAAGTACAGGTGAAATGTTCAGTTTTTTAAATGAATATTGGCGTATATGGTCAAATATGACTAAAGGTGACTCAAAGGAAACTGGTGAGAGTAAATGGAATATTGTAACTGGGAGCATAAAAATGTTACAGTTTCTTTGTGCGCAACTAAAACGATCGTGCAAGGTGAAATGCATAAGCAGGATATATGATTGTAAGAAACCATTTGCTGAAAATCTTATACTGTACGCCTATATTAAATTGTTCACCAATTCAATACTAATATTGTTTTCTTTTGTATTGTAGAAATTCGGCCTTTGGTCGCGTCCGTTTTCACCTTTACTTCCGACCCATCTTAGGATGAAGATTATTTAACAGCTGTTCGGTACTGCAACTGTTGATTGGTCGCTTGAAAAAAGGGTGGTGCGGTGGTCGAGCGGTTAATGCTCTGAACTACCAATCCAGAGGTCCCCGGTTCGAATCCCGACCGGAGAACAAGAAATTTGCTTGTCAGTGTTTCCCACCCATCAAGAGATGATCTGGTTAGAAACCCAGAGGTAGTCTCACGTGTATCGGTGCTTTACATCGGGCATGTAAACAAGAACCAAGGGGTCTGTTCGTAAAAGAGCTAGGGTTTGGTACCCGGATTTCCTCGTTTAACCAAGAGTTATCTTTCATGTATGTCGATTAAAATACACTGGTAGGAGAAACGTGTAACAAGTTACTATTAATTCATACGAGCCGCCAATTTCGTTTATCGTGTATCATTAAACGCCCTACGTTATTGTAAAGATCCCTTTTATTTCCATTACCAGAATTTAGAGTTATTCATGAATAGAAACAATAGATAAAAATGTTTGTAGATGTATACAGTAAATGATGAGAAATGACGAGTTATATATTTACGGTACGTTTCAGATAACATATGTGAATTAAATCTGTTTAAACCATCTTAAAAATGCATTAACATTTTTTCTAGAAATATCAATAGGCCATAACAAGTAACACATTGAATCTGGTGACTTTAAATACTTCAATATTCGATCAAGGTTTTTAGAATCGTCCGTCGTTCAAACTTGCTCAAAAAACGTCTGCTTATAAACCACTTCAAGACTTTTATATAAGCTGGCCCGATGCGTTCTGGCATTTTGTTCAAATGATTCCCGTTGACTGAACAACATGGCCGCCAGAGCTAAAGATAGAAAAAAATCTTTGGAAATTTTCTTCTCCGGCACAACAAAGCCTAGAGCTTAGATATTTGGTATGTAGCATTGTCAATTAGTTCTCCATCAAGTTTATTCAAATTGTGTCCTTCGGGTCAAAATTGCTTTCATGTAGACTTAAATAGGAACAACTAGGAACAACTTAAAAACGCTTCTCCAAAACCACAAGGCCTAGAGCTTACTAGATATTTATTTACGTGGCATTATCGATTTAATCTCTACCAAGTTCGTTCAAATCATGCAGCCGCGGTAAAAATTCACCCTGCCCGTGGGTCAATTGTTTTATATAAATTTATCTAGGATAAAAAATCTTCTCAAAAACCACAAGGTCTAGAGCCTGGATATTTTGTATGTTACATCGTCTAGTTGACTTCTAGCAAGTTTGCTCAAATTATTTCCTTATGGTCAAAATTGACTACGTCTTGGGCGTTCTTTGTCTCTATATAGAGTTATAGGACAAACTTTAAAAACCTTCTTGTCTAAAACTGTGTGGCCCAGAGCACATATCATTATCTAGTGGTCCTCCACGAACTTTGTTCACATTATGCCCGAGAGCCAAACTAGCCACGACCACAACATGTCGCCGTGACCGGTGTTTTAGCACGCGGCTTTTGGAACTTTTTGTGTAGTGCAATGTTTAATACTACGTAGTAGTACTGCATATGACATAAACAATAAGATATTTATAAGTAAGAAATTGAAAACATAACAGAACAGAAATAATAGAACATAAAATATGCTTATTTATCAAATACAGTTCATATTTATTACAAAGTTTACAGCATGCAGTGTGCCCATTTAAATATCTAGATGGGCCGCAACTGTCTTGTGTGTAACAAGTGTGATGTGTTGATGAAGTGATACATCGAGTCTATAATTATGGTAAATATTCAGTTAATTGGCTTCAGTTGAGATGGCCTAATTCAAACATTAAGTAAGGAAGAGTTATGATACTTACACACTACAATTTCTCTCAGTATCTTCTATCACTGTTTAATTTTCAATAAAAGGCAACTGGGGAACACTGTCTTCTACTGTTATGTTCACAAAATTGATTAATAAGCTTGTCGACATCTGCAAAGTGATTACACGGGATTACAAAGGCAAACCTTTATGTTCAATAACCCGAGAACAATTGGGCATATGATCCTAAGATTTTATGTACAGGTTGATTTTGAGTCACAGGGTCAAGCCCTGGGGTCACTACTTTCTTGGTCTTTGAAGCTACAACATTTGTACTTGGATAGTTTTGCATGCAAATTTCAGCTCTGACCTTGACCAACTGTGTGTTTCTGAAGCTACACAAATGCAATTCGGACCATGTACAGTTCTGCACGTATATTTGAACTTCGACATTTGCTGACTTTGACCGTCTGACATACTTTCCTGTTTGTCAATACAGAAACACTTATAAATATTTGAATTGCAAATAAACTTACCAAGGTATTAGCGTTCTTAGTCTAACATTTTCAAAAAAATGCTACTTTTTAAAATCATTTGTAGTATATCGCTTACTGAGTGCAATGTTTTAATTTTGATGTCTCCTGTAAAAGATGAGTTTGCAAAACCTTCTGACGTGCTTTATTGTGGTCAGTAAGGCATCAATAAATATATGGGCAGTATGGAGAACTGTACCGTAGTATTTGTTTTTAAAGCTAGAGAGAAATTTTAAGTATTGGTTGAGTTTTGCAAACTTATCTTCAATTCTATGACTGCCCTTGATTATGACCCTTGATTGTTGATGAAGTGATACATCGAGTCTATAAATATGGTAAATATTCAGTTAATTGGCTTCAGTTGAGATGGCCTAATTCAAACATTAAGTAAGGAAGAGTTATGATACTTATACACTACAATTTCTCTCAATATATTCTATCACTGTTTAAGTTTCAATAAAAGGCAACTGGGGAACATTGTCTTCAAATGTTATGTTCACAAAATTGATTAATAAGCTTGTCGACATCTGCAAAGTGACCGAAAAGTTCGTGTCCTTTACTTACTGATAATGGTCCACTGCATTCACAGTTATCGATTAAGATTTCACCTTTTCTGAGTAGTCATGAACATGACGCGCCTTTTTTCACACTTAACTTTTTAATTCATTATTTACTAGTAATTAAATTCAATATCTTTAATATTTGTTTTCAAGAATACTTTCACCTGTGTGTTTGTCTTAACAAGCTCTTTAATTTGGAGTCAGGTAGTGATTTGACTTGCAATTTCCTTGGATAAAGTTTTAGGCATTTTGATTTCTTCACAACCTAAGAAAATAATGTGTTAGCAGGAAAAACCGACCCATATCTGAGTGTCAGCCTTTGTTTTTTCAGGTCTGTCTCACTACAACTGTGAAAGAGCTATTGGCTATGAAAGAAAGATAATATTTCTTAAGTAGGAAATGTATCAATGTATTTTAAATTATGTTAATAAAATTCGTACTTATTTTACTGATTACCTTTCTAACATATTTCTTATATGAGAAATGCATTTTTCTCTTTTTCGCAAACATATTTCTACATTATAAAGTTATAAAAAGTTTGCACAACAAAGCCAATATTTCGGATGGCGTTTTGAAAATATTTTAAATAACAAAGATTATGATCCTGGCATCTTTGACACAAGTCTCGGAGTTCTAATTCCTATAGACGATAGAGACAGGCATGCATAAGCATTGAAGTTTGCGTATTAGTGGGTTCTGTCATTAATTTACACGTTTGAAGTAAAAAACCAGTCATGCTGAGCAATAAATATGCAAAATCATATAATTAAACATTCATTTGACTGTTTTGCTAATTTGTATCTATATAATTCCCCATATTTTGCTAATTGATGCGCGTAAATCCTCCGTACGACAATATTACAAATTGCATTAAATTTCTGTTTTTGCTGTTTTCCCCAGTTTACACTGATAACGCCCGGAGAGATATAAAGCCGTCGCTGTTTTGTCGTCTAAAGTTACGACTCATGCGATTTGATTGTCCAATTTAGGGAACGATGATCATTAATAGCCGCTTATGAGCTTCTCACAAAACGTTTCCCGTGTTCGCAACACATCATAGATTTCCGATCTCAGCTTCCAGTAGAAATCCACTTAATTGACGAGAGAAAGTGTGCTCTGTCGAGTGTTCTGATTGTGGGCTTTTAACTTTTCAACATGTCGCCGTGACCGGTGTTTTAGCACGCGATGTTTGGAACTTTTTGTGTAGTTCCATGTTTAATATTACGTAGTATTACTGCATATGACATAAACAATATGATATTTATAAGTTAGAAATTGAAAACATAAAAGAACAGAAATAATAGAACATAAAAAATGGCTTATTTATCAAATACAGTTCATATTTATTACAAAGTTTACAGCATGCAGTGTGCCCATTTAAATATCTAGATGGGCCGCAACCGCCTTGTGTGTAACAAGTGTGGTGTGTTGATGAAGTGATACATCGAGTCTATAAATATGGTAAATATTCAGTTAATTGGCTTCAGATGAGATGGCCTAATTCAAACATTAAGTAAGGAAGAGTTATGATACTTATACACTACAGTTTCTCTCAACATCTTCTATCACTGTTTAAGTTTCAATAAAAGGACACTGGGGAACATTGTCTTCAAATGTTATGTTCACAAAATCGATTAATAAGCTTGTCGACATCTGCAAAGTGACCGAAGAGTTTCTTGTCCTTTACTTACTGAAAATGGTCCAATGCATTCATAGTTATCGATTAAGATTTCACCTTTTCTGAGTAGTCATGAACATGAGTCGCCTCTTTTTTCACAACTCAATTTCCAATTTATTATTTACTAGTAATTAAATTCAATATCTTCAATGTTTGTTTTCAAGAATACTTTCACCTGTGTGTTTGTCTTAACAAGCTTGTTAATTTGAAGTCAGGTAGTGATTTGACTCGCAATTTCCTTGGATAAAGTTTTAGGCATTTTGCTTTCTTCACAACCTAAGAAAATAATGTGTTAGTACGACAAACCGACCCATTACTGTGTGTCAGTCTTTGTTTTTCAGGTCTGTCTCACTACACGACAATGGGTACTATACGAAGACAGGAGACCATGCTGTATATCCATCCATTCTGTAGTCCCTCGTTAAATCGAATTAATTGGTTATTTTGTTTTCAGTGGGACATTTCAAAAGGTTGTGCTTGAAATGAGTAGAACTGTGCTAGGGCTGAGGTATGTGTTAATTAATTTCGAAATTTGTTGTGTAAAGAGCATTGATGTATTTATTCAGTAGATGTTATTAGATGGATTCTGCGTCGTTAACTATGTAAGAAACGATAGAAATTTTAGTAAATAATATTTGTTCTACATATTGAATCTTAAACATTTGCTAAAACTCCTCGCAAAAGCTGTGGTCACATTCGAAAATCCATAGTCCGCGGTATTATGATATGTACCCTTACTACGTTGTCAAACAAATCAGTTTGTCACATGTGGGTACCTGGAAGTGCAAGGATGTAATAACGTATAACAACAAATTTTAATATGATACTTTATTTTGTCTGACGGTAAATTTCAAATCTTCTGCACATCATGTTTGGTAGCAAGTATAAGGAGGACTTCATGAGCCGTGACAGTTGTTTCCTTATATGTATACTGTCTCAAAACGAGACCAAGAAGAGTCTTTCAAGTATTATTTTCAAACAATTTTGCTATTTAATAAACAAGGACATTAGGAAAAACTACCCCACATACTGACTAACGAATACTAGTACCAACTTCAATACAGAAACACTAATGAAAATTTGAATTGCGAATAAACTTAACAAGGTATAAGCGTTCTTAGTCTAACATTTTTAAAAAATTGGTACTTTTAAAAACCATTTGTAGTCTATCGCTTACTGCGTGCAATGTTTTAATTTTGATGTCTCCTGTAAAAGATGAGTTTGCAAAACCTTCTGACGTGCTTTATTGTGGTCAGTAGGGCATCAATAAATATATGGGCAGTATGGAGAACTGTACCGTAGCTATAAAAACTATAAAATAACGATAGATTGATAAAAGTTTTGCGGGAAAGCGATCAAAGATGCCTTTAAAATAAAATCTCGGAATAATCAGAAGTCTTCGACACTTTTCGCACATTAGCAATAGCCCATAATATCAAATTGCACGGAATAAAATGCTTAATTCTTGGGTCATTTATTTTCCATTACCAGAATGAAAACAAACTACAGTTTTATGTTATGATGGTCGTTAAATTGGTTCTCATTTGGAACGATTCTGCATCACGGAAAGTAAAATGTCAACAAGATTGAGAACGGCTAAATTGTTCTAAATTACACGTGCGTATGGATACTTTAAAAGCTGATTTCAAACTTTATTGTTTTCATCCGCTCACATTTATTAGCAAATGCACTTGTCACAAAGATAGAGACCTGCAATTAAAAAGTATAAAAAACTGTCTAGTTAAGTACCGGAGGGTGCAAAGTCATATCTGAAATAATATCTAAAATACAGTTTGAATCTCATATCTGAATTTTTTTTATTTTTTTTTTTACACGCTTATATTCAGGTAATTTACTATGCTACATATTTTTGTCTGTAATGACTGTACATGCATTTTGTGTTTATTTAGTATTTTTTCAACATCGTACTCAGAGATGCATTTTCTATTTGTAAATAGGCTGTCTATATAATGCACAATTTTTGCCGGCCATGTTTATCTAGACAGTTTCGATACTGTACAACGTAAATAGCCGAAGCGTACCGAGTGAAATCACAAGTTACCTACCCTGAATTGCGAGTTAAGTGGATGTGCTTTACAAATTGCTGTTTCTGAAATGTTTGTCTGACATAATTTTAGGTTCGATTTTCCTAAAAGATATACCACTGGAGAGCCTATAAACTTTCGAAATATGTAGAAAATAATAGATTAAAATACCACTGCAAACATGAAAATAATAATAATAAGCACTACCTCATACCGGGAATTTTACATTTATGTTATGTACACAGATAAACCGTAAGTAATGTTTACTCGCTAAAAATCGATAAAAACAGCGGGAGAAAAGCGCTAAATCTGAAAATATCTTGTCGCGTATTCTGACTTCAACGATAACTGCCGAGGTGAGCGTGTATGTCGCGGTTCGTTAACTGTTAATGAACTACAGTATGAAGGTTCAACCTTTTCATAAAATCGCATACTATCATAAAAAACATTAAGAACCTGCTCATACCTATATACACATTATATTATGACAGTGGACTGCTTTGTGCATAAAACTATGCTTTTGAGATACACGTTTGCATTGCTTTCATTTTTTAAAAACTGGAATAAATTATGCCGTGCAAGTGAACAAAAATCAATCAAAATTAAATAGAAAAAATGATAAAAAATGGCATAATATGCATTCGACAGACCACATTTCCATCTTTTGCTGGGTTTATATGCGAGTATCAGAGGTTCACATGTACAATATTGCATATCATTAAGATAATTCATTGTACATAAATATCATATACCGTTTTGTCAATCAGTACTTTTAGTGCTTTGATTTCGTAATGTCATTACCTACGTTAAGTTCATACAGCTATTAATGAGAGAATATTTTTATAGATCTAGTTGTTAGTAACGATTTCCTTATTTCTGAAAATGTGGAATTAATTGGCTATAACGAATATGTATATCTTTAAAACGTGCCTTTACTTCCGCGTAAATCACTGCTATTTTGGCCGTTTAAAAGAAACCAGCGGCATTCTTAATTGCTTGGTTTCAACTGTTCACGCCTACTATGGGAAATGATAGTCTTGTCTCAGAACAATTACCATGTGTGCTTTATTTGCGAGACCAATTTACGATAAAATTGATGCCTATACCATCTAGTTATCATCGTTTCGACACTCTAAGAGCCTTTGTAAGTGATAAGTGTTTTATATTGCATGCCGTAAATTATAGTCGTTCAAGACATTATTGCTTTCTCAAGTTTGTTTCGATTTCATATTAGTTTCTCAAAATTAAATTGCTATCTTCCCTATATCTGCCAGTATTTTCCGTGAAATTCTTTGTGAAATATGGCTACGGAAGTGTGCTCAGATGCCGCGTTGAAAGGTAAAGTTCAGATCGCAGACGAACAATGCCTGAAATTACATAAAGAATGAAGATGTTTTAATTTTTGTTTCATATAAAATGCACAAACATCATTTAGTAATTGTAATAATACTTACGACGAGTTCAAAGAAATCTAATCATGCTGGTTATTTAGTGCGGGAGTTCTACAGAAAGGGCTAGACAGTTTCAGTAGCATAATTATGCATATAATTCAATAGCATATTCTACACATAATATTCTTTCAAATAGTCACTGCCTCAAGGCGTTTCATGATTGAGTCGGTAGAAACATAGTCCGTATCTATGGGTTCCTCTAACCATTTTATAGAACCACATGTAAGTATGGAGAAAACAGGTGTTTTGAAGCTTGTCAGCTTATCTTATCACTAATTTAAAAGCTGTTAATAAACCATTTTCCAGCAATTTGTTTTTAATTTAATAGCAAGGTACATCAATTATTTGTCCATTTATCCGTGTTGTTGTTTATTATCTTATCCGACGAATCTGCCAATATACATATAAATAACTTGATCATGTTTTAACAACTAAGTATTAGTGTAAGTCAGTAAAGAAAAGATAAAGGACCTAGGTGAAATAATACTGCATGTAATCTTAATATGTAATAAATCGGTATTCACCGCGAAGCAAACCTTTTTGTAAAGGGGGCATTTGTAACAATCATCATACGTAACGTAGAAGACGAGTTATTTCTAATATGTTTGGTACTCCTTAATGTTATTGAGATATTCGGTGTTCGCTTTATCAACAACAACCATAACAAAAATATCATTAGGAGCATTTGATCATTTTTTTTTTCGATTATATCGTTTTCAAGATCTTCTGAAAATTATTCAACAGATTTGCTAGTAGCTCTTAATATACGAAGCGGAGAACTCAAGATTTTAGTTAATTTTGACATCGTATTTGCATGTTTGTAGTCCCGGTGCAATTGAATGTTTAATGTTAGCCGTAATTTTTTCATTTAGATCGTTTTCAAGCTCTAAAGATTTTTTTGGAAGGTAAATTGTTATCAGAATTTACCAATTTTTTTTTCTACTGGAAAACTTACAGACACACGCGCGCATAACAGACCGCAATCACTAACTTCACATGACAATTAATTTGGTTTCATCCTAAAAAAAAGTGAGCCGATTGTTTTTATTGTATTTTTTACTCTTAATTCTGTATGTTTCTTTAACTATATCACTTTTTAGTTATATATATAAAATAATTAAATGATAATAACTTATAGGAATAGCAAAAATTATAAAAAGTGTACACTAATTTTCGGTAGATATTTTGTGATAAATACAAGCACATGGAAAACCATTATCATCGAAGCTTTTATTCTAGAATTATCCGAATCAGCGGCAAATCGCTGTCGTAAAGTATTAAACGTCGGCTGATATTGGCAATGTATTTGTGCAATGCCGGAGCTCGAAAAGTTGTCTTTGACGTTTATTGCGCGGAAAGTAATCATATACAATCTCTTTCACACGTTTCCCACAGATAAGGAGGCCCAAAACATGCGCTTCTATCTAAAATCGTCAGCGCTTGCTTAGAAAGCGTCAATTGATATTAAGAGATAATTGTATTGTTTCACAGCGGTTATTGATAGTCAGGAGGCCATGTTTTCTATATCTGTCAACGGGAAAGTTTCATTAAGATCAATTTAGTTGCCATCTAAACACAGTGCACGCTAAATCGAAAGCAATAGTAATCGTTTAAAGACAAAGGATGCTAAGCAGGCCAATATGTAAATGGGATTTGAAGATTGTTGTCGATAATGGGAACCGTTTTATTAATTTTCCTGTCGTCTAACGTTTAAATGGAAGAGAGATGATGGAATTTTGAGAGTGTGAGAGAGACAGTATATTATTAAATGAGTATAGATACCACTTAGGAAAAGCTTGTGGAGGGTGGGAAATTGTTACTTTGAAACGTTTTAAGACCATTTTGGAATTCGCATACACGTTTATCTGAAGGCAGTAGTGGTAATATTGTGAGAAAAGAAGTTGTGACGCACTTAGTGAATTTACATCAAAAGTTTTTATTATCAAATCGAGATCTATGCTTGTAGTACAAAATTACATAACATATTTGCAATGGAGAAAATCTTAAAGCGTTAAATTTAATTTTAGCACAATCTTGGGGTTAGGTAAAAAACCACTTTATTACTTGGCGATGGAATGTTCAGGCATTTGTTTTTCATCTATCCGTTAGAAAAAAATAATATTAACGGGCCAGGCAGGCAATACCCTTCTTTGTACCTTACGTAGGGCATGTTGGATGCGTGCGCAGTTCTTCAAGGTACTGTGCTGGCACGCTAATTCGTTTACAAATCAATAAAAAATATATGTCGCGTCTCAGTAGATATAATCCGAGTAATCACGTTATATGAAAAGTTTCTCTTTATCGATTTTTTAAAATTGTTAACGTTTTTTATTAAGTAAAATTTAGTGATAATGAGGCATCATGTGGGCCATCAGGTGAAAAAATTGAAAAAAAAACTGAATCTTTCTGTTTCAGAATATATTATATATATGTATTTTGTAGCGCTATATGTGGGTATATTACCTGCATCTGCATAAAATCACCCTCGCAAAAAGGCTCGGGTAATATATTTTTTAGGCGGGCAGTATATCCACATATATCACGTAAAAACAAATACAATTTTACTACCCTTTCTTGTCTTTAACAGAACGATTGAGCATATTTTGTCTTTTCCCAACAATGTGAATGAATTTTTATATTTGTGGGCATAGAATAAAGTTGTTTTCAGAAAAGTTGCAATCATTTCGTGGATTTCATATCTTTTTATATTAAATAGAAACAAGTGGCATAGAATGTATTTGCGGGGAAATAAAATACGAATGTTTCTTCATACACGAAATCCACGAAAGGTCCGATATATCGAAAATAGAGTTTTAAAGAACATGTACATATAAAGCCAAGCACCAGCATTTGTTTTCTTATGATACGAATAACAATATCTTTCGTGAAGTAGTTGAACAGTATTTGATGTAGTTATAATCATATCTGGGTCTTATTCAACGACACATTTACGCCACTATTTAACGTATCGATCGGCAGAAGGATTTGTAATTAGCAATAAATACACTGTAATTAAAAGTTCTTATACTTATAATGTTAAGAAACATGTACGTATGATTTACGCTTACAGTAAAGTACAAATGCATAAAGGAAATTACAAACTATAATAATACCTCTCAGCAAGCATGTAAAGTAGTTTTCTGATTTCAAGACTTCCTGTTAAATATTCAGCTAAATTTCTTACAAGAGTTTATCATTTAACGGACTATTGTCACGTCATATTGCATGTGAATGTGATAATAGGCCCAACGTCAGATTTAAATTTAACGCCAACATGTCTGTTTATTAACGGACTTATAGCTTTCGCGAATAGCTTTAGAGTGTATTAAAGCACCATAACTTCAAATGAATACGTCGATTATGACGTCTTTGAAAGCGATCTTAAATTTCGGGGAAGCCGATGGGAATATACGATGAGTTGTTATAATTTCGATTCGACTTACAAATTTCAACTCATTTAAGATAAAGAAGAGAACCGTAGTAAATGAATTATTTTTATTGCTTAGAAAACGGTATATTGTCATTTTGTTGAGTCGCATGGAAGAAGCGATTTTACAAAATTTGGGCTGACTGCATTTATATTGCAGAATACCTAGAAAACCTGTTCTAAACAAGCTAACTCCATAGCATATTAAGAATTCTTATCATTTAGGGCAGAGGTAATATCATCGGACGTTTTACCATGCAGAAGGTCCCTGTCCGGTAGTAGACTGGTATAATTTGTTTTATTACAAACTGTAAATATATTAAAAGTTTAATTACTGTTTTAACTTCATCAAGACTCAGACGAATGATTTGAAATTATGTAAAAAATAACGTAAGTCTTAGTGAGAGAAAGAAAAGAAGAGCTTGGGTGGCTTTTCAATAATTGACTAAGATAGCAAACAAAGATTGTTATGGTCTCATCCTACCTAAAGAGCGACAAACGTGTTATGATTCAAAGAAATGTACGTCAGTTGTAACTTTGATAGTTTTCGTTTTAAAGAGGCAAAATCCATGATAAATTTCTTAGACTTCTGATTATAACTTTGAACATTATATATTTTTCTTATGTCCTCTGCTACATTGAAATGGTTATCTTTGCCTGGATCCTGTTCTAACTGGATTTGCAATTAACCTGACGCCAGGTGTCAATCAAGTGACTACAATACCAATCAAAATTCGATTTTAACTACGGCAAGTACGTGCACGTGGAAATGGTTTAAATGAATTATTTTGTTACATTTACTCCGACATCAACAAAGGAGCGCTGTTATCGCATCATTGACGTCATGTTAGTTAATTCGGCGTCTTTTATAGAACACGCGCGATATTACTCTTTACAGGAGTATTCTATGTATGCTGATATATGAATGTTCAAAATATATTAAAAATATTAGTTTGTCTTTTGCTAAATCTCTTGGAGCATGTACTGTTCATTTGAAAACAATTGAAGATGTAGAAGAAATAACAACAACCGTCAAGTGAATATTTTTTCAGGTGTACCATGCTGCTTTTAAGAACATACAAGTTAATGGCGTCATAAAAAATGATTTGGAACGTTATAACTGACAAAGATTATTCCAAACATGAGATATTTCTCCATGGCGACCGATTTATCAGCCGCCACAAGAAAGCACTTTGCTTGCATGTCAGAGTTCGAACATCTAAACTATTAATTCTTAGATTGCTTTCAAAAAAATTTACAGTGTACTTCAACATATTTTCATATGCATTGGATTGTGATTTTGTTAAGTATAGCAAGTGATTTCCACAACTCCTTACGAGTTAATACATCGATTTATACCCGCATGTAGTCAATATCACTTATATGATTAAATGGAATGGTAAACCCCTGCTGAGGTCCCCAAATACGGCTAATTTATATACTGGACCGTAAATATTCCTACATCGCTGAATTCTTAAGGCTTAGTACGGCATCCATGACGCTGATATGTGATGGGGGAGATTTAAGCACTACCATGCAACAACGATGGTATTTTTCATCAATTTCGTTTGAAAATTAATAGCTTTTCTTTGCTAAAGCTTCTGAAATATTTAATGACCAATTTATCTTAAATTGGTTTTAAGTGGATATCATCTTGGCATAATATTGTTGATAAACACAAAGATATGAAGTAAATTCGGAAGTAAATTGGATTTAAATGGTTACTTTAGATTAAGGATAGACTGGTTAAGTTGGGTCTAGAGGTAATAAGTCACGTATTTGGATTATATGGATATTGATTTCTTATTAAATGATTCGAAAGTTTTAACGCTAAATATGTATCCATAAAGCCATGTGTTCGATTACTTAGACAAACAGCTGTAGGAGTATATATACAATGTACAAATAACACTAGAAGATATATCTGGAGATAGGACATACACAATCTTTCCTAAAATTACAGAGATGCAGTGTTTTACTTTACTTACATTCAACATGTTTAATTCATTCTAATAGTAGGAAACATTTATTGAAAGACTTTTATTAATCATTCAAATATATGTAAACAGGCATTTAAAGCTTCGTTTATTATTAAATATTGACCGACATAAACAATAAAAACACCACGTGCATTAATAAGACATAAAACACGAGTTTCAAAATAATGATATTACTCTTTGTCATTGTTTAAATGCATGCTTTTTATACGAAAATCTACCTGTCAGAAAGGATATAGACATTCTGTGGATGAAAATTCGAAATCATATATCTGGGAAACATCATAATGAAGATTTCAGAATTGTTTGATGCACAACTTACCTGTTTTCAATATGCCGTAACTTACTATGTCACATATTAGTCTATGCATATCTATTTACACAAGGGAGCAAATTAGAACAACGCAAACCAAATCATATCCAAAGTTACTCCGCTTGTAACAGAAAACGTAGCGTTGTTACACTTGAAGATTTGATGACCAAATCACGGGAGTTTTACAATTGATTTGCTCTACGAATTCCTACCTTGTTCAAGGAAAGAAATACGAGATCGACAGTCAAAAGCGTGGTAAACCGGCTAAGAGTTGACCTTAATGTTAATAACCAGGGAATGTTCCAAAGTACTTAAATGTAATATAAGAAAGGGAGGAAAGGGTATTAGAGACAATAGAACAAAGAACTGCAGCAGTGGCGTTGCTTCGACAATTCCAATTGCAGCCACGTTCAAAGGATTTGCACGACTTGACATACTGTTTAGAATGTATTCGGTCTGATACTGCGACCGAGTGTAAGCAAAGTTAACAGATAACATATATCTAATAAAAGAAAAGCGCTATAGCATTAATAGAAGTGGCAAAGAATTTGACATCCGCTGTTTCGCTCTCGTGTCATGTTAAAAAGAGCGTCATAGAAATGTTTAAGTACCCTAACATTTACCTAAATAGAACTGCTCCGAAAATGTGTATGTAGCTTTTTTAAGACGTTTGTTCAATTCCGAGATTTTTAAATTAGTTTACTTTGTGATAGTAGATTTTCAGGGGTGGTTCATGGGGAAGTGGGGTCCAGAATCTATGTGACTTTGAGCCAAACTTTGAGCAGTATAAAAATTGACGTCGGCAATCAATTAACAAACACACGAAGTAACCGGAAAGAAAGTTAAAATTCATACAAAATTTATTAAACTTTCACCCAGGTGCGGTAATAAAGTACTGATGTATCACATTCTCCAGAATGAAAACTCAATGTCAGCGACTTTATTACAGTCAATGTCGATGTTCCTGCAAAAGTTCAAAAAACAGTTTAGAAATGTTGCGATGTAACGTCATCTGGCTTCAACATTATTTCTTTTACAAATATCATTTCGCAAACATTTTATGTTAAGAAAACGTGAAAACTTTAATTTTTTCCGTTCAAAATAGCATATTTTGTATATGCAACGATGTTTACTTGTACCATCTATTATTTCACACTGACGCTTCTCAAAACAAATGATACAATTAAAATTCATGCATTTTCTCCATAAATCGTCAAATTACATTGCAACAGCCAAACAATATGAATACCTTATATCATCATTAAACTTTGTTCCAATAGTTATACACCACAAAGATGAATTGTGTATGTAGGGGTAAGTATTATATATTGCAATAGAACTCTTAACTGATGACTAGCAAACAACAATATTAGAATCAAATAACTCACGTCCGGCTCGGTATTCGGAAAGGGTTCCTCTGAACACGTGGAACATTAAAATGTAGGCACATTAATTTAGCAAGAGACATACGCTTGATGGAATTGAGCTGACCTGAAAACCAAACAAGAAGCCAAATTTAAACGTAAAATACCTTTATTAATAAAACACATGTAAAGATTAAAGATAAGGCCATAACCAAATTGCAAATTTTGCAGGAGAAATAAAATATATAGACTTTTATACAACCTGTATGTTTTCGAAATGTTTACAGAAAAGAGCATTGATGACTATGATGTTAATGTGAGTGTTTTGTTTTTCAATGCCTATCCACGAAATCACCAGACGCAGAATCCTTACTAGATTGTCTATGTCAGCAGAGATCTAACAACAATTGTCGACTTGATTTCAGTTTTTAAATATGCTTGATGCATTTTGTTACTGTTCCTAACAATTGCTAACAAAATATATAAAATTAATTCTGCGAAAAGTTACTTAACACTGTTTAAGTGATTCATCTACAAAGTAAAAGGCACCCGTCTTTGTTGTTGAATGCTTTAGGTCGCTAGCTTGAAATCGTTTACCTTTTACTGATGGCTTTAACGGACCACGGGTCGATCTGACACTTTAAGTGAGAAAACTAGCAGCTTGTTGAGGGTCTTGTACTAGTTATTCCATGTAAATAACTTAAATTCAACTGTTGAAACGTAATCTATGACAAGTAGCATCAACAATACCTGAACAAATAAAACTACACACAGACGACCAAAGCAAACATTAATTAGAAAGGTATATATCTTTTGTTAAGTTAATTCTGTACATTTCTTCTCTTAATTCCATGCTTAACATTAGATAATTGAGGACCGTTTTGGGCAGGCTCATAATACATGTTACATATTTTATGGTCTATACAGAGAACGTACTTAATGTATAAATTAAAGTAATATTCAATATTTATAAATACTGTTGATAGAACTTACGGTAAGTGAAACCAATATTTGCGTCCTGGTTTTCATAATAAAAACGATCTCCATATTTGAGTTCATGGAATTGCAACCCTATAATGCAGGCGAACAGTGGTCCTACCACACCACCGTCTACTGGGATCTCTGATATACCACCAGAAAATACGTCAATATCTTCAGGGTGCCTGTAAGTCACAAAAGTTTATTTCTGTAATAGACTCAGCAGTATTTCAAGTATACACTTACAAGATATGTGGGGGTTTATTCAATTGTAAATATATTCTAATGAATATTTATCATCATAATATAAAGATTGACGATCAAATTACCACACCGCTGTGCATATGTCCGTGCAAAAGTTTTTGTTTCCGATCAATAACTTTTGAAACGTTGCATGGATTTGATTCAAATTTTAAGTAGGGGTTTAAGATAATAAAAACATGTCAAGTTCGATTCTAGCTATCATGCACCTAGTTCTTCAGGAGTTATGACCTCCTTTTGACTTAGAATCAGCAAAAAGTTGGTTTCCGATAAATAAATTTTAAAAGGTTGCACGGATTTGATTCACATTTTAGTGTAGCTTTATGAGCATAAAATACAGGTCAAGTTAGTATGTTACTTGTTACAGGAGTTACGGTCCCTTTTCGTCTTAAATTTCAGCAAAATGGTGGTTTGTCAATAAATAACGTTTGAAAGGTTTCAAAGATTAAACTAAGATTTTCCATGTAGGTTTAAAAGCATAAAATACAGGTCAAGTTCAAGTTATGTTACAATCCTGTAATTCTTACAGAAATTATGGCCCTTTTGCAAATTAATTTTTGTGAGAATGTGGTTTACGATCTTTATCTCATGAAAAGTTATTTCAATCACATTTGCTACGTATAATCAAATATAGATTAAGGTAATTTTCATATCACTACATTATGAAAGAGTTATAGAGGATTAATCCCCTATAGCCCCTTTCCAACTAATAGTTTGTTTCAATAACGGGTTTCCTGTTGCAGATCCGTTTCATGTTGCATTTCCATACTGTGAATGATCATTTTGAGTCGGTGGGTACTTATTCATATCAACACAAGCAATTTTATATAATTGTCATGCTCCTAACGTTGCATTTCTTGGTCAAATTATATGCGCACAGCAGAGATACAAATGTAATAGTATAAATCTTTTGAGCCATAAGTAAGAAATTGTTTGCTTTAGATAAATATTTGTGATTTACGAAATCCTATTACACGCAAACCACACAACTCTGTGTCTAAAATCATAGCAGGGGCATCCATGTCCTATAATATATTCCTAGTATACTATCTTAAGATTTTAAAAACAACCATAATGCCTGCAAACTTACGTAAATATCATTAATCATCGACAAACCTTTAAATGCATAAACATGTTTCTGCTAATCGACGACAAAAAAGAAATCCGGTGATTTGGCGTTAACAATAGAAAGTTCGGTCGAATAAACGGCTGTTGTTTTACTATGACATGCATAAATCTAAATCTGCAAAAAACTAATTTTCAGTACCAGCACCGGATTCCACCTTTAAGGCAGATATAAAACTCTGAATAATTCAATATGTAGATTATTAACTAAGGTGTTTAGCTACCTTAAGTATCTTTTCATGTGACGTACCTATAGACGGAGGCGAGTTTTCTAGCGTTCTCTGCAGTATGGTGTATCAGTCCACCTAGTCCTGTCCCGAAATGTATGGCATAAGATAGCCCGCAGAACTCTCTCCATACATTGTACCTAATTTTGGAATGTTAAATTAAGTTGATTGTACGTGTTAGGGAAGTAATAGTAATAAAGTACAACATAGAAAATGCATAAAATACCATTGTAGTGTCTACAATCATATGCTGTATTTGAAACTATGTCGAGAGAGTACTCACGTCATATCAAGGAAAATGTTTGTCTGTGACTGACAACATCTGTATTCAATCTTCGTAATTTCAACACACTGTTTTTAAAAATTCAAGTCTTTTTAAAACTACTGGGAGGATTTTGTTTATGAAACTGTTCATAGGATTATGACACTACTTCATACTAAACGAATCTTGTAAAATTAGGAACACCATTACCCTGGAACTCCATGATCCCGACCTCTTTGCATATTAAGCGAAAAAAGATCAAAACTCTTTCCCGCTTCATCCAAAAACAAATTATCCCTGACGCTTTCCACTGCAATTCCATCTGCCTTCCCTGACGCTTGTTTAGCGAGCCCTTCTCCTACGAACGAAGTTCCTAACCGTCTAAAGATTAGAGTTGGCCTGTTGAAAATTTCCTCATTTCTAAAACTAGTGTTGTCACCCCCTGTGAAGAGTAGTGTGTTATCCAACAAAGTATGTCCAAAACGGAATGGACCTACGCCAAAAATGTTAGAAACTGTTGCGTCAACTGTTGGGTCATACACGTTGTCAAACCCAGATAGTTTTGGAATGAGACCAATTTCTCTATTTAACCGATCACCAATGATCAGCGGCAACCAGTCTCTGTAAGTGATATGTTGTACTTCGGCAATCACAATTCTTCTTGTTTCTTGAAATATTACTTCGTCCGTCCAGCGGGGATTAAGGCTCTGTAGAATTCCAGCGATGCGATTGTGTTCTCGAAGAAACATTACCAACACCGCTGTTAAACCAGGAACTACATGTAATCTACTATCGCCTGTAAATGAATATGTTTATTTTATGCAAGTACATGTATCATAATCAACATTCATTAATGTAACATAAACAAAAAAAGAACACCCCTCATCCGAAGATTGAATAGTTAATACGGGAACATTAGAAATTGTAGCCAAGGAAAATATCTATGTATTCCCACCTGCACAGAACAATATACTCGTTTTACAAGTATTACATTTGCTCATGGATACTTAGACAACTCGAGCGATTGAAAAAGCTTACCATAATGTCTAAAGAAAACATGCAAAATGTCGTAAAGCCCGAACATTTCACTTATTCGTAAGTTTTAACAAGAGATATTGATTCTATTTTGATTTGATATCTATTATTAAATACAATATGTACGAATGTGCAGAAGCAAGTACCTGATCGCATGCAGTAATTTGCAGCGGACTCTACCATGCAGTTACGATTATCGTTGTCTCTTGGTGGAAACAAACCTCTTCTTGTCATTCTTAGTTTTCCTACAATTAAGTTACATACAAAGGTCCTGCTAAAAAAGTTCCGTCTTTGGGGTTGGGTTTCAAAAGTGCAGCGTTTTATCAAAATATTTGCACTTTTGACATTCAAATGACATGTATTCGTAAATAACCGACGCTTATTTTGTATTGTTTCAGCCGTGAAGAGTTGCTAAGCCTTTTTTTGTTAATCATGGCCGGACATTACGTAACATTTACCATGATCTTTAAAAAATGTATACAATGTATTGGGTTTTATTTTACACTTAAAGTTTACAAACTGGGCCAAAATCAATTTTTGCTTTGAAAAGACAGTTACTTGTATACAGTGATGCCAAGAGAACCTCTGGACTTATATTTGTTCAAAGAAAGCTTTCTCCTAATCTTTAGAACTAAATACAGGCTTAGGTCTTTGGAATACGGAGGTTGAGTCACAATATGCACAATTTCACACGCCCTTTACGTTAATACTACTGTGTCACGCAGAGATATAGCCTGGTCATCATTTGCTTGGACGGTTCTTATGTAAATCCCTGTCGTTTTTTCGAGTCAGAGTTATTTTAGAAGCGTTCAGTTGTTATATGACCCGATGTGCAAAGCACTGTTTAGGTCCACTATGATTAAAGCGTACATGAAGTTCGCTTTGCACTACATGGGCGCACTTGATATTATTGTCCGCTCTTTCTTTTAAGTCATTTTCTGTAGTCGGATACTTTAACTAACATTTCATCACATGGTGAAAAGTAGATCTTTATTACAATGTTTGTATTTTCTTTTAAAAAGGTTCCCGGCATGTGTTAAGCCCTAGTTCTTTTGATCTTCTAATAGGTATCCGATTGAGCAAATATTTCGTAGGTCGATTGGTTTTTCAAAATGGTTTGAACTCTTGATAATTTCGTAATATTTCTTTCAACGACTGTTGGCTGTTGTCTTGTAACACAACGTTTACAGTAGCGATGTTTTGCTTTGATGATAGATGTTTCAGTGTTATCAGAATGGGTATAACCTGTGAAAGACGATTTACCAGATTACGCGATTTAAACCAAAATGTATTTAGATCCATATATACATTGTACTAGACAATTAATAAAACATATTTGAGTCTGTTAAACGAAAATCAATAGAACATTATTGAAAGTGGTAAAGAAGTTTACAACTGTTGTTTCGCTTCTGTGCCATGATAAGAATACTTAAACATATTAAACCTAACATTTACCTAAATAGAACTGTTACGGAAGTTTTTATTAAGCTATTTCAAGATGTTTGTGTTAGTCCGAGATTTTCAAATTGCTTAGGCAAAAAGTTACACGGACGGAAGTGGTGCTTCAGTATATATACTAGACAATTAATAAAACATATTTGAGTCTATTAAACGAAAATCAATATAACATTATTGAAAGTGGTAAAGAAGTTTACAACTGTTGTTTCGCTTCTGTGCCATGATAAGAATACTTAAACATATCAAACCTAACATTTACCCAAATAGAACTGTTACGGAAGTTTTTATTAAGCTATTTCAAGACGTTTGATTAAGTCCGCGATTTTCAAACTGCTTTGGCAAAAAGTTACACGGACGGAAGTGGTTCTTCAGTAACGGTTTAAAACGCAAGGAATTCCTAGCCAAAAGGCAGTCACATGAAGTTTTGACCCGGCCCGATCCACTTTCACAACGTTAAATCAGATTCAGAAAAACAATGTCCAATTAAGTTCCGATAAAATCATTTTTGAAAAACACCCGGACCCACTATCAAGCATAAAACTACACGTTATGAAACATTGTTAATGAACTTAACATATTCCAACTGTTTATGCTCGGATTTCCAGATAAATACAAACAGCCTGGAAAATCCGTTGCGTTTTACCAATAAGGCAATAATTATGCTCTAGAAGTATGCTCTAGAGTTATTATAGAAGCGTCCAGTTGCTGAATCACCAA
>JAFMSR010000014.1:25930874-26155874 GCA_022818135.1 Saxidomus purpurata
CTGTGGAAATGTTTTATACTGTGTTTTTGGAAGACTTAAACCTACTTTGAAGTGAAAAGTACCTCTGTTAATGATCAAAACGCAATTTGTCAATATTGTATGCATGAGGTCTTTGTGTTTAAAAATGCTTATGATTAGCATGTATGAAAAAAGTACGTTATGACATTCCTTTTCCTGAAATTAAAGGGACATACTCTTTAACTGATGTCAAAATAAATAACCCCAAACACATAAATAATAGTACATTCTGAAGTATTTCAACTTACCTCAAAGTTTAAGCTATGCATTCAAATCATTATCGATAAAATCAGCGTTTTAAAATATGCTACAGTACCGTAAACCATTCAATAATCTATGTGGAAGTGTTGTTCACGAGTAGATGCAATTTATTACAGAATGCCTCTTTATTGATTAATTGTGGTTAAATCAAGCATTTTACGATATATGTTGTTCTTTCAAATTTTATATCATTTTTGTAAATATGTTTTGAGAATATGATCTGCTAGATGAAGGGTTGTCCCTTTAATATGGACAGAAGAACGCAATTAATGTCGATTAAAACACATTATAAAATACCGAACTATGGAACGAAGAAAGTGTCAAGCGTCACTTTGATATTATTATATAAACATTAGTTGTTTGTTTCGCCTGGCATATTCTTTTGGCATAGAAAGTTTCAAACAAGTATTGAGGGTAATGTATCAAATAATTTAAAAACTGAAATGTTGACCTCGTGCATAATTCATACCTGTGGATTATCAGGGTGAATCTGTTGATTGTTCAATGTCTAATTTAATTTAATTAATCATGCATTGATTAAAACATCAAAGAGTTAGTAGCCTTAAAACGTAAAGTGTGACAAAACGCAACTGCGTAAATAATGCAAATTTAATTTCCTTTGCTTTTTGTAATAACGAGCAATACATGTAGCAATCCATCTTTGATATCATGCAAGGGGTGTTTAAAATATCGTTGACATTCATGATGATATCAAAAGTATGTACAGGAGAAACAAAACTTTCAGATGAACATTTATTACATCATCTAATAAAATATAGATAGTGTGTGCCCGGTCGACCCTAGCTGTGATTAATCAAGTCTTTAAAATTGATCTAAACCGTTAAAGGGACACACCGTATAACTGATGTCAACTAAATAACCTCCCACACATAAATATTAGAATCTTCGGAAGTATTATAAGTTAACCTTAAAGTTTCAGCTATGTATTCCCAGTAATTATCGATAAAATCAGCGGTTTAAGATACACTACAGTACCGTAAACCATTCAATTCTATATGTAGAGTTGTTGTACAATAATTGGTTGGATGCGATTTATTACTGAAAGCCTCTATATTGATTGATTGTAGTAAAATGAGGCATTTTTCGCTATAGGTTCTTCTTTGAAATTGTATTTATTTATCATTTTACGTTCATTGAACACATAATCTATGTTTCGATAATATAATCTGCTAGTTGTAGGGAGTGCCCCTTTAACATAATGGAAATAAAGTTAAGTATTCAATTTATGCTTCATAGCAAGCTGTCGTCGGGTCAGTATTTACAGACATGATATGTGTCTGACATGATAATTCATCAATTCTCTGACCTCTGTTTGAATTAACAGCGACTTTAAAACTAACCCATGACAAATAAGAAGTTTATCATCATGTCAACTGGTGAATCAGACGTAGCTTTATTTGATATGTATGCTATTTGTACTTAATAATGTCACATTTTCGTATCTTTAGAGTACACAATTACAGTCTTTTGATAGCAATTGATACACGTCAAAGCCATTTGATCGACTATGACAAACAGATCTTTAAAGCTTGACTATTTGAAACTTCATCAAATGGATTGTTATTCGTTCTAAACGTTCCAAGGCGGTGCCCCAATGTGTTCCTTTAATTGTTCGTTTTGTCCTCGTGTGTTTGCTTTGTATGCTAGTGTGTGTTGGGTGTGTGTGTGTGTGTGTGTGTGTGTGTGTGTGTGTGTGTGTGTGTGTGTGTGTGTGTGTGTTGGTGGTGTGCACTTCTGGGTGCTATGGGGCTCGTTTTGGGGAGGCTGCGTTTTTGGTATGTGGCATTCCCTGTTTGATATTATTTTTGTTTTTTTGTTTTCAGTAAATGCTTAAATCACCTTTCTCAAAAATAATGTTTGCTTGACCCCTTTCGAATTGTTGTTATATAGGAGTCAGAGTAAGGATATCTATTTGTATTATGTTTCACAAGTATCTATCTCTGTCGCACCTATGTCTTGTCTATGCGACAAGTTTGACTGTAACTGACTGCATCTTTAAATTGCAGATGATGCATGCATTTCTGTACACCAGAGCACAAGTTTATCAGGATAAAGATCAGACAGATCGGACACCAAACTGTTTGTAAAAAGGAGTAAGAGAGTATGTGGCTATACGATTCCTTGACAATTTATCAGAACTTAAGAGATTCAAAAGACTTTTGCCAGGGAGAATGTTACATTTCTCGCCTGCAATTTCGATAAAGCTTTTTTTACTAGCTGTATTGTTAAACATTATACTATGTGGACCTGTGACGAAGTTTGTAAAGCCCTTTCCTTTTTATTGAACAACATTTATATAAGGTTTGGGAATGCAGTTTTCAGACAAGTAATCGGTATTCCCATGGGAACAAATTGTGCACCCCTTGTCGCAGATTTGTTTTTATATTGTTATGAAAGAGACTTTATGTTGAGTCTTTCTCCAGACACGCAGGCAGACATTATCACTGCTTTTAATAATACATCACGCTATCTGGATGATATTCTTAATATGGATAACCCGTTTTTTGGTCAATTGGTGGACACTATTTATCCCCGGGAACTCCAGTTAATTAAAACTAACAATTTGGATACTGGTGCTTCATTTTTAGATTTACATCTCTCTATTTATAACAATAATTGTAAATTTCCCCCATTTGGATGGGGATGTACCTCGTGCTACATCTTATGGGGTATACATTTCTCAGTTAATTCGGTTTGCCAGAGCGTGTAGTTATGTTGAGGATTTCAATGAACGTAATCAATATACTAGTATTACAAATAAACTTCTTCAACAGGGCTACCGTTATTACAAATTGCGTAAATATTTTGCTAAATTTTACTATCGTAATTCTGATTTGGTTTTGAAATTCAATAGTAATCTAAAGACTCTTCTGCGAGAAGGTATTTCAAAACCCGATTTTTATGGGGATGTGGTTTACAAACTTCGTAAGATTTTGGGTCATGGCAATTTTCCAACTGTATTTGCTAAAATTATAAAACGTTTTGTTAAAAGAGGTTACGACCCAACTGTTTTGAGACACACCGCATGTTTGGTGTTCAACCCGTTTACAGTTGGACGCTATGCTTCCCCTCTTTTGATTGTGTCTGACGGAAGAGGGGGAGGACTCTGTGATGGGCAGTTTTTAAATCCCACTGGGACCGAAACTGTTTTGATTTCTGTCCTCTGGCCTGTTTCGTCGGGCCCCCTAAGGGTGTTTCTCTTGGTGCTCTGCCTTCTGCAAAGGCATTGAGTACATACGTTTTTGGTTCTCAAGGTTTGCTTTTTATATATTTATACACGAGCTTTTTGTGTTTTACATACCTGCCTTTTTGTTTCCATTGCGTGTGTTAGAGATTCACCTAGCAGGGATTACTTTTTATTTACACTGTCCTGTGACTTTGGAACATGGTGGGGGTGAGTGAGGTTGGGTGCGCACCATAAACCGGTTTAAGCTCCCCAGTGGTGTTTTTGCCCTGACCGTTCCAAGGCGGTGCCCCACTGTGTTCCTTTAATTGTTCGTTTTGTCCTCGTGTGTTTGCTTTGTATGCTAGTGTGTGTTGGTAGTGTATTGTGTGTGTGTACATGATTGTGTGTGTGTGCCGTGTGTGTGTGTGTTGTGTGTGTGTGTGTGTGTGTGTGTTGGTGGTGTGCACTTCTGGGTGCTGTGGGGCTCGTTTTGGGGAGGCTGCGTTTTTGGTATGTGGCATTCCCTGTTTGATATTATTTTTGTTTTTGTGTCCTATCAACACTGACTCTTGCGATGCTGTTGAACAGGTTGGACTATTCACTTATAAAGTGAGCGTCTGATCCCGGTTTACTTCACAAGGAGACAGTCAAATTTAACTTTGTTCATCTTTGTTGCGTTTTTGGTACGTGACATTCCCTGTTTGATTTTTTTTTTTTGTAACATCTTCTATCACCTGCATAAGGTTAAATCTAGTCTACCGTGGAAAAGAATTTTCTAAAGCCTGTCTGATGATGTATGTGTAGTTAAGAATGTCCCATTGAGGTATATTTTTGGGACTTGATTCTTAATTTTGAAATTATCTGCATGGTAATGTAAGGCGATTGCAGCTATCTACTCCTTTGACGTGATCGTGTACCTTCAGAGGTTTAAGTCAGGAGTAGACAACCTTATGCCAGCGCTAGTTACTAGTAATCAAAAGTGTCGTTTGTTTGTATTCACTTGCCTCCAACATGCTCCATGTCTGTATTTGTGGGCATGCAAAATTCTTGACAAGGAAGGTAATTCTTTTTTAACCAAAATTTAATTCTTGAAAAAAAGATATGTCGATTCAGGTTACAGGTCGACAACATATATAAACTTGTCACTCAATCTAAGGCTAAAGCCTGGAATTTGTAATAAGTTATGTGCATGCTGTTTTATATTGCGCCGATATCGTTTCTTACCCGTAAAAGGATTTTTACTTCAGCTCTAACATGTCGTAAAGAAAGAATTGATAGTCTTATCTTGAAGGGCTTTGTCTTCGTAAGAGGATTCTCTTGAAAACAACTGAACAGAATGTTCTACTCTTTCAGAATAGTTTCCAATTCAGTTTTTTTGATTTAAGAGAGAGACCTGCTACATTGTACATACCAACATATAAGTTAGAGTAAGTGTTGTATTAGCCTCTTTCTGGCATTTTCGACTACAGTCCCTTATGGCTGTACGTGAAGGTGAGTAACCTCTTTTAGTTTTAGGCTGATATTATCGAGGCCATGAGCCGGACGCTGCTTTTCTCAGGGGAAATCTTAAAGATTACCAGTGCCATCCTGGCGCAGTCTAAATGATTGTGTAGACAGTTCTCATAGAAATGATTTGTGAAAAACTCTCCCGGTACATTTCAGCTTGTCTCTCTATGTTTTGGCAACTTGTAAAACCTTAAGTGTTAGGTGAGCATTTTCTGGAATTAGAGGAATGAATACAATTGAGGTACAAGCTTTAGCTATTGATAGTTAGGCGGCTGTCCTTGTGTATCCTTTGATGTCCACACGCCAAATTACCTAGAATATTTGCATGTTTTGGGTACGTCTGTTTCGAGAACAATATTGTTCAGATTAAGACCGCCAGCGGCTCAGTTTTCATGTGTCGCAACATACTTACGCACACGACACTGATTGTATTATGCTGTCCAGGGGTAGAGGCAAGAAACAAGCGATGCCAGTCACAATACACAAAGCAAGCCACACCGCACGGCATGGGCCTTATTAACACACATTAAAATATTCTAAAAAAGAAGTCATGTTTATTTTCGTTCTGTGTCAGAAACTGTTAAAATTTACATATTGGTATTGTACTTTCTTTCGTAGAACATTATCATTATCTTTGTGAAACATTCAGTGAGGGCTACTTTGACATCAAAAAATTATTCTTCTGCTGCTTTAATAGTTAAACTGGTTAAACAAGAGCCTATTTGATACAGCTGCTGTAAGAGAAAGGCCATTTGACATTCTCAGACAAAAGAAACATTCAGAAATTAGTTCTGATATACAACAGAAACCTTGATAACAGTTTTTCAGCTATTTCAACCAACAGTCGAGTCAGCTTAGAACAATCTTGATTATCGAAATATTTTCAAATCATATGCATATGCATTGAATTGAACTATTACTTACAGCATAGTGTGTTTAACTACTTTTTGGAATAGCACTTACCAATAGAACTGAGAAACTTGTTAAGGTCTTTTTGCTTGGAAAGTGCATGTCTTGCATCTGATATTGCCTTCTTCACAACGTTATGGATGTCCCACATCTTCCAGCCAAAACACATGTCTTTTTTCTGTACACGAATCGCATAGCTCGTAACAAGTAACCAAGAAACAACGTGTATGTAAAAAGGTGTCATATTTCTGCGGAAGAAAAAAAAGTCTTCGCATGCAGTAGTCACCTTCTCAGCTTATCTAGTAATTTATCAAATCATAAACGTCATGATGCTAATTCGAGCAAGGACCTTTGCAACATGCCAGAACTCAAGGAAGTCAGAACAAGAATTTCTCTTGATCACTGAAACCTTTCATTGACAGGATCATTGGTTTTTAAAGTGACTTCTAAACAACCTCTAAATAGCCTATATAATGTTCATGGTGATGACGCCGAAATGAAATTTTCAATATGTTCATAAAGCATTTGTTTCTCATTTGACCTTGTGGTTTAGTTTTTGACCTCAATTGTTTTATCAATAAGACATTCTATCCAAGTTTTGAATGAACATGCACGTAGTCCGTAGAGTTTCCTCTGAGGAAAATACACGGCTGAGCTACATAAGCTTAGACTTTCTGCTACCACATGAATCAATATCAAATACTAGAATGACTTGTTTTAAGTTGTGGAAGGCTACCATTGATTTTAAATGGTCACTTACACAAGGTGAGTAGAAGACTCGTGTGTTCTATGTACAATATAACTGACACAAGCGATGGTGTAGAGGCTAAGGTGTATTTGCTCATTCCGGAGGTTAGGTGCGGGTTTGAGCCTCACTGGGGTCACGACCGTACCTCCTCATATGACACCAGAATTTGCTATTCAATAAGCTTGCTATTTAATTTCATAAGCTTCAAGCTTTCCTCACAATATAGCTAAAATACATTAATATAAACTTAACAAAATAATCATGAAAACAACCACCAAAGGATTGTCACGACCTACACTTTTGATCATTACTGATGTATGCAAGGCAGTATATGTATCCCCAGCATGAGGATATATATATGAATGGATGTCGATGATGATATGTCGATGATGAGAGGAACATCTGAAAAATATTTCTTAAAATTATTAAAAGTTCAGGGGTTTAGTATTGATTCAGCGGATATGGAAAGCCAATTAACCCTTAGGGTGACTTTGACCTTAATGCATGAGCATTTATAAACAGTTTCGGCATTTATTTTCGTTTGCCAACACGCAGAAATTACAGACCTGGAATAGTGCACGTATGCAAGAGTGATTCACACTCTTCTACAGAATTTAGTATTGACTGCATTTACTGAATACCCCTCGAAATTTAATGCCACATAAGCTGTTTCCTTAATTAAAACATCAAATATGTCATTGCATAACTTAGCATAATGAGGACTAAATTTTGTCTAGTTTAGGAATAAAGGTATTTAAGTGTTAATCATAATGTATTGGATACGTTTGTCATTTATGGCCCACTGTAGCCCACTGTACTTTTACAACATGATGCAAATTGTGCATTAATTTACTTGCTAATGTATTCGGAATATGTGTACAGTTGTTACTTTCAGTGTTTGTCGTAATATTCAAAATGAGCAAAAAAAAACCAGTCAGATTAAATTGCCTCAAATTCATTTCGATACAAGATTACAAAACACCATAAAATAAAACAGCAGACAAAATTTTAATGGCTTCAGTCCCATTTACAAAAGTTACACTATGTACATTGTATTGTATTGTACACCGCTAACCTATCCTTTTTGTACTTAATAAATTACTATCAAGAGTAGATGGGTGGTCGCAGGCCGTGTTTCACCTAAATGATTTTCCACCGAGTTACGGACCTTTGATTATCTCAGTAAAAATATCCTTGTCCGTGCTGTTTCTCAGTAATCGCTGGCTGGAGTTCAAATAAAATGCACGGGAAACTTCACTGTCAAAAAGAGATGTGCATGTCACAGGTCATATCTTACCTCAATGATCAACAAAAATGATAACATAGGTTCTGACATTATCATAATATACTGAATATTATTTGGCATGGATTCAATTACAGGTACTGCATGCATCGATTATCATAAATATCTTATTACAATACCTCAACTTTAACCATTTTCTCTGCGGTGGATATGGCAGTCTCTGACTCCCTTTTGTCATATTTAATTCACTAAGTTCTTAATCATATTACAAATGTATAATGATCAAAACTGACGTCGAAGATTTATGAAGAAATTTATCTAAGAATGTATCATTGTTAGCTTCGATCTTTCCACAAACCATTAATAAAGTATCTTTATCTAAAGTTAAAGTGGGAAATAGTTTCTTGAATTTGGCACAATCTGTCTGATACCATCTCACCGACAGAATTTCTTTTGTCTGCTCCTTTGCTGCCTTCAATATTATTGTTAAAAAGAGGTAAATGCTTTTAAATGCTTTGTTTTATTTCTATTACCTTTCGTTCTTTTTGCTTGTATTGTTATGTCAATTTTGTATCAAAGTGTTATAAGCATATGCAATGTAATACGTCTGTGACTTCTCAAAAATATTGCAATCCAATCCCGACTTCTCAAAAATAATGCAGTCCAATCCCGATTTTTTTTCTGTTCAGGTCGTTGTCTATGGTGTTTCATTAATTCTTGCAACATACATATTGTATGAACTAAGTTATTATTGTTGTACGTTTTATGCACGAGACATACACTAATCTTCGTATGTTTACATCACATTATCCAATTCACAGTAGGAGTTTTCAGCTAGTATTTATGACGATGGTATTACAATTCAATCTTCGCCATACATTTAAAGCGGATTAAAGTTTGCAATAAGTTAAAAACATATATTGAAGATTCCTGATACTGCATTGTAAATATACATTGTGTGAAAATCATCGCGAAGGGCTCATTTTGAGACTGTGTATGAACCAGAAGCAGTAAACAAGTTTTCTCAGAACAGCCTTTTAATACAAAGTTGAAATAATGACAAGAAATATACTGCTGCTACTATTACTCATAATGAGCATAGTCATTATAATAATGATAACAACGCATAGTTACTCAGAGGGGACATACAAGAGTATAGACATCAAGAGTAGGTTTCCGGAGGAAGTGCATCAAGGCAATAACCCATTTTCTTTTTTGCGCATGGTTTCTTTATAACAAACTCGATTCAATAGCGCTGTGTGTACGTTTAATAATTGATATATTGAACAGATGTTCCGTCTTTTATGATAATTTATAAAATTTTATGAAATTTAATAAGCAGAATATCTTACCTTATAAGTTATGTTTTAGAAGCGTTTTCATAAAGCCATCAGGTACTTTTAAAACTGATAGAAACAATTGAATGTTGATAACTGATTAGTTAATGACTTAACTCGTGTTAATGCATCTTGTAAAGTTGCAAAATTGCAATTAATTATGTAATTTGTATACAATGCTTATTTCAGCAGATTGCTTTTAAAATATAAATTACTCAAGAAAATCTACCGATCAGGCTTTTAAACAAAAACTGTATTTTACAAAAATAAAAAACTACACAAGGCCTAGTGTATATTGTTAGTTGCTCGTCGTCAGGCATGCTCTAATGTGCATTACATTGCTGTATCAGGTACAGTTTCCCTAATCCACTGGCTGACATATTGTGTGGGTGGATCTTTATTTGTAACTTGTTATAGTTAGCAAGCTGGTCATAAGTTCTGGTCTGTTGTAAGGAACTTATATTAAAGAGTAATATAGTAAAACAGTATATCTCTCACGTCCATCGTATAGTAATATAGTAAAACGGTCTATGTCTCACGTCCATTGTATAGTAATATAGTAAAACGGTCTATCTCTCACGTCCATTGTATAGTAATATAGTAAAACGGTTTATCTCTCACGTCCATTTTATAGTAATATAGTAAAACGGTCTATCTCTCACGTCCATTGTATAGTAATATAGTAAAACGGTCTATGTCTCACGTCCATTGTATAGTAATATAGTAAAACGGTCTATCTCTCACGTCCATTGTATAGTAATATAGTAAAACGGTTTATCTCTCACGTCCATTTTATAGTAATATAGTAAAACGGTCTATCTCTCACGTCCATTGTATAGTAATATAGTAAAACGGTCTATCTCTCACGTCCATTGTATAGTAATACAGTAAAACGGTCTATCTCTCACGTCCATTGTATAGTAATATAGTAAAACGGTCTATCTCTCACGTCCATTGTATAGTAATATAGTAAAACGGTCTATCTCTCACGTCCATTGTATAGTAATATAGTAAAACGGTCTATCTCTCACGTCGATTTTATAGTAATATAGTAAAACGGTCTATCTCTCACGTCCATTGTATAGTAATATAGTAAAACGGTCTATCTCTCACGTCCATTGCATGTCGATAGTTACACGAATAGTTTTGAATAGATCTTATTATCATGAGTAAGTTCACAGACGACAATTTGAACCATAAAAAGGAACACACGTCATGTGTCAATGACATTAAGATAGAGAGCGAGATAACCATTAACGAAAGATGCGCCCCAACGTGTCATTTCATGAACCAAAACATATCCCAGTTAAAGATTTTGAACATATCGGTAAAATGTAAATTGTTTATGTAAATATGATTCTTTGAAACTTGTAGTCAACGCTAGTCAAATGCGTTTTAACCGGTGACTAAATGACTTCCAGAGTTAACGTATTAGACAGCTACTGGATTAAGAAATTTTCGAAATATGGTTCTAATACTCAGTTTAAACGGAATATAAGAGTACCTGTTATGTTGCCAGACAGTACATGCACAAACTACTTGGTAGCAATACAAAACACTATGAACTATATTGGCTGATATTCGGCCAGGTAAATTATTGACGCCGCCGTTGAACGGCGGCGTCAGTATTGAATAGGTTTCAAATTTGTACCATGGGGTTGCATAATCGAATAGGGAGCAGCCAACATTATTATTGTAAATCTAAACTATGTTCTATGTATGAAAAACGACTTTTACGAATCATTAAATTGTATTAAGTCATTAAAAAACAATACAATACAAAATACCACATGTCTCCTTCCCTTATTTCAAAACTTTGGACACATTTAATGAGTATTTAATAACTTTTCCACAAACTCGTAGACCACGGGTTTTTATAGCTTTGTTTACGGACCTTACGACCCGATTCATCAAAGCTCAGAAAAAAAGATTCGGAAGATGTTTTGCTATCTTAAAACACTCTGATAATAGAATACATGGCGCCAACGTGAAAAATCAATGAAAACCCATTTTAATTACTATATATTAGACTTTAATATTGAAACTGTAAAGAAAAACCGTTCACCCAATACGTAGGGCCCTAACGGAATTCCATTCCATCATTTGTAAACAAAAACAATAATCAGCCAATGGAAGTTCTGTAAAATGTATACGTCACAGCATAATTAATCATGTGGATTCGTCTCTTTCCGCCATATTGCTGGAGTGTATAATGCTTCGGGAATAGAAAGAAAGAAAAATCCACATTACCAGCTACAGGGAGGGAGGGGGCAGACATATCTGTTTTACAGATAGTTCTTTTTCACAATATTTAGACCCGGTGTAAATTATATTTGCACGGGTTTTTGCCTCTGCTTCCTATTAACCGACCTGTAGTCAGTGAAATTGTGGGAGGAGCCATGGTTATAAATAGTTTTGTGTATCGGTTCCTTGGTATCAAAAAATAGCCAGTGTAAAATTAGCATCCGAAAATAATTAATGTTGTGAGAAAAGATGTATTTAATTATCACAATAGACAAACAATGTGGAAGTTACATAAGGGTTTAGTATTATGCTAATTACTAATAAAAACTTTATTTTTATAAATCAGTTTCATAAACAAAAAGGATATACAGCTAAATACACAGAGGCACGGACCGGTATAACTGATTACCGAAAACAACTTTTTACCGGAAACAACCAAACAAATTAGATTAGCGGAAACAAGTCTTAATTCAATAGTTTTTTTATGTTAAATACACTTTTTATTATTCTAAATGATAAAAATTAATGTATTTTGTTGAATATGTGTAATTTTAGAATGATACGTTAGATTTTAAGCGAATTAGTTCGATGTAACTTAGTGTGTACTTAGACGGTATTAAAACCCAAAATCATTGCAATCACGGACCTATATACACATGTGTATAGGTCCGTGTTGAAATGAAAGATCTTTATTAGAAAAAAGTATTACTTTTCTTTTTTTGTATTTAGATAGTTCGATAAATTTTAGCGTTATTTTTTGTTCAAGTTCTTTGACAGTTTAACAACTTATCTGCATTTCCAGTTACGAAAATTCCCATGAGTGAATGAAAATAAAAAACAGAAAGTAGAAAATCATTTAAAATCTTTTTATTTGCATATATCATTACAAGGATGAATAAAAACAAATAACATAATTAACATAATGTGTATATAGGTCCGTGACAGAGGTAATGATCATTTTATGTAGTAAAAAAGGGTTCGCTGATGTTAACCACGCACATTTTATATAGAAACCTGCCCCAGCGCCCATCTCCCAGCCATGCTTCAAAAACATGCGCGGCGTCTTTGATGCCTTGCATCAAAATTCGTCTTGTCTGCAATTTTAGAAGTAGTATTTAAATCACTATGGGCCTATTTTCTTTTGACAACCAATCAAACTACTTGGACCATATTGACTGAGATTCAACCAAGTAAATTATCTCCCACTTATGAACACCATAAGATGACGGGGTCTCGTCAAAAACCTCAAACGGGTGATTGACCTGTATATAACAACGAAACGAAACGAAATAAGTTGACGTCCCATAATAATATACTTTGAAATATACATGTGAATTTTATATTAACATTTTTGAGAATATGCAAATACTAGACGTTAATATCTAAAACTGTACAAACACAATTACAGTTATAACGAACAGACATAAATCAAAAGTCCGTTTTATACACACTTGCCTAACTAAATAGTCAATTATATTCATATCGCGTACGAAGATATGATTGATACAGAAAAGTATATTAAAATGCATTTATACCAAAATATTAAAACATTCCATTTGTCTTTATGACGAGTATTTGTAAATATATTGTTTTCAAGTGAACAAGCAGAAACGTTAACATGATCGTATTATAAACAAGTATTATATTATATTTCTTATAAATATAATATAACTTCTTCTGCTAATGAATGCAATATTGACTATCGATCACACATTAATTATTGTTAAATTACAATGTACTTTAAGCAAAACAATCTGACTTTACTTTGGAAGGCCCTCGATAAGGTTGTAATAACTTTCGGCCCGACCCTTTTGTACAATGTATATTGCTAAGAATGCATTGTATTTTTGATGTATGTATGTGTGAAATTATTATGCAATAAAATATGATTGAATTAGAGAATACGTGTTTTCTAAATTTACGTGTTTTACAAACAGTATGATCATAGAATTTTTAAACAAAGCATTTTTGTTGAACAATTACACTTTTACGCAAGTTGCTGTGACTGTGGCTAAGAGTTGGCCTTACATAACATAACGGGCATGTTCCGAAGTACCTACAAGTTATCTGACTAAAGGAGGGGAAGTATATAACAGATAAAGACAATAGAACGAAAGCAATGCAGCCGGGACATTGCTTCGACAATTTCAATTGCACACCTCAATTTTCATTACTCTATTGGATGTTAAGAAGGTATGCGGTCTGATACTGCGACTGCGTGTAAGCAAATTTAACAGATGACATATATCTTATTAAAGAAAATCAATAAAACATATTTTATTGCCAATATTGTTTTAGCTAGAATTCACAATATATATTACAATACACATATAAATATAAATAATAGATATATGGCAAAAGGGTCGAGCCACAAGTTCTAAAGACTTAATTACGGCTTTCCCCTTAACAATTACTCAAATAAACCTGTTCCGAAAGTCTGTATTAAGCTTTTTCAAAACGGTTATTCAAGTCAGAGATTTTCAATTGCTTCAGCAAACAGTAATATATACGGAATTGGTGTACCCTATCCAAACTTCGAGCAATATAAAGTTTGACGTCGGCTTTCAAGTAACAAACACAGAAAGTACGTAAAAAAACTTAAAATTCATGCCAAATTTATTACACTTTCATCCAGGTGCGAAATACAGATGCATCACATTCTCCAGAGTGAAAACTCAATGTCGGCGATTTTATTACAGTCAATGTCGATGTTCCTGCAAAAGTTTAGAAACAGTTTAGTATTGCTACAATGAAACATTACATTTTGTATCTTGCCTCAACTTTTTAAATCGTTATCATATAAAAACTTGTGGAGGAAAATCATCTTAAAGTTTATTTTAAGAAAACTTTTGTAATACAATTTTTTTTTCATCAATATTATAGAATTTCTATATGCAACAAAATTAACTTACAACATAACCTTTTTATATATATTGCATTCATGCATTTTCTCTAAAATAATATTGCAATTGCGAAACGATATGAAATACATTGCATTATCAATAAACATTGTATGATATTGGCAAGATTTACTTTTATTATAATCTGTATGCATCTATTATTTCACACTAACGCTTCTCAAAGCAAATGATACAATTAAAATTTATGCATTTTCTCCAGAAACCGTCAAATTACATTGCAACAGCTAAACAATATGAATACCTTATATCATCATTAACCTTTGTATTAACATATATACACCACAAAGATAAATTTTGTATGTAGGGGTTAGTATTATATATCGCAATAGAACTGTTAACTGATGACTAGCAAACAACAATATTAGAATCAAGTAACTCACGTCCGGCTCGGTATTCGGAAAGGGTTCCTCTGAACACGCGGAACATTAAAATGTAGGCACATTAATTTAGCAAGAGACATACGCTTGATGGAATTTAGCTGACCTGAAAACCAAACAAGAAGCCAAATTTGAACGTGCAATATCTTTCTTTAATGGAACACATGTTAACCACATGTACGTATTAAAGATTAAGCCATAACCATATTTAAATGTTGAAGGAAAATGACTCAAGCCTTAGGGCAGTAAAAATATAAAAACTCTTAAATGTACATATTTGTGTATACAACCTGTGCGTTTACACAACGTTGTACAGAAGAGAGCATCGATGCATATGATGTATTTTCAATGCCTATCCAAGAAAGTGACTCTAGTGAACAATTAGATTCAGAATCTTTTACTCTTTTGATTGACTATCAACCAAGAATTACTAGATGGCTCTTTTAGCAGAGATTTAACAACACATAACGTCTGGATGTGCTTGGTGCATTTTGTAAATAAAAAAAATATTTTGCATATAATGAAGAACTGAGACATCGTACAAAAATGGCGTACTTAATTGATTCAAACACAAAATAAAACGGCTCGTCCTTGTTGCCGAGTGTTTGAAGTCGCTATCTTGAAATCATTAACCTTTTACTGCTAGATCAAACGGATCATGGATCAAAGCCGCGCTACCGACCTGACACTTTAAGTGAGAAAACTAGCAGTTTGTTGGGGGTCTTGTACTAGTCATTCTCTGTAAATACCTTAAGTTCTAATGCTAAAGTAGGCAGCCCGATTAGCTCAATAGGTAGAGCACGAAACTTCTAATCTCGGGGTTGTGGGTTCGATTTCCGGGGCTGACCAACTAAAAATACTCACATTATCTCGAATGAGACTTAAACCGAGGTCCCATGTATGGGTGCCATACACCTGCCATGATAAAGAACCAGGGCAGTCTCTGGGATTGGGGCGCTTTCTGTATCTTTCACTATCCTCCGAAACTTAAAGTAACTTAACTGTTCTGGGGGCGTTGGTCATTTGGGAAACCGCTACCAATGATAAAGCCATACTAAATGATACGATAAAGTTGGCATAAGTAATACGATACCATAAATAGATCTCCAAGAACAAATAATGACAGGTACATGTAGCACAAACATTAAGGAACAAATCAAACTACACACAGACGATCAAAACAAACATTATATGAGAAAGGTATCTATCTTTTGTCAGGTTAACATTTATTTTCTAAATGCCACGCTTAACATTAGGTACATGTAATTGATGATTGTACATAATGTATAATTAAAAATAATATTTAATATTTGTACATAATTAAACATGTAATAATAAAATGTTGATAAAACTTACGGTAAGAAAAACCAGTATTTGCGTCCTGGTTTTCATAATAAAACCGATCTCCATATTTGAGTTCTTGGAATTGCAAGCCTATAAGGCAGGCGAACAATGGTCCCACCACACCACCGTCTACAGGGATCTCTGATATTCCACCAGAAAATACATCAATATCTTCAGGGTGCCTGTAAGTCACAACAGTTCGTTTTTTACATTTAGAGGCAACAACTTTTCTAGGTATACACTGAAAAGATATATGGCCATTTATTCAATTTTCTGTATATTTTAATGCATATTTCATTATCATGATATCAAAGATTGATCTTTTTTTCTAACAAAACTCAATGATTTGTAGCCCTGTAAAAGCAGTAGCTTTAATATTTAAAGGGACATACCTTACAACTGATATCAAACTAAGTAGCCCCTAAACATAAATAATAAAATCTTTGGAAGAACAATAACTTAACCTAAACGTTTCAGCTATGCATTCCAGTCATTATCGATAAAACCATAGTTTTATATATTATGTAAAATTCGCCATTTCTACTTTTAACCTATTTACATCAACAAGGGGGTAGGCAGGTGTTAAATTCGTAAGAAGGGACGCACGCATAGCTGCAATATATCATTGAAGACGTGTGTCGTAGTCGGTAAATCGACATTCATCGAAACTAAGTATCACGAATTCGAGGCCTGGCCTGAGAATCTTTTTTTTACTATAATTATGTTACGATAAACGTATGAATTATAATACTATGCCCTTGCCTAAAATACTGAAATGGGATTTTCCGATAATAGTAGCGTTATCGAATTAGATCTGTAGTAACAAACTATTGCATGAATACGTAACCAAGACATATATTTTTATGAAAGTCACACACTAATTAATAATATATTTTACATTCTGACTCACTGAATGGATGTAAACAATGCCTTGTTTTGGTGTAATGCTATTATGCCACCACTATTCAAAGAATGGTTGAATATCAAAATCTGCAAAAGTATCAATTTTCGGTACCAGCACCGGATTCTACCTTTAAGGCAGATATAAACCTTTAGATAATTCAATATGTGAATTTTAGCAGAGTTTTTGCTACCTTAAAGGTCCATTACTAACATCAAATCGAATTTTCTAAATAATAATGTGTTGTTAGCAATTCAAAACAGGGTTGAAGCATGCGACAAAAATCCTGCAATAAACTGAGTACATAATCACATTGTTGACAATGAATGATATTTGCTCTTGCCCAACAGTGCAAAAAAAAACCTATGCTAATGTTAAGGTTGATTGATTCTGACAGAGTCACATATTTGTAGTGTATATTCGCACTGGGCTCTCAATTTCATTATGGTAATGAGCGGAATACCACTTGGATGCTTCAAACGTTCAGTCTTAATATAAAAATTGTAGTTTCAGATTGACTCAGCCAAACTGTAGTAGATTTAGACTGACGTAGTCAACCTGTATTTGTCTGAACAGTTTAGATTCAGATCGACTCTGTCAAACTGTACTTGTCTGAACAGTATATATTCAGATAAGATCAAACTGTACTTGCCCAAATTATTTTGTTGCTAAGATAAATAATCAAATATCGTAAACTGAAATAAATCAGGTTGAACAAATCAATCATCAAATGGATTTCTTCAACTACTTGAATCTTTAAATTGAAAGCGGTTGATATTATTTTTACCTGAAGACCAAATTAAGGTTTAATTGTCTTAATGTTAAACGTTTAAAATTTAGCTTATTTGTCCTCATAGTTTCAATAATGCTGTCTGTTACTAGTACTTGTGTACTGGAAACATCTGATACTAAAAATAATATTTTACAAACAGCTACATATATGTTTTGTCCATGTCGTATTATGACTTGTTTTTTTTACGTTGTTTCTTACTAGGCCGTCTATTCCAGATGGTTGAAAACTGCTTGCGAATTTGTTCATTCTAGGTCGACGAAGAACTATATTGTTTTCACTTGCGTATCGTTTCTATATGTGTGTGTGTGGTGGGGGTGGAGTCTCACTTCAGTTTAGTCTTATTTTATACCATTTATCGAAGCCGAAAGAAAGAAGAATTTAATTTAATTCTCATTTACATTTGGGTGGACTGAGGCACGTATATTCAAGGGCACACCTCATGCTCCGGCTGGGATGCTAACTCGGGACTTCCCATTCTGGATGCGAACGCCCTAACCACTGATCTATTAAGACCCACAAATAAACTTGCTAGGAGTTTATATACAAGTAAACAATCTACTTATTAATATAATGTCTTAAATATCGCCATTACTGAAAGAGAAACAGGACAACAAGACAAACAAGACAATCTTCAAGACCACAACACCACACTCCCCTTATGCTCCATAAATCTCCTAGACGGCTAAAGGATTAACAATGATGAATATCATACCCTCACGAAATGATCTTAATTGAACAGCAACAGCTTCTGTATGCCCGTATAGGAATGAAGCGTCTATGAATGATGAAGCCATATTCAACTGCTCACGGCGTCCTAGGGGAGAGAAACAAATAAAGATTGTTTTATTAATCAGAGTATGCATGTACAATGTAATAGAATAATAAATATCAGTCTCAATATTAGCTACCGATATCTTTAGGAATGGTCGGCTAGGTTTGGTCTTCGCAAATAAAAGAAGACTTACCCATGTCGCAGTTGTCTTTATGTCCAGTAATAGCACGTACTAAATTCATGCAAGTAGAGTTAGTAAACCTTCCGTCACCAGGCTCGATTTTGATTGGGAAACATTCAGCCCTGAAAAGGAGAGACTTGACGCTTTGAACACTATCTAAGGTAAAATATTTTGTAAAATGCTCGGCAAAATGAATTCATTTGCGAAAGTTTTCAACGACGAGTCCCGGACAGTTTGGGTAATTTACACTTTCTGTATTGTGCTTTTTACGGTCTTCTAGTGACATATATGACTACGGAAACTTAAAATTACATATATGAAATAAAGCAATAGAGAAAATACATGTAGGTAAATCATAAATTGTTAAAACTATGGATTTCAAAAACGTTTGTGAACAAATATTGATAGCATGTTATGTATGGAAGGGAATCACCGCAATAAATCTATGGGTCTAGATGACATTCTTATTTATGAACATTACATGCTCATTTGTCTTCTTTCTTACATCTTACATGCATGTGACATCTCATGTGTCATTCGTACGAGTGCATGTTATATGATGCTAATTTCATGTTTCTTTCTTCCACATGCATTTTTCTTCTTCCACTTGCATGCATCTTTATTACACATGCCTGTTATATATTTACTATTTTCTATTGTGCTTATGCTGCTTTCTTAGTAATGATGCATTTGTACGATTAGTCCGTTATGCGTCATCGCATGTGTCGTTCTTCCAAGTGCTTGCTGTATGTTGCTAAAAGCATGTTACTTTCTTCCAAATACATGTTTCATTTATACTACTGACTACTCTGTTATTGAAAGTCTCCGACATGAAAAAGTAGCAGATATACGTTGTACAAAATAACAAACTTGTCATTTTAGTAATTAAATTCTTATTCCAGGGAGATAACCGCGTACGAGGTGTAGCTGAAATCCGAAAAGAGCTCTTTTCGCAAAAAGAGAATTTCACATACGAAAAGAGGATTTTTTGGTTTAATTATGTGTTAATTGATAAAAAAGTCAATCCATTGAAGTACCTAAGATGACGACAACCTTTAAACGCATGAACTTGTAGTGGAAGTTTGTATGTTTTCCTACTACCTCAAATGCAATTCAACCGGGAGCGAAAGCAGTTTTACCTGGTACGAAAAGAGGATTTTCCCAGGAATACACAACTCCCAGCTGGCTGGTTATTCGAAGCTAGCTGGGTATTCGTTTTTCGACTTTCGAATACCCAACTCCCAGCTTGCTGGGTATTCGAAGTAAGCTGGGTATTCACCTTACGTGTAGCGAATACCCAACTCCCAGCTGTCTGGGTATTCGAATCTAGCCGGGTATTCGCTTTACTTTTGCGAATACCAAACTACCAGCTGGCTGGGTATTCGAATCTAGCTGGGTATTCGCTTTACTTTTTGCGAATACCCAACTACCAGCTGGCTGGGTATTCGAATCTAACTGGGTATTCGCTTTACTTTTTGCGAATACCCAACTTCCAGCTGTCTGGGTATTCGAATCTAGCTGGGTATTCGCTTTACTTTTTGCGAATACCCAACTACCAGCTGTCTGGGTATTCGAATCTAGCTGGATATTGGCTTTTCTCTTTGCGAATACCCAACTCCCAGTTAGCTGGTTATTCGAAGCTTACTGGGTAATGGCCTTAACTTATGCAAAAACGCAACTAATGGCGTGCTGGATATTCAAATCTAGCTTGTATTGAATACCCAATAACCAATCCCATCTTCTAGCTAACTTCACTGACCTGCATGATAACGCGGTATTTGAGTGACTGTTACGTGAAATATTTTGTCTGTCCGTCCGTACGTCCGTCCGTCCGTATAATTCAGTGCCTGCAACAAACAGAAAATACAAACATTGATTGTATGTCGTCGCTAAGTATTAGGTGATAATTTTAAAATTATATAATTTTAACCTGTATAAAATGAGAAGGGTGATTTTGTAGAATGAAATTTCAGCTGTGGTCAGGCGCAATGAACAAATTGAACAACTTTATATATATCTATGTGTTTTCTATAGGAAAAAATGACAATGTGGACTTCAATATTCTGCCTTTGTGACTAGTGCAGATCATGATTTCTTTGCCATTTCGCCACAATGCCCTTTGTTAGCATTACAAAAAATGGTGTGCGCGGAGAGTTGCTGTTTCTGAAGAACATTCGCTTTGATGCTTCAACTTCAGTCAGAATGAGCAGTGTCCAGTGTCAAATGCAATACTAAGAGAGTACTTCAGCACCAAGAAAGTCGCACTGTATAGTACGGGTGATGGGGATTGTTTATTCAATGCCGTGTCTACTCTTGTCGCTGACAATGGGGATAATTCAACGCCAGTCAAACAATTACGTCAGCCACCATATGTGACCTTTTTACATAGATTAAAAAAATATTTTGCTAAAGCAGGCATGATTCAGGTAATATTTCAAAATAAAAGGTTTATAAAATATTTTCATCAGTATACTATACAATGTATACATTAGATATCCGTTTCTAAGTATGGAAAAACAATGATCGAACAGGTTTCCTGAATCACACACCTGTTTTATTTGCTAGTATTTGTTACATACAATTATTTCTATAATGTTGACATTTGGTGAAGTAACAGCTTTTCTTCTGTTCTTAAAAAAGACACAAATTTTTTTTATTCAATTTATGCCATCTGTGATTATGGTAACTTCATATTTCCTCGCAAATCATTTTAAATTTCGATCGGAAAGGGAGGTTTTTGGACCTCACCGGGTGTTCAGCACACCGACTCAATAAATCTTTGTCCTATGCAACTGATCAAATTTTCTTTTATTTAGGGGACTAGGGCGGGCCATGATCAGAGCGCCTCCCCAGTGGTGTGGCCTTGATGCAGATGGATAATACTATACCAGTATTGAAAATATTTATATCTTTAACAATAAAGTGTTTAAAATTGGCTGACTGGCGGACTGACTTTCGTCATTTTTCCTTATACAACATAATTCTATTTCAATCTGTTACAATTCGAACATTGTGACACACACGTTAATATGTGTTTATTTATCCATTTTATTCACCAGTAACAGAATAATAATCTCTTTTCGTATATGAAATTCTCTTTTTGCGAAAAGAGCTCTTTTCGGATTTTAGACCAAGCTCTATGTAAGCGCCATCTGGTATCATAATATGACCTACCGTATTCGTGTTAATGCCATTCTTGTTAGTGCATACTTGGTTCGTCTTAATTCTTGACCACAAATGCTTTATATCATAGTTTCACTTAATATTATCACGAAAGCCCTTATTTATCACCAGAATATGCATAAACAAGAAGAATGTAGCATTTTAATAAAAGACCAAAAAAAAAACACATGGGAAGATAATTACATGCAAGGTATCGGTAAATAAGACAAATGAGGATGCAACATTCATGAATATAATTTTGATGGTAAAGACGTAAGATGAATGAAATCATAATGTCAACATAGAAGTAATCAACACATGCATACACTACTAAATAACAAGCATATAACATGCATGTAGAAGAAATAAACATGAAATTAGCATCATACAATATGCACTCGTAAGAATGACACATGAGATGTCACATGCATGTAAGATGTAAGAAAGAAGACAAATGAGGATGTAATGTTCATAAATAAGAATGTCATCTAGACCCATAGACTTATTGCGGTGATTCCCTTCCATAGTTATGTTTTAAGATTGACAATATCGTTAAAGAGTACATGTAAGCTTTATTCCGAAAAGCAGTATTTCAAGGCGTAATTGATAATTTTATCCCGGGAAAGCAGTTTTCAAAGCTTTGGTAATTCTATCCCTGCAATACAGTCTTCTAAGCGTATTCGATAATGCAGTACATGAAACACTGCCTCATTCAAGTCTTTTTTAAAAGACTGGCCGGCAATGCTGCATTTCATGGCGGCATTGATTATATTATCTTGGGAAGCCAACCCTGAAGTAGTATATGTATGACGCCTAGTAAATAAGCACAATTCTAAAACGTAATTAGTAAAAGAGTAAGCTAAAACTTATATGTTAGTTTGAACTAAATGAAGATAAAATGTGCAAAGGCTTTCAGAAATATTACCTACCTGAGTTGTAACAGTAGCTTAGCTTTTCCGCAGCATATTATGGTCGTTTCATTTGCACCTTTTGCAATGGCGGTATCGATAAAGTCATGGTCAATCAATTGCCCCCATTGCTGTACAAACTGGCTCAAAGACCTTTCAACAAGGGGACAGCATGGGTCTTGTCGGTGAACCTTGTTACTTACTGTCCTTACACTTGGTAATTCCCCGCCTGATATACTTTTTGTACGAGGCAAACCTAAATCTGAAAATTAGTCAAGTGCATGAACAGTTCCTGTGTGTATAAACAACAAGCGATGTTATTTTTTGTTCAAGACTTTTGTATACGAAATACAATGACTACAAGTAGGGTTATGTGTCAAAGAGTTTTGACACTGATAATAAAACACATACCATCCCGATACACAGACCGGAGATATCTTCTGTACGGCCTGTTGGAATGTCCCCATAACGGGTTATCAAGATTATTGCAGCTGCCGTCCATTGTGCGATATCTGGCTCTCGGGTTACATCTAGCTGTAAACCCCGTACAAGAGGACCATATTTGTTCCCGCCAAGTATTTACAAGTCCACTACACTGGAATAAGTCATCTAAATTTACACCGAGGCTATAATAAGAAATAAATAAACATTAAATGAGTAAAGTATAAGATTTCTTTTTGAATGTCTGTATGAGTTTGACTTTTAAAAGGTAAATTAATCACGTCTTTCAAACAAATTTTCTATGTCTACATATTTATTATTATTTTAAATGCTAAAATGCATATTTGAAATTTCTTCTTATAATGTATAAGCATTGCTGTAAATTTTTAAAATTAATTCACCTTTTTTTTTCTTTTTTTTTTAAAATTATTTTTTTTTTCCCTATAAAAAAATTTTTTTTTTTTTTTTTTAAAAAAAAAAAAATTTATAAAAATTAAAAAAAAATTTTGTATTAATCCATTTTTGGACGGGGGATTATTACTGCTGGAGGAGTCCATGAATTCGATTGTACTCAACAGTACCTCACCCCTTTATTCCACCCTTAAAAAAAAAAAAAAAAAAAAAAAAAAATATTTCCGCCATTTACCGGTAAAGTATCCTTATCCTTCACCCTTATCTCTCATCGCTGCCGGACGTAAACGTTAATACAACAACGTTATTTTAACCAGGTGGGTTTCATTTTCTTATTTATACCATTTTCTATCCTTCACTTTGTTGCTACTTTCATCACCTTTTTACACTAATCTCTTTTTCTTGTGTGAAAATGGGATTAAACGGTAGCTACATGATTAGTGTGGACAAGGGAGTAAACGACTCGGAAGGGTAAAAAATGAGTTTGTCCTATTTGCGGGGGGTTTGTTGGTTCTGGTGTGCTATTTGTCTAGGGCTTATCGTCCTGGTTTCTTTTTTCTGTGCTTTACATTGTTGACTACAATACTAGATGTTATTGGACGGATACACAGCTGTTAAACCTAAATTGGACGAGGCGTAAGTAAAGTCCATTATAGATTTTACAGCTGTAGAATCAGTATTCTACTAAACTGATTTAATTGGCTCTATATTTCACATCACCTCCGTAATACTATTTCTGTAAGAAGGAAGTAAAGTATCCCGTACCAAGCGTCCTAGCAGGAATCTGAATATAAACTAGTACAGTGTGTTGAATATGGAATTCTGTTCGACTGCCACGTGATACAAATGAAAGAATGCTATTGCTTACAGTTAATATGCTGAAAATTTCATATTTAGAGTTGGTCCGCCATGTTTATGTCCATTTTAACTGTATCTCATAGGCGTTCATATAAAATTAATCTAATACATGTAAAAAGGTTCATTAATGCTGTAGTAAACGAGTATAAACTTACGTTTCAACGATAGACTTTGTTGCAAACTGAACGATAAATCCTGCATCTCCAATCAATTTTGCTTCCTCTGGCAAGTTATTTGTGAAAGCGGCATAATGTTGGTGGTAAGATTTCTTAGCTGTAACATTCGTGTCTACAGGTTCATCAATTCCTGTTGAGAAAAAGTAAGTATTTTAAAATACGTGCCATGCATCTTTCACCTCAACCATATCTGACATTATCCTTGAAAATAGGAGAATCGTTCATATCATCTGATATATTGGTTAACGGTTTTATTTTGTTTGCTTGTTTACCTCATACGCATTTCGCTAACAGTTTTGAGCTTAAGAAATGACATATAAAAACTTGTATGCTAATTCTATGCATCTCAAAACCGTGTTCTGTATGACCAACTACGATTCTTAGATACATTGGCTTTGAATTGTTCCTGCTGTTATTAACGGTGACAAACGTATACAAATGGGATGATGAATTCGTTTCAACATTTTATGACCCATTAGATGTGAAACTGCTTCATACAAATAATGTTATATGTAAGCGTAATGTCACGCATTTAAGAACATGTTTTACTGAGAAGATTTTCTATGTCGTGTTTTTGCGAGGACTTTATCCTTTTTTGAAACTTATGTATAGAACCTCGTAAAATGCCCAAAATAAAGGTTTGTCTTTATTATTATAGTCTTTGCATTTAGAAACGTTTATGAGAGGTATGTATGAAAACAAGACGTACTGATATGCCCGTTTCTCAACTATGTTTTTGCAAGAAAGATAAAATTTATGTCGATTCAAAACACATTACATTCATCAATTATTAAAAAAATGCCGTACAAAAGGAACGAATAAAGTGTCAGCTGTCGTTTTAACATAGTGGTTTGTTCTACCTCACGTATCCTTTCCGCATGGCGAAATTTAAACAAAATCTGAGGGTAATGTATCAAAAGGTTAGTAAAATATAATTTAAAACCTAACTGTTGACCTTGTGCATATTCTACTGTGGATAAATTCAGTTAATTGTCAGGATGTTTTTATCATGCAAACAGGAGTTTAGCCTTGAAAAATTGTGTCAAATGAAACTGAAAATGCCAAATTTCATTTGTTTTTTACAAATCGATGCAAAATGTACAACTTGATATCATGCAAGGGAGACTAAAATATCTTTCACGTTCCTAAAAGTAGTATAGGAGAAACAAACTTTCAATACATTTGTAGGCTCTAATAAAAATGTATAGCGTAAAATGAAACTGGCTGTTATTTATTAAGTCTTCATAAATAAATAATACATGCAAAAAATTGTATATTATTCAGTTTTGCATCATAACAAACTACCGTCGGTCTTGCCAAAATTTGCCTCAACGCTTTTGCCTCTTTCTGACCTTATAAACAAGACTTTTAAACTAACTTACAGACTGACACATTTTTTCCGTATGTCCGTTGCTATTTGATAAAATGCTATTTGCTTTAATGTAATTTAGGTAGAGTAACCTCGTTATTAGTTTTGGCGGTGACACTGATCGAATAAAGGCCAAGAGCAAATTTGTATTTAACTAGCTACTTGAATTGTATCCCGTAGAAGAGGATAAAATTGATTTCGAGTTTAAGATAATCAGTGTCATCCTGAAATATTCAACCCTTTTCCTCCCCCCCCTCTAGCATGATTTGTTTAGAGCATTTAAGTTAGTGCATCATATCATGATTTGTTAAAGAGAGCCACACCCCTTTTTTTCTGGTACATTTGAAATACCAGATAATACTTCCATCCCAAAAAACAAAACCTAAAACCCACCAAAAAAAAAAAAACCTTCCCCCCCAAACCCAAAAAAAAAAAAAAAAAAAAAAAAAAAAAAAAATTACCCCCCTCCCCCCCCCCCCCCCCCCCCCCCCCCTTCTCCCCCCCCCCCCCCCCCCCCCCCCCCCCCCCCCCCCCCCCCCCCCCCCCCCCCCCCCCCCCCCCTTGCACAGTCCACGCTTCCATGTCATTTGTGGTCAGCACCTGCAAGAGGAGTTTCACATTAGCGGGGTATCATTTAAGAAAACTTGTCGCCAGAGGTTTGTGCCTCACTCACCCCCACTTCCCCTTACCTCTCAGATTTATGTCACCTTGTACAACCATTAGTATTGATGCGCCTTTTCTGGAATAAGAGGAAGTAATTTAATTGAGATCCTATCCGATATACCTATTCACTGATAGTTAGGGCCTGTCATCTATTTATTAGAGACTATCCGTCCACACAAGATTATGTCCGCACGCCGATGGGCGATAGAAAGAATATCAGTGTATGTATTTAGTCGTTGGCAAGCACGTCTCATATCAGCTAAAGACCGCTAGCTTGTCACCTTGTACAACCTTAGTATTCATGCGCCTTTTTCTGGAATAAGGGAAGTATTTTTGGACTAGATACCTATTCACTGATAGTTGGGGCCCTGCCCTTTTCCCCCCGTTTATGTCCGCACCCGATGACCCCCGTAGAATATGTGTATTTGTCGGAAAAACAGTTCACCTAAAAACCCCCCCCCCCCCCCCTTTCCTTTCTCCCCACAAACTTACGCATCCGACTCCGTGATGTTTTCAGGAAAGAGGCTGAAAACAAGCGATACCAGTCACACTACACTTAGCATGACATTTGCAAGTTGACACACATTTCAATTACAGTTAACTTGAGTTATGTTTTTCTCGTTCGGCTCAGATTTTCATTTTGACCATGTACTTACTTTTGTCGAATACTATCATTATCTGAGAGGACTGCATTTGGCATCAAGATATTTTTACTATTGCTTCGGTAGTTGAACATTACTGACTGAATTTGGTTAACAAGATTCAATTTGGTACAACTACTAATAGACATAGGTAATTTGACATTTTCAGACAGGAGAAACATTCAGAAATTAGTCTTAATATCCAACGGAAAACTATCATCGTTTTTCAGTCGAGTCAGCTAAGGAAACACTTTCTTACCGAAAATAAACAAAACACATGTATGTATATGTACTGTATTGTATTGCAATATTGCTTATAACATAATTTGGTAAAATATGTTTTGTTACATAACTTACCAATAGAACTGAGAAAGTTGTTTAGGTCTTTTTGTTTGGCAAGTGCATGTCTTGCATCTGCTATTGACTTTTTCACAGCGTTTCGGATGCCCCGCATCTTACAGCCAAAACATGTGTCTCCTCTCTGTACATGAATCGCATAGCTAGTAGCAAGTAACCAAGACACAACGTGTATGTATATAGGTGTCATATTTCTGCGGAAGAAAAATAATTGTCTTGTCAAGTAATAAAATCTTTCAAAGCTTTTTCTGTAATATATTAAGTCATGAACGCCATGATTGATTGTTCGAGCACGGATATTTGCAACAGGCAGGTCTTGAAAATTGCTCTTGATCACTGAAACCTTTCATTGATTGAGGGTCATGGGTTAAAATCCTGCTATTGACTATGTCTCTTTATCTGAAAAAAAGGCAGTTTCTTACGGGGGAGTGGGTGATACAACTGGGGTTTCCCGGTAACGATGGTACATGTAAAGAACACTATCCGCCAGTTAACATGTCTGAAATACGGTTGGAAGGCGTTTAACTCATACAACAGCAACATCAACAACAATTCCTTGAATACTTTTCCCAGCCATTCTTTACAGTGAGAATATTATCAGATGTATGAGCTAGAGGATTTTATCGCCAGAAAATGATATGAAGTAACAACAGGGTAAGACATGCAAGCAATTCGGGTCGAAAGCGACATTTTGCAATGTTACCCCACCTTCGCCCAAATGTTAGCGCCCCCCCCCCCCCCCACTGAAAAAGTAGAACTTCGAAATCTTAAATTACCTCAAAATTAACCAAAACTGTTCATGAAGATGAGGCCATAATGAATTCTCCAATATGTTCATAAAGCGTTTGTTTCTAATTCAAGCTTGTGATTTAGTTTTTGACCCAAGTTAATTTATCAATAAGTCATTCTACCGAAGTTTGATGTTGATAAATCATACACTTAGTTTACATGTATGTAATGCGTGCGTCAATAAACAAAGGATGACAGACAAAAGACGAGCACAATAGCTCACAAGTGAGAAGATAACAATGTATGTGCAGCTGTGCTGACAATTATGCGCTAAAACGCTCTTACTGTTAGATTTGAAAAAACCCGATAAAAGATCCTGGTTAATTTTTCAAGAAAGTACTTTTAAATCCATCAATTGTTCATTTTTTCAGAAGTTTAGTCCTGCCATATTACAGATTAAATTAATGCTGCGTGTAGCATCGATTTAAAGTCCGCCCTTTTGTCAAATTACAAAAAAGATATTAATTGACAGCTTTATCTTGTCGTAATAAATAATGGTTACATGACTTTAACGATGGCAATTGACGGACAGTTAAGACGTTGTCGCTAAAGAAGATTCTTCTGTCACCTTTTGCCATACTTCAGATGGTCATATTCATGACCTTTTTTTAACTGATTTAGTGTTCGCCGAAGAGTAGTCATAAAGTGACTGCTGCTTTAATCAATCTGTCCAGAGAAGGGCTAAATGTATTCATGGGATTACGGGGTGTTACTTCTGGGATATGTCATCATTAACCACAGCGGAAAATGGGTTAATATACGGTAGGGTACGGGACTCATCATATATTATCAACACACATAGGAAAGCCCTTTATAACTAAAATATGGTATTTCGTATACTTATATTTACATGTATTTTGTTCTTACAACTTATTCACAGAGAGAGGATGCGGATTTACTAGTTTTGCCGGAGGACTGGTGGGGATTGAACCAGGGACCATTCGATGCTGAGGCAAACGTTAACACTGCGCCAAGGCGGCTTCTTATGGGAAATAATCTTGATAAACTATCCCGTGTATAACTGAAATACGGGAGCGCGCTTGAAAGTCCGTATACTCCAAAAATACGGCAGTCTGTACACTTAAAAATACGGGAATCTAGATATATTACCACGTATGGAGACCATATACTGCTAAAATACGGTATTGTGTATACTTACAAATACGGGAAGTTAGAAGCACTGCCCGTATATGACTGAACTACGGGAGTGTGCACATGATAAGTCCTTATATTCCGAAGACACGGCACTTACAAATACGGGAAACTAGACACACTACCACGTATATTTTGAAATACGGGAGTTCGTAAACTGCTATAATATAGTATTGTGTATACTTTTAAAAGAATGATAGCATTAACATCAAATACATATGGATCTGTGTGCCAAATGTTAAACTACATGAAAATAGTGATGAACTTTAAAAATCTTCTTTTCTCTAGAAAATATCGCTGTTTCCTAGAGGGTGATTTTTAACAAATGGCTATTTCTGAAAACTCCGCCTATAGAATAAGCTCAACAATTTCAAATACTAGATAGCACTTATATGAGATCATAATTATGTTGAATGAAGCGCCAAGGTCCATAGCATACAAGTATAACATAGATTTTTAATTTTCCTCCCTTCTCTTAGAATAATCTTAGATTTCTAAGGAGACAATATTCACTGTTGGTCGACCGTTAAATAACAAAAAATTGTTCAAAACTTTTTTCTGTCAGAACATTGGTCAGAATTAGCGGACGGACCACGGTCGCAACTGTTAATACTATAAAATAACAAAACAACCTGTTCCAAAAGCTTGTTTAATTCAAAACATCCGTTTCAAGCTTTTTTCAAAGTGAATTTACCCCCACCCACTTGACACCCATCAAACATATTTATACAAGATTCCAGTATAAAATATTATATTTGAACATTTGTGCCAAGGTCTAAACTTTATGAAAAAATAAACAGATCTTTAAGTATCATCCCTTTTCTAGGCAAAATTCCAGTTTACTAGATAGTAAATTTTCGGTTCCAGCCAACTGAAAAATAAAAGGTAAATTGTTTTTCCTTCATAAATGTGTGTCAAAAAAGGGACTGCACCACTATTGTAACTAGAAAGACTATAGAATAGTACCAAAAACTTGAAAAGCTTGTTTTATCCAGATAGGACATATTAAGCTTGTTTAAATGTTGAATTACACCACTCATTACCGAGGTAGAACATAACATGAAAGAAAAAATATTATCATAAAACCTTTGAAAATGAACGTTTTTTTCCTGAAATTTTGCTTGAATTGTAGTTTAAATTTAACCAGCCTATTTCTCGATCAAACATTTTCAAGTGAAACAGAGCTATTCAGACGCGCTGCTTCGTTTTGAATTTTTTGTAAGCTCTGTTTTTCAATTGACATAAATTTGATTAAGCGTGTTTGCTGATGCATGCGAAATTTGTATAGATTGCCCTGACTGTAACTCTGACCTTCAGTTGGTGTCGTAATAGTCGAAAGAGCTTAAAGTACAATCACGCCTCACTGCACATAGTTGAGCTTTATATAGTTGGTATGGACTTAATGGATGCACACATTATATAAAATTGCCTTAAATTCATTTCGATACAAGATCACAAGCATTAAAAATTTAGACATCTGATGTACTAACATAACAAATGGCACAACTTTTGGGGTTTCAGTCTTATTTACAAAGGTTACACATTGTATCAGCAGCCGCTGACCCAGAAATCATAGTTGCATGTATTTCTCCTTACTGTACTTGGTAAATTACTATCCCGAGGATATGCACACGTTGCAGCTCATGTTCTGCCTATATGATTTTCCACCGAGTTATGGCCCTTGTCCGCGCTATTTCTCAACAACCGCTGGATGAAATTCAACAAACTTCACGGAAAGCAACTTAACTGTCAATAGGAGATAAGCATGTCGCAGGGCATGTTCTGCCTCGCTAATTTACAAAATAAACATTTGCCGAGGATTTGACATAAACATTATTTTAGCATGGATTCAGTCATAGGAACTTGATAAGTCAATTATCATTAATATCTTATTAAAATACATAACTAATATTTTTTCGGCGGTAGATATAGCCGTAGCTGACTTCCTTATGTTATATTTGGTCCACTTAGTTCTTAATCATATTAGAATTATTAAAACTGACAAAAAGTGACACCACTTTGCATCTATATCTATATTAAGAAATTATTGTATAATTTATAATTGTTAGCTACGTTTCTTGTACAAAACCTTAATAATTTATCTTTAGTGGGAAATAGTTTGAATTTGACAAAATCTGTTTGCCGATTTTATTATATTGAAGTTGACAAAAGATCGTTTTGACCACTGGTTTATTGATGCCAAATCATGATTATTTTTTCCCTTTTTTAATCCGATTTTTGTTGCTGTACTAAATCCATCTAAATTTTTTCCAAGGAATAACTTGAATCTTACTTCAAAATATGTTCGATCGATCAGTAACATAGACTTGAAAACATCCGTAGTTTCTGATTAGCTCCAAATTTTTAATTACCCAATGGTTCTAAGCTTTAAGCGAAAAGGTTTGGGTTTCATCCGAAGCTATGATAGCTTACTATATATGCTTTTTAGACCAGTTTTTTATTGTTACTTTCAAAGCTTTACATTTTTAAAAAACTATTACCAATAGCCAATCACAGTTGAAATAAAAAACTCGTGTAAATCTGGTGACATATACTAAATGCTGATTAATGGTGGATTGTCCTTTAGTTTATCAGATTTGCCTGTTGAAATGAAAAATATAAATGATAAGATGATCATAGATATGCTTGTTGAAAACTGATTCCATAAAGCTACAGAAAAGACATTGACCTCTAATTATCACTGTCGCCATCTTGGATGACTATACTGGCATCACAATTGCAAATGCCATATCTTAGGACATTACACATGTTTGGCATTCTTTCTAACGCCACTTGTTTGAAAAATACGGTTAACGGTTTTCACCGTACTAGACATTACATTGTTTAATACTTTATGATCTTTAGCTCTTCCCTTGCTTACTTTACCGGTTTATTGAAATCCAGATCTTAACATTACTATTTTTGGCTTTCTCTTTTCGCCATATTGATTGAACTTATACCGGTCTACTGAAGTTCCGTACATTGATTTTAGTGTCTCAAAAAACAATAAAATGGGTTAACTATCGTCTACCTTCGTTACAGATATTGCGTGTTTAACCAAGTCTGTTTGTCTTTATGTGTATATAATAAGCCCTGTTGCTCCACAATGCGTTATTGCTTTAAGTGGCGATATAATATCAAGACTTCAAGCTTATTTAACTAACTACTTACTAAAAGTTTCCAATGGAGCCTGTCTATTTGGCTTATTCGGACAATTAGGAATTTTTTGTTATACTCTAATAATTTGAATGAGATAAACTAAGTAAATTTTTCCCTATTTCTGAAACTTTCTGCAAATTTTGTGATCTCGAAAAGTTGTCTTATGCACATTTTATTGCACGGACAACATATCCAATCTCTTGAAATAGGTGTTGTCAAAAGGGATAAGGAGGCCCAAAACATCGCTTTTTTAAATTCAGCCTTGCTTAGAAAGCCAGTTGATATACTAGACTTGATTGTATTGTACTTGATAGAAATAATTATTCCAAATAGTCGGGGCTTTGCTATTTTTATCTGTTAAGAGAAACTTTAAAAAAGCATGCAATGTAGTTGCCATCTAATCACACTGCAAGACCAACAACGAAAATAATGCTAAGGGAGAAAATGTAAGAAAGGACCAATATTTAAATGGGGTTTTTTTATTGTTGTTGATAAGGAACCAACTTCTTATCCTAGTGCGGCCTTATCGTTTAAATAGAAAGACGGTTTTAAGTGCGACAGCAACAGTTTATAATTATTTAGTTAAACTGATACAAATAAGCTATGGGCTTTGTAAGGTGTTCACTAATGAAACGTTTTTAGACCATTTTGATGTTTTATAATTATACATTGCTTATTTAAATGCACTAGTGGTAATATTGCAAGAATAAGTAGTTTTAGGCACTGACGCATTTAGGGTCCTATATTACAGTCAGGTTTTATTCTTAGCAAATTGAGATATACAAGACTATATATATATATTATATTATGCGGTGAGATAGACTCTTCACATATTCGTACACTATTGACTATACAGGTGTTTATAATAACACTTACTAACGGGTATTACATTTATTTTGGAATGACCACTGTCCAGTCATGCCCTATATTGACTTAAACGGTTTTGATTTCCCTGCCTTTTCAATATTTTCCGTTCCTGCAATGGACGCGCTTTTCGAACTTTATTGTACTTTAGTAATCGCTTAGGACTGACGCCTGACTCGTATAAGTCCATAGGAAGTGCAAAAATAAAAATGCATACGGGTTGCAAGATCAAAGACATGCTAAGTTCCACATCAACGCCAACATTTCGATTTGATCAAGCATGACACGTCTGCAACATTGCATTCAGCAAGTCGAGTTAGTTTTCAATGTATAAAAATGTATAGAGCTTAATTTCACATTTGATGACTGCTTCTGCTTGGAAAAGTCCTAATAACGTCTCGCCATCCCCTTTTCAAGTTAAGTGTTAGTACTTTTTTAACCCTATCTCTTTTGATAATTTTTTTCAATAATCTGTAAGTTTGAACAAATTGGCAGAAATTGGTAATTTCAAAAGTGTTGGGTCCTACAAATGTAACATTGGTTCCTTCATCCTACAGTTATAACTACGATTAAAAAGGAAGGTAGACTAAATCCTATATATTAACATTAGTTAGACGTTAAGAAGTACACAAACTAACCGAAAAAGAACATAACATTAGTTTGCACTCAACATTTATTAAAATTTCAAATAATGTTCCGTGTTTCATGTTCTCCAGAGTCAAATCTCAATGCCCGCTAAACTTTATTAAAGGCATAAGTTGAATCCTCACTGCATAATTTTTAAAACAGTTTAAGTGATGTTGCAAGAGCCGTATTCTGATCTTGCTTCATTTTTTTTTACCCCCTTTCTGGTATCATTTGGCAAATTTGAGGTGGATAATCATCTTACAAATAGTTATACTTAAGATAATTTAATTTAGTCTTCTTTTTTTCAGTATTACAGAATTCGCTTTTATGTAACATTTACTTGTAACATATATCTTAATCACATGTTGAATTTAACACCTTGCTTTAAATAGCCAATAGTAGGCACATTAATGCATTCGTATTTATTTTTATCGAAATGATTTGAAATGAAAATACTAAATGCAATATATCAAAGATACACTTATGTGATTGCATTAAACTTACAAATGATATTGCCAAGTCCATTGGTTGATTAATACGGTTTACTTATATACCGTACAAGGATATTACCATTTTGGCTTTATTTTCGCCATTAGATTGACTATGCCGGTCTACAAGAATACTGTACATTAGCTGTATGTATCTACCAAACAACAATATTAGAATCAAGTAACTTTCGTCCGGCTCGTTATTCGAAAATTGAGGGTTCCAAGTATGAACGCTTGGAACATTAAAATGTAAGCACATTAATTTAGCAAGTGACATACGCTTGATGTAATCCTGAGCTGACCTGAAAATCAAACAAATAGCAAAACTAATTAACACGTGCAATATTTTATTCAATGAAGCACATGTCTAATGCAACATGCGGCTTGATGGAATTGATTTGACCGAAAATCAAACAAGAAGTCCAAATTTGAAACGTTCAATATCAGGTTAATTTTAATGCAAAACACAGGTTAGCTCAATATTCGCTTGATGGCATTTACTGCGTGGAAACCATATAAATCTCTCCGAAACGTATATCCCACACGATAAGGAGCCAAAACATTCGCCGCTATTTAAAACGTCGCGCTTGATATATTCGGTGAAAGTCAGTTATTAGCGATGATCGTATATGGTTCATAGTAGTTATTGATAAGTTGGAGGCCTTGATTTTTATATGAACACGAAAACGAATTGCATCTAAACACAGTGCAAGAAAAAGGCAAATAATACGAAATGTAACGATGTTTGGCACGCCAATATGTAAATGGGGTTTTTTATTGTTGTTGATACATTTGATAGATTCTTATTCGGTCAAGCTATCCTTTAAATAGAAGAGACCGTTATACACCGTGAGAAACCAGTTTATAATTATTTAGTTTAGATAGCCTCTCGGTTTTGGCTTGTTTAGCTGATTGGCTGTGAAACTTTTTAAGACATTGTTTACATTCAAACCAAAATGGCTGCCTTGAATCCACTGGTGGTAATTTTTTGAGCGACGTAGTTGTAGGCACTGGCACATTAGTGTAGTTTGGAAAAGTAAAAGGTTATATTCATTAACACATTAAGACTCAAATTGATGACTATTTACATTTTATCTTGAGTGAATAAACGCTTACGTATATCGAAAATGACTTAGTTTTAAAATTACACTCGATCAAGGGTATGACCATTGAACATGACCCAGTGCAGTCGCAATTGCTTTTTGACTAAACGGTTGAAATCTGCCTGTGGAACATTGTCCATTCCTGAATAAGTACTCTTGCGAAGTTAATGCGTTAGTACATGGGTTTGCAACTGACGGCTCTGACAGGACATTCAATGTCCAAATTCATCCTCGTACGGAATGACGATCAGGAAATTACTCAGTACCAGAACAGACGAAAATCTCTGATTATCAGCATGATATGTCACTTTTCTACAACATGTTAATTTCGCATAACAATTGTAGCTTATTTCACTGATGTCTTGAATACTGTTAAAGTCCAACTCCAACGTGAAAACAACGCTGTTTATGTTTGTAGTTTTTTGTCCCCTACATCAATTTTTTTTAAAGCTTAAGTATTAACAAATTGGAAGAAATTATTTGTTGGGCCTTCAATGCCAGGGTCCTACAAGCTATAAAAAACTGTCACGGTTAAAAAGAAGTACTGTAACTCGGTACCTAGACGATTGAACGTTGGCTTTAATTAGCAAGCATACGAATATGGGACCGGTAAACGTAACATTCATTCAAAATTTATTTGAATATCAAATAATAAATAATGATGCTATCACTTTATTCTCCGGGTCGAAAACTCAACGTAGGCCGGATTATTATTTCTGTCAATTGAATCCTACTGCAAAATTTTTAAATCAGTTTAATGATGTTGCAACGTAGGATATCATACATGCTTAAACTTTTGTTCTGGGTATCATTTGGCATTTGAGGTGGTTAATCATCTTACAAATAGTTATATTAAGACAATTTAATAAATTAGATATTTTTTCTTCGACTATTACATAATGGCTTTCTGTAAACAAAATTTACTTATAACATAATCTTTATACATGTTTTATTTCACACCTTCGCTTTTCAAAGCCAATAATGCAATTGCATTCATGCATTTTCTCACGAAATGATTTTGAAACTACCAAACAATATATCATACATTATGTTATCATTAAACTTTCTATTATATTGGCAAGTCCAATAGTTATTACATAATTTTTATACACCACAAATATTAATTTTGTATGTAGGGGTTAGTATTGAATGTCGCAGTAAAACTGTTAGCTGATGACTAGCAAACAACAATATTAGAACCAAGTACTAAACGTCCATGCTCGGTATTCGGAACAGCTTCCTTGGAACACGCGGAACATAAAATGTAAGCACTGATTAATTTAGCAAGTGACATACGCTTGATGGAGGTTGATCTGCCTGGAAGAATCAAACAAATAGCATAACTTTAACGTGCAATTTCTTGACTTTAATATCACAACACTATGTTAACCACATACGCTTTTGATGGAATTGTCGACATGAAAACCAAACGAATATGCCAAATTTGACACGTGCAATATCTTTACGGTTTAATGAATCACACATGTTAACTATATACGCTTCGGGCATGGAGTTAAGAGCTGACCTGAAAACCAAACAAGAAGCCAAATTTGAACGTAAAAGACCTTTATTATTAAAACACATGTACAGATTAAAGATAAAGACATAAACATATTTAAAATTTTGTGGGAAAAGTAACCCAAGCCTCAATGAATTAAAAATATATAGACGCTTCTATGTATACAACCTGAACGTTTACACAAAGTCGCATAGAAAAGAGCATTGATGTCTATGATGTAAATGTGAGTGTTTTTCGTGCCTATCCATGCAAGTGACTTTAGTGAACCATCAGACCCAGAAGCCTTTACTCTTTAGATTGACTGAGTCTAACAACCAACAATTATTAGATATCTCTTTTAGCAAAGATCTAACAACAGTTGTCGTCTGGATTTCAGTTTTTTATATGCTCTGTGCATTTTGTAAATGTTCTTAACAAATAGTTACAAAATTGGGTGGTGCGGTGGTCGAGTAGTTGAGGCTCTGGACGACTACCAATCCGGAGGTCTCCGGTTCGAATCCCGACCGGGGCACTGGAAATTTCAGAAACGCTTTTCAGTGTCCCCCCGATCTAGAGAAGAACTGGTTAGAAACCCAGAGGTAGTTTCACGTGTGTTGGTGCTATACACCGTGCATGTTAAAAAACAATGTGGGACATCTGGTTCATACGGCAAACATATATCATGTATAAATAAAAATAATATTCAATTTTCATAAATAAATAGGATAATGAAATGTATCATATTGGTAAAACTTACGGTAAGTGAAACCAATATTTGCGTCCTGGTTTTCATAATAGAAGCGATCTCCATATTTGAGTTCTTGATATTGCAAGCCTATAAGGCAGGCAAACAATGGTCCTACCACACCACCGTCTACAGGAATCTCTGATATACCACCAGAAAATACATCAATATCTTCAGGGTGCCTGTAAATCACAACAGTTCGTTATTTCTATTCAGAGGCAACAACTTTTCTAGAGATGTAGTTTATTTAGTTTTTCGTATATATTAATGCATATTTCATTATCATAATATCAAAGATTGATATTTTGTATTCTTACAGAGTCATAACGATAGGTACAAATGTACCAAACGCAATGGTTCGTAGCCCCAAATATTCAAAAGTCCCGAAACAGCCTGCGAGTAACAGACCTAATCGGTTATGGTTCGCGAATATGTAAAGAAGCAGACATAGTTGGCCATCCAAATCCTTTAAGAAGATGTTCATTTTAAAAAGAATTTTGAGAGTTTTACCCAATTCTAATTCACAACTCAAATTCAACCAAATGAAAATTTGATAGTAATGCGCACCCAGGTGGCATTTTGAACTCGTTTGTATCTCAAACGTATCCGCCTTCTGGAATTTGATAGTTGGTACTTATAAGAATCAATCATTGTCAGTTTATTGTACGCAATACATCTCTATGGTGAAAGAATGTATTAAGCCAATCATGAGGCATGATGGGTGATTGTATGCAAAAGAAAATTGATGTTAAGTTAGAAATTTCAGCCCCACCAGTTAGTTAAGTGAGAAGAATATCATTTGAAAATAGAAAAGTAGAATATCCTTAAGTCAAATCTGTTGAAACAAGACGGAATTTTCTAGGTAATTTGAAACAAAATTATAATTAACGGTTATTCTGCGGTTTTTTTGTGAAATTCACACGTCAGGTTAGTCAAACGAAATACATTAGCATAAACTGTTTCCTATGTTTGAATAGAACCTTCGAATAATTTTTTGACCAAGTGTGTGAGTGTAACTTCATAACGATTTATATTGTATGTTAAATGTACTATGTATGATAACTGTATCGGTTATATGCACCATTATGTTGTGTGTGCACATCGTTATCATTGTGCCTAACATATTATGACAAAGTAAATTCCAACTCTTTTCCTTGGTGACGAAATCATGGCCCCTTTTCAACTTAAGATTCTGTGAATTTGTGGTTTCCGATAATATCTCGTGAAAGGGTGGGTTGATTTCAATCATATTTGACATGTATGTACAAAGATTAACAAAATACAGATCAAGAACTTTTTTGTCACATTTCACTAATTTTTAGAAGAGTTATACGGAATTTGTAGCTCCTTTCTAACTTAAATTTTGCTTTAATTATGGTTTCTCTGTTCAAGATCTATTCCATGTTACATGTCCATACTATGAATAATCATTTTGAGTCAGTGGGCATTATTCATATCAACAGCAACAGATTTCATATTGTCATACTGCTGATATTTCCTTTTCTGGTCAAATAAATGCGCACAGCAGAGATCAGATGTAACAGTCTTCATATTTTTAATCATAATTAAGAAACTGTATGCTAAAGATTGATATTTTAGAGATCCTATTACAAGCAAACCACACAACTCTGTGTCAAAAACACACAACGGGGGCATTTATGTCCTATGAACACATTCCTAATATCATAATATTTTGAGATGAGGCCTCTTAAACAGTTCGGTTGAATAAAATGCAGTTGTTTCACTATGGCATACATAAATCCAAATCTAAAAAATGCTAATTTTCGGTACCAACATTGGATTCCACCTCAATAGTTATTTTTTTGCGAAGGTTTTTAGCTAACTTAAGTTTCTTTTCATGCGATGTACCTATAGACAGAGGCGAGTTTTCTAGCGTTCTCGGGAGTATGGTCTTCTAGTCCACCCAGCCCTGTCCCGAAATGTATGGCATAAGATAGCCCGCAGAACTCTCTCCATGCATTGTACCTAATTGTAAGAAAAGTAATAGTAATGAACTATAAAATGCATAATTACCACTGTTGGGTTTTAAATCGTATGCCGTCTTTGACACTATGACGAGATCGTACTCAGGTCATATCAAAGAAAATGTTTGTCTCGACTGGCAACATTTGTATGCAATTTACTGAAATTTCGACACAACGTTTTTTAAAAAAGAAAGTCTGATAAAACTACTGAAAGGATTTTGTTTTCGAAACTGTTCACGTGTATAGGATTATGACATTACTTCATACTAAACGAATCTTGTAAAATTAGGAGCACTATTACCCTGGAACTCCATGATCCCGACCTCTTTGCATGTTAAGCGAAAATAGATCAAAACTCTTTCCCTCTTCATCCAAAAACAAATTATCTCTGATGCTTTCTACTGCAATTCCATCTGCCTTCCCTGACGCTTTTTTAGCGAGCCCTTCTCCTACGAACGAAGTTCCAAACCGTCTAAAGATAAGAGTTGGTCTGTTGAAAAGTTCCTCAATCCTAAAACGTGTGCCGTTACCCTCTGGGTAGAGAAGTGTGTCTTCCAACAAGGAATGTCCAAAACGGAACGGAGCTACGCCACAAATGTTAGAAACTGTTGCGTCAACTGTTACATCATACACGTTATCATACCCAGATCGTTTTGGAATGAGACCCATTTCTCTATTTAACCGGTCACCAATGATCAGCGGCAACCAATCTCTGTAAGTGATATGTTGTACCTCGGCAATTACAATTTTTCTTGCTTCTTGAAATATTACTTCGTCCGTCCAGAGAGGATTAAGACTCTGTAGGATTCCAGCGATGCGATTGTGTTCTCGGAGGAACATTACTGACACCGCTGTTAAACCAGGAACCACATGTAATCTAGTATCGCCTGTAAATGAATATGTTTATTTTATGCAATTATCATAATCAACATTTATCAATTTAACATAAATGATAATAGCCCTGCTCATCCGGAGATTGAATATTTAAAACAGGAACATTAGAAGTTGTAGTCTAGGAAAATGCTAGCCTGGGCACCAGGCCCTGAAATATCCTTTTTACTGATAATATTTCACTGTTTTGTTCTAGAGCCAGTCTACTATCCAGCGCCGATTTCTGATAAAACTGCCCCAGTATACAAAGCAAAATCATATAAAATAGACTGGAAATAGTGCATGAAATATAGTATATTGAAAAACATAAATTTTATCAGACTAGTAACTAGTCTAGGAAAAAGCCACCTGCAATGTAAATATTTTAAAAGTTTTAAAAGTGTTAAGGCAACTTAAGCGATTCAAAAAGCATGCCATAATTTCTAAATGAAAACATTTTAAATGGCCCAAAGCCCGAACATTTTTCTTATTCGTAAGTATAAACAAGAGATAATGATTCTAGTTTGACTTTATATCTATTATTATGTACAAATTTGCAGAAGAAAGTACCTGATCGCATGCAGTAATTTGCAGCGGACTCTACCATGCAGTTACGATTATCGTCATCTCTTGGTGGAAACAAACCTCTTTTTGTCATTCTTAGTCTTCCTACAATAAAGTTAGAAACAAAGGTCTTATTAAAACAGTTATGTCATTGGGGTTGGATTTCAAAAGTGCAGCGTTTTATTAAAATATCTGCACTTTTGACATTCAAAGTATTTCTCACTAAACGAAGCACACTTTTGTAATTTTTCAGGCAGTCGTGAAGAGCTGCTGAGATTTTTTTTGTTATCCGAATGTGACTGAAAATGTCACAGCAATGGGTCAATACACGCCACAAATTTACTATAGGTTTATATTAGGCTAGAATCATTGTAATTTTGCATAATGCCGAATTGTTGTTGTTGTTGTATATAGGAGCGCTGAAATATACTTGATAATTTTTAACTAATAAACTGTTTAACGAGATGATAAAACATAGCACGTCCTTTTTTAATGCTTTTTTTCTTCGACGAAACTAATGTGCACTTTTTTAAAGTTAAAAAATCTATCCCATTCTTTTACTAAACGCCTAAAATGTGACAATTTTAAGTGACAACTTTGCAGTTTAGCTTCAACTTGTACAAAAACCTTATTTTGAAATCACAAACGGGATAGAATAAAACAATCATTCTTCATTTAAGTGATGTATTTTATAATGAAATCAAGAAAGAAGAAAATGTATTTTTTAAGATTTTGTTTAACAGGTATGTAATAGGAGTTCAGTTGCTTCCGTAATACTGACCGAACATTTCCGAATGATTGATCTTATTGCTCAAGGTTTCCGATTAGTTTCATGGCCGGACATTACGTAACATTTATCATGATCTTTAAAAAGCTGTATATTGGGTTTTGCATTACACTTTACAGTTCACAAACTGGGCCAGAATCAGTTTTAGTTTATTAAAATACAGGCACTGGTATATAGTCATTTTCTGTGACTCGAGTACTTAAACTAAGGTTTTACCACATTGTGAAAAGTAAAATCACATAGCTTGTAACAATTTTGGGTTTGCTTTTTAAAAAGTTTCCACGCATGTGTGGTAAGCCCTGCCGCTTTTGCTCTTCTAACAGGTATCCGCCTAGAGCAAATCTTTCGTAAGTCGATTTGTTTTAAAAAATGGATTGTACTTTTGATAAACCCTTACTATTCCTTTCAACGACTTTTGGCTGTCGTGTTGTAACACAGCGTCTACAATAGCGATGTTTTGCTTTGATGGTAAATGTTTCATGGTTACCAGAACGGGAAGAACCTGTGACAGACGCTTTACTACCTTTACGAGATTTAAGCCTACATGGACATGCATTTACATCAATATGTACTAGACATTTAACAAAATTAAAAAAACTTAGTGCGGCATTTTCCATAGCGTCTACTGTTAGCCTTCTGTATTGTCCGAACTTGAACAGTCATATGAAAAGCAGTTTGTACGAAATAACTAGGTTCTGATAGCCATTCAAAATAGGGTTGAAGTGCAATGAGGTGTGCGAAAATAATCCTGCGATAAACTTACATCATGACATGATAGTGAGCCGAATATACACATTATACCGGTAATGGATGCTTTTAATGTGCAGTCTACTCCATGAGAGAAATTTGAACAGTGCACATTCAGATATACTCAGTCAAACTGTACTTGTCTAAACAGTGTAGATTCAGATCGACTTAGTAAAACTGTACTTGTCAAAACAGTGTAGATTCAGATTGACATAGTGAAACTGTACTTGTCTGAACAGTGTAGGTTCAGATTGACTCAGTCAAATTGTACTTGTCTTAACTGTATAGATTTAGATTCACTCAGTCAAACTGTACTTTGGACTGACTCAGTTAAACTGTACTTCGGATTGACTCAGTCAAACTTGTCTGAACAGTGGCGATTCAGATAAGATCAAACTGTACTTAACTAAAAGACGAAATTATCTTGTTGCACATATATATACTCATTTATCGGAAACTGAAATAAATTTGGTAGTAAAAACCAATCATCCAATGAAACTCTTCAAATGCTTAAAGCATTTACTTGAACGTGTTTGATGTTTTCGTTTTACTTAGAGATCAAATTAATGATTTATTTTAATATAAAAAGTTTCACTTTAAGCTCATTCATCCCAAAATTTTCAATTGTGCATTCCCTTATTTGTGTACTAGAATTGAAATAGGAAAACAAGACAAACAATCAATCTTCAAGACAACGACGCCTCACTCCCTTTATGCACCCTGACTTTCCTAGACGGCCAAAGCCAATGAATGTTATACCGGATAAAAATGTAGAGTTACATACCATCACGAAATGATCTCAACTGAACAGCAGCAGTTTCCGTATGCCCGTATAAGAATGAAGCGTCTATGAATGATGAAGCCATATTCAACTGCTCACGGCGTCCTAGCAGAAAGAAACGAAAATTGTTTTCTTAATCAGAATACTGAAATGCAAGGAATAAGCAAAATGTACAAAATTAAGACCTGTCAAAAAGCTTATTATGTAAAAATAACTTTACTGCCGCCAATATCTTTAGTAATGGTTTGCATGTTTGGTTGGTATGCTCAAGTATGAAATGTGCAAACAGAAATACTTACCCATGTCGCAGTTGTCTTTATGTCCAGTAACAGCACGTACTAAATTCATGCAAGTAGAGTTAGTAAACCTTCTGTCACCGGGCTCGATTTTGATTGGGAAACATTCAGCCCTGAAAAAAGAGAGACTTGACGCTTTTTACACTATCTAAGATAAAGTACATTTAAAATGCTTGACGAAATAAAGGGTTTAGGTAATTTACACTTTCTGCATTGTACTTTTTACGGTTTTCTAGTGGCATATGTACATGACTACTGAAAGGGGAAGTTAAGTTGTGACAATGTTTGTACTTGTAGGAGTTCAATATCAGTATCCACGAATATTGCACATTATTTTTAACTCGTAAAAATACATATATTGAATATAAACCAATAGACAAAGTAGGTAAATCACAAACTGTTACAATTATGGATTTAAAAAAAGTTTGTGTAAAGATAGTAATACCATGTATCATTTTAAGATTGACAATTTTGTCCAGCTGCATTTTAAGGTGGTATTGATAATTATCCTTAGAAAGTAATCCCTTAAGCGTTGATAATAATTGACTTAATAATTCCTGAAGTAGTATCACATTTAGTAAATAAGCAAACTAGTGATACGTAATTAATAAAGGAATCAGTTATAATTTTTATCTTAATTAAGGTAAACTATGCAAAGGTTTTCAGAAATATTACATACCTGAGTTGTAACAGTAGCTTGGCTTTACCGCAGCATATTATGGTCGTTTCATTTGCACCTTTTGTAATTGCGGTATCGATAAGGTCATGGTCAATCAACTGTCCCCACTGCTGTACAAACTGGCTCAAAGACCTTTCAACAAGGGGACAGCATGGGTCTTGTCGGTGGACCTTATTACTTACAGTCCTAACACTTGGTAATTCTCCGCCTGATATACTTTTTGTACGTGGCAAACCTAAATCTGAAAATTAATCAAATGCATGAACACCTTGAGTTCCTGTGTAGATAAACAAGCAATGCTATTTGTTCGTTCAAGACTTTTGTATACGAAATACAATGACTTCAAGTAGGATTGTGTGTCAAAGAGAGTTTTGACACTGATAATAAAATACCTACCATCCCGATACACAGATCTGAGATATCTTTTGTACGGCCTGTTGGAGCGTCCCCATAACGGGTTATCAAGATTATTGCAGCTGCCGTCCATAGTGCGATATCTGGCTCTCGGGTTACATCTAGCTGTAAACACTGTACAAGAGGACGATATTTGTTCCCGCCAAATATTAACAAGTCCTCTACACTGGAGTAAGTCATCTAAATTTACACCGAGGCTATAATTATAATTAAGCATCGCATGAGTAAAGAATAAATAAGATTTTATTTTCAGTTGTTTGAATTAGTTTGTTTTTTAAAAGATAACTTCAACACGTCTTTACAACAACATTATGTCCATATATTCATTATTATTTTATAAGCTAAATGTACTCCTAATTGTATTGTATATGCATTGTTGTAAATATATTTTTTGTGCGTACTGCTACATACACCTTTTCATCTCTTCGTATACAAGCATGTATATCAACAGTACATGTTTTATGAGATTACTATACTTTGTTGAGTACAATACTAAATGCTACTGGACTAGTACACAGCCAGCTGGACGAGGCGTATAGGTGTCACAACTGTAGAATCGGTATTGTACTTTAGTTAACAAATTTCTAATGATTTCTTTATTTCACACCACCTCTGTACAACCATTCCTGTAAGAAGGCAGTATAGTATCCCGCATAAAGCGTCTAAGCATGAATCTGAATAAAGACAAGTACATCGAGTCGAATATGGAATTCTGTTCGACTGTCACGTGGTACAAATGCTAGAAGGCTATTGAATACAGTTCATATGCTGTGGAAAAATGTATGTTATTACACATACATTCATATTTAGAGTCGGTCCGCTATGTTGGTGTCCATTTAAAATGTGATTTAGGCGTTCACATATTCTTTGATCTAATACATGTGAAAAAAGTTAATTTATACTGTAGTAAAAGATCTTAAACTTACGATTCAACAACAGATTTTGTTGCAAACTGAACAATAAAACCCGCATCTCCAATCAATGTTGTTTCCTCTGGCATGTTATTTGTGAAAGCGGCATAATGCTGGTTGTAAGATTTCTTCATTGAAACATTCGTTTCTACAGGTTCATCAATTCCTGTTGAGAGAAAGTAAGTATTTTGAAATACAAATATATTTCACCTCGACAATCTCCGGCATTATCCGTAAAAAATAGGAGCATCGTATTTGGATATGATACATAATGGGCAATGATTTTGTTTTGTGTTTAAAAACATTCATGATAAGTATGTATGAAAATGAGACATAATGATATGCCCGTTTCTCAACTTAATGTTGCCAGAAGAATTAAAAGCATGTGTACATTCATCAATATTTAAAAAAATGCCGTACAAGGAACGAATAAAGTGTCGGTAAAGGTTGGTTCTCCCTCACATAGCGAATATAAAACAAGTGTTGAAAGTGATATATCAAGAGGTTAGTTAAACTATTCATAACTGTGGCTTATCAATGTGAATCAGTTGGTTGTTCCATGTCAAATGTTATTTTACAGATCATGCATAAATTGTAAATAATCATAAATCTAGAGTTAATAAACTTGAAAAAAAATAAGTTAGGGCAAAATGCAACAGCATGAATAATGCACATTTAATTTCATTTTTTTTGGCAATTACGAGCAATAAATGTAGCAATCTGTTTTAATATCATGGAAGGGGCATCTAAAAATATCTTGCACATTGATGATAGCACAAAACTTTATGAAACACCTAATAAAAGATTCATAGTGTGGACTTGTCAACTTAGCTGTGATTAATCAAGTCTTCAAAATTGATCTAAACCTGTTAACTTAATGCAAACAAATTGTTTAGCATTCAATTAATGCATAGCACCAAACTGCCGTCGGTATTTACAGAAATAAAAAGTCTCAGACATGATAATTCATCTGTTCTCAGACCTTAATTAAATTAACAGTGACTTTAAAATACACATTCGAAGACATGACAAATTAGAAGTTTTTCGACATGTCAACTGGTGAATCAGACATTGCATAGCTAATACACTTAACAGGTTTTGAAACGCAAAGATTTCCCCTTTTGAACATTTTTATTTGAATGACGCTATTATTTTTATTACCATTTAAGTCATTTTTTGCGATGAATTATTGAAACTTTTACAAGAATTCAATTTTCTATTGTTTTTGTTTTGAATGAAATTCAAATAAATTTGAAACACGATAACACTGTTAAAATAAATATTTTGCCACTTTTGCGTTTCTAAACCTGTTGAGTGTATGTATGCCATTTGTATTTAATTATATTATCAGGAGGGTACAGTCTTAAGGTAGCAGTTGATACCGGACGAAGGCATTTGATCGCCAATGGGAAAAAACCTGTAATTTAAAAGCTTAAACAAAATGACTGAGCTTTTTGAAACCTCGTCGAATGGCTTAGTGATAGCTTCAAAGACTTCTCAGAAAGCTTTTGTTGCTTGATCCCTTTAGTATTCGTATTATTTAGGGAGTCAGAGTTAGATCACCTCCTTGTATTGACACACATTTCCATTACACTAAAACAGGATTTATGTTTCTCTCGTTCTGTGGAAGATTACCGTTTGACTACTGACATTTTCAGACAGGAGGAATATTCAGAAATTGTTATGAAAGAGACTTTATGTTGAGTCTTTCTCCAGATACGCAGGCAGACATTATCACTGCTTTTAATAATACATCACGCTATCTGGATGATATTCTTAATATGGATAACCCGTTTTTTGGTCAATTGGTGGACACTATTTATCCCCGGGAACTCCAGTTAATTAAAACTAACAATTTGGATACTGGTGCTTCATTTTTAGATTTACATCTCTCTATTTATAACAATATTATACATACCAAAATTTATGACAAGAGGGATGATTTTAATTTTAGTATTGTAAATTTCCCCCATTTGGATGGGGATGTACCTCATGCTACATCTTATGGGGTATACATTTCTCAGTTAATTCGGTTTGCCAGAGCGTATAGTCATGTTGAGGATTTCAATGAACGTAATCAATATATTACAAATAAACTTCTTCAACAGGGCTACCGTTATTACAAATTGCGTAAATATTTTGCTAAATTTTACTATCGTAATTCTGATTTGGTTTTGAAATTCAATAGTAATCTAAAGACTCTTCTGCGAGAAGGTATTTCAAAACCCGATTTTTATGGGGATGTGGTTTACAAACTTCGTAAGATTTTGGGTCATGGCAATTTTCCAACTGTATTTGCTAAAATTATAAAACGTTTTGTTAAAAGAGGTTACGACCCTACTGTTTTGAGACACACCGCATGTTTGGTGTTCAACCCGTTTACAGTTGGACGCTATGCTTCCCTCTTTGATTGTGTCTGACGGAAGAGGGGGAGGACTCTGTGATGGGCAGTTTTTAAATCCCACTGGGACGAAACTGTTTTGATTTCTGTCCTCTGGCCTGTTTCGTCGGGCCCTTAAGGGTGTTTCTCTTGGTGCTCTGCCTTCTGCAAAGGCATTGGGTACATAGGTTTTTTGGTTCTCAAGATTTGCTTTTTATATATTTATACACGAGCATTTTTGTGTTTTACATACCATGCCTTTTGTTTCCATTGCGTGTGTTAGAGATTCACCTAGCAGGGATTACTTTTATTTACACTGTCCTGTGACTTTGGAACATGGTGGGGGTAAGAGTGAGGTTGGGTGCGCACCATAAACCGGTTTAAGCTCCCCAGTGGTGTTTTTGCCACTGACCGTTCCAAGGCGGTGCCCCCACTGTGTTCCTTTAATTGTTCGTTTTGTCCTCGTGTGTTTGCTTTGTATGCTAGTGTGTGTTGGTAGTGTATGTTTGTGTGTGTACATGAGTGTGTGTGTGTGCGTGCGTGCGTGCGTGCGTGCGTGCGTGTGTGTTGGTGGTGTGCACTTCTGGATGCTGTGGGGCTCGTTTTGGGGAGGCTGCGTTTTTGGTACGTGGCATTCCCTGTTTGATATTATTTTTGTTTTTATTTACAACGGAAAACTTTATTACCGTTTTTTAGTTATTTCCACCTACATTCAATTCTGTTAAGAACAATCATGATTTATAATCAAATCACATATATGCATTGAATTACAAGACTGCTTTCACCATAATGTGCTTAAATATTTTTTTGTTACAAAACTTACCAATAGAACTGAGAAAGTTGTTTAGGTCTTTTTGCTTGGCAAGTGCATGTCTTGCATCTGCTATTGCCTTTTTCACAGCGTTTCGGATGTCCCGCATCTTCCAGCCAAAACAAGTGTCTTTTCTCTGTGCATGAATCGCATAGCTCGTAACAAGTAACCAAGACACAACGTGTATGTAAATAGGTGTCATATTTCTGCGGAAGAAAAAGAATGGTGTTGTCAAGTAATAGTCTCTTTCATAGCTTATTCAGTAATCTATTAAAAATCATGAACATCATTGTTGCTTATTCGAGCATGGGTTTTCGCAACAGGCAAACATCCAAGTCAATGAAAATGGGATAAGAATTTCTCTTGACCACCAGGGTAATGGGTTCGAATCCCACTACTGACCATGTCTCTTCATCAGAAAAAAATGGCAGTTTCTTACGGAGGAATGGGTATATATCTGGGGTTTCTCAGTAACGATGGTTAAATCACGATCTGCCAGAAAAAGAACGAATGGAATACGGTCGGGCAAGCGTTAAACTTATTCAACAACAAAAACAACAATAACAACAATTTTTTTATTACTTTTCCCCGACATTCTTTACAGTGAGAATAACATCAGTTACGTATTAGCTAGAGGATTTCATCGGCAGAAAATATGAGGTGACAAAAGGGTGACACATGCAAGCAATTCGGGACGAAAGTAAGATTTTGCCATTTGTTACCGTTTCCGTTTCCCCATTTTATTTAAGATGATATTACCGTTCAAAGTGACAATCAGAATTTTAAATAAAACATTAAATCAGTGATTTATACACCTAGCATAATAAACATTGCCATAGTTATAACCAAAAAAATAACAATCTATTAAACAGTTTCATTTCCATTGAATAAAGATGAAATCTGTATAAATCTTTTTTTAATATCCTAGTCAAAAATAAAAAAAAATAAAAATTTGCGGTTATGTACATCTTAGTTTGCATCTGTGAATAACAAAAATAACTTGATAAAACTTATTTCTTATATGTTTTTAAAGCATCCACTGTGTTTTCAGCATCATTCTTGGCTATATCCCATTGTGGCCATTTTGAAGGGTAATATAACTTTAAGTGATTTAGACACTGAAAATTTGAAAATACCTAAAAAAAGTCTATAAATGTTTATAAAGATGAGACCAAAATAATATCACCAATGTGTTCACAAAGTGTTTGTTTCTCATTTAAGCTTGTGATTCAGTTTTTGACCTCAGTTAATTTCTACAGATGCTTTATGTTGATGTCTCTAGAGTTTCCTTGTATGTAATGCATGCGTCAATAAACGAAGGACGACAGACAAAAGACGACCACAATAGCTCACAAATGAGAACATGCGATAAAATGTTCTTACTTTTAAATCCGAATAAAGATGCGTGTTGTGTTTCCAAAACAATCTACTTTAAAATCCTTCAACTATTCTGTGTAGTTTATTCCAGTCATATTCCAGTTATGAAATAACACTTCGTGTAGCCTCGAACTAAAGTCTGTCTTATAATTAAATAAATGAAAGATGAATTGACACCTTTATTGATATGCATAATGGTTGCATCACTTACCGATGGCAAGTAACGAATAGTTGTATGTTATAAGTAAAGAATATTATTTTATCAATTTTTGATTGAACTGATCTAGTGTTCGCCGAAGATTAATACTGCTCTGCTCGTCAATCTGTCGAGAGAGAGAGAGAAAGAGAGAGAAAGAGAGAGAGAGAGAGATTGTCCTGTCTATTATGGGGTTCAACAAACTGAAATACTAGTTATCATCAAAGCGTCTGGTTATCAAATATATCCATGTTCTTGGAAAAAACAAATGCGAGTTAGGTACGCTGATAATTACGATATACCATACAGTAGATTAGAGGTATTCAATGGATATAATTGACGGGTAGATTGAAATAAATTTACACTTTGACAGTTTAACTTGAAATTAGAACATCTGAAAAAATAATGATCCACACTAAAAAGTCTTTCTTTTGAAATCCACATGCGCAAGAGGGAGTTTGTTAAATGATTATCAAATAAATCCAAATATAAATTGCTATGTCCATCAGAGCCGGGTGTGAATGACATAATATCATTTAATGAATAAAAAGATTGTTGAAACATACATCTACAGACAATGAAATTCTACTTTATATGATTTCAAGGAGAAACCCCGAGATTTAAGGTACGTGTTGAAAACAAAAAGTTTCCACTATCCACAAATTAATTGTACAACACATTTATTTAATTGCTTACGTTACTACAACATATATTAAATCACTGATTTTTCCGAAGATGACTAGAATGTATAGCTTAACTTTTTAGGTTAAGTAATAATGCTTACACAGTTCTATTATTTATGCTTTTGAAGTTATTTAATTTGACACCAGTTTTAGGGAGTGCCTCTTTGATATGAACAAAATAACATTCTGTTGCCAAACAACAATAAACAAATCTTGAAATTTGCCCAAAAAAAAACAAACGATCGTACCCTTTTACAACGTATATTTTCTTTATTCCGTATGATTTGCTCGTAATAGACTCGATTCAATATTGTTATATTTGACGTCATTTTCAAATTGAGCAGATGTTCTGTCTTTTATAAAGATTTATCAACCAAACTTACAAAATTAATAAACAGAATATCTTACGGTATAAGTTATGTTTAGAAGTGTTTGCATAATGCCACCAGACACTTTTAAAATTTATAGAAATGGTTGAATGTTGATAACTGATTAGTTAATGACCGTACTCTTGTAAATGCATCTTGTCACATGACAAAACAAATAATGATTAATTGAACAAATATTATACAAATGCTTATTTTTAAGTCTGCTCACCAGATTAATGTAAAAAGAATAATTTTCACAAGAAAATCGATCGATCGGGCTTTAAACGAAAATGTTTTTTCTAAAAATGAAACACATCTTAAATCCCAGACTAAACTGTTGGTTGTCCGTCGTCAGGCACACCATAATATGCTCAGGTAGAATTTCACTGATACACTGGCTGAAAGTTTGGTGAAATGTTACAGGGGGGAAGCTATTTAGTAGTTCAGGCCTCTACTGAGGGCTAATGTTATATTTTAAAATAGATTTATAAAAATATTAATAAAGTCATTTCATTTTGTTGCGATAAATCAGTTGAAGAATATCAATATTAAAGTGACATTATGCACATTTTCTTAAAGTAAAATTCCAGCTGAAATAGGTGTGTGTGAAAAGGGTAGAGGAAATAATAACTTTTGACCCAATACAACAAACTTTTCCTGCTACCAGTACGAAATAATAACTTTCCAAATATTACTTTTCCTATTTTGACTGGGAGAGTCAATTTAAGAAATAAACAAATGTATGTCCTTCCACTGCTGAGCAACACTAATAACACAAGGGAGATCACTGCCAAGGAAGGAATTATTATTTTATTAGTCCATTTCTTTAATTTCTAAAGCACCAACTTCAAATATTAATGCGGAATTATCATTAGTTTAACACATTTAAATGCACAGCTACCGAAAATTGCTTTTATAAAACTGTCACCAAAAATACACTATGCGCAGTAAGATGAGCATAATGTCACTTTAAACAATCATGTGATTGTAATAAGACTTGTTAATTGGTCAGTCTCTCACGCTCATTGCATATAATAGTAAAAATCTCCCACAGCTATAACATGATAATTGTAAAAACACATTGCATGATAATAAAAAATGGAGATGCCTAACGTCCATTGCATAATAATAGTAAAACGGTTAATAGCTCATGCCCATTGCATAATAATAGCAAAACTGTCTATCCCTCGTGCCCATTGCATAAGTAATAGTACAATGGTCTGTCTCTCATGCCAATTGCATAATAATATAGTGAAACGGTCTGTCTATCACGCCCGTTGCTTAATTATAGTAAAACGGTCTGTCTCTCATACCCATTAAAATAGTAGTAAAAGGGTATGTCTCTCATGTTCTTCGAAAATGATAACTAGAGCAAAAAGGGTAATCTCTCATTGTCATTGAATAAGAATAATAAAGCAGGCGGTCTACTATCATGCCCTAGTAAAAAGAATAATGGTAAAAGTGTCCATCTGTAATGCTATTGAGATAAATAAAAATAGTGAATCGGTCCATTTCTTACTCCCATTGACTGACAACAGTAACACGGATTATCTATCATGCCAAAGGGATGGACCGTTCAAGTTTTTACGGCAAATTTTAAAACCTACCTAAGCCTATTGTTACGGGATTAGTTTCTTAGGTCAACTGCTCACAAACAGTATCACAAACAAACCCACGTGTTCTTTTATGCAAACAATGCCAACCATTGGACACGTGATGTCCCAGTGTAGTCACTGGATAGTCTAGCGAGTTAATTTTAATATAATTGTAAACACTGGAACCGTCCATAGTCTTGAACAGATTTTATTAGCTTGATCTTGACAATTTGAACCAAGAAGATCAAATGTAAGATAGAGGGCTTGAGAACCCTTTACGAACTTCAATATATCACAGTTAAAGCGTTCCAAACATTAACTAACTGATTTGAGACATTTAATGAACTCAATATATCGCAGTTAAAGATAGAGCTTCTACAAATTTTGAATATATCGTTAAACATGTTTAAAGTAATTATGATTCTTTGAAACATATATAGTCAACACTTGTTGAAATGACTTTTTAATATTTTACATAATTACACACTCCAGAGTTAAGATATCAAATAGCTACTGATTCAAGAGATTCTAATACTAACTTCTGCCTGAACACCTGTTATGTTACCAGATTGTACAACCTATAAAAACTTAAAATACCCATTGTTTGGTAACAAATGAAAACATTATGAACTGTATTGACAAAGCGCTCCAAAGGGTGATGGACCTGTATAAAACCATGAAACGAACGTATAATTATAAAGTGTCCTTATACTTTGAAATATACAAGTGAATGTTGAGTTGACATTTTCGAGATTATGAAAACACTATATGTTGAAATCTAAAAACAGAATTACTACTGTAATGAATAGACATAAGACAATTTTTTTATACGCATTCCCCTCATTAAAGAGTCATTTATATTCCTATCACAAACGACGACAAGATTGATACAGGATCTTATTTGAAAATGCATATATACCTAAAACTTTAACTTTAAACATTTCATTTGTCTTTATTAGAAGTATGTGACATAAAGGTGTTTTTTCCCAAGTGATAACAAGCAGTAATGGAAACAAGTATCATATTTAATTGAACGGATCTATGGTTATCAAACAGCTGATGATTGATTTTCATCAACCTATATCTGTATTTGTTACGTGTTTTCTGAATATACGTGTTTTTTGCAAATAGTATGAACATTCTAACTTAAACAAAGCATTTTTGTTCAAAAAGCCACATTTTTACGAGGAATATTTCTATACAAAAATGTTGACAATATAAAACCTGATCCAACAATAGTTTCTTTCTTTCTCTTAGTTTGTTTGTTTGTTTGTAGAAATAATTCGTGTATAAAAAAATGATTGACATAAAACGTTAAACATGATGACCGTGTTTCTTTTATTTTACTGAGGAATTTATTCGTGTTATCCAACATGTCTCTTTAAGACACATAGAACATTCTTCGTAATGAAAGAAATAATATTGTCACATGTTGTTATAATAAAAAATGTGTGGAAGTTTTGTACGTCCTATAGTACTTTTTAGTTCGACCATTTGAATATAAGATGGTTTATAATTTTCATGACGCCAATATCGGCGTCAGTGTTGGTGGCAGATATAGCTTAAATTTTTTGAACCAAATCTTGTTTCTTCTAGATATGTACAGCTTCCAGCTCTATCTCAAGGAAAAGTACAAAAAACTATGTCAATGATTTTGACTGAATTATGGCCGTTTATGCACTCTGGATTGATATTTTCATTCTTAAGGTTTGTCTGAAACATTTCACATATTGTCTCCTTTTCACCAATTTAACGTTCTTCTCCAGTAGACAAAAGTAAATAACTTAGTTCGAGGTTTTGACTGAATCAATGCTCTTATAGTCCAGCTCGCTCGTATCAGTTTACTCTTGTTTACTTGTTTAGTCTTGCATTGTTGTATTTTCAATACTTGAATCAAGACTTATATTGCCAATGTAAATGCTGTCACAGTAAATGAAAAAAAAAGATGAAATGATAAATAATCAATTACTCGCATATTAAAAAGGCATATACTAGGACATTTCAAAATACAAATGTATAATGTTCAGGCCTGCATAATATCAATGTAGATGATATGCAAGATATGTACATGTTATTCGTTCAAAATATTAGCTTCTGTTATTCATGCAAAGTCTTATTGTTTTTAATCGAATTCAGAATGCATTTTCGTAAATAGATTAGAGGATACAAAAGGGGTATTGGAAAAAAGGGGAGAGCTTTGCTGGAGATGTTGCACTGTAAACACATTTCAAAGTTCAATTTTAGCAAGGTTGGACAGTTGAAATCATGTCAGTGTCCATGGAAACCAAGATGGCGTACAAGATGCCGCCATTTCATAACCTAGTGACTAGTATAACAGTAACGATTGGTAATTAATTTACGGATACAAAACTTTCAAATGAGCTGTTTTCACATTAAATATCAAAATGTAGAATAATGTTTAAAAAACTATCTTATGCCTTAGATATGTTTTTATTTGCTCAGTTTCCGCCACATGCATATCAAAAGTGGGTTGTTGCTTTTTCCTTTCAATGTAATTATAAACAAAACGCATTTCATGGTCATAAGTTAAATACTGATACAATTATAATGAATCATGTGACAATATCAGTCTGCAAATATGGCTGTAAAATGAAAATTTACAGTGATCATTACTATATAGGCAATTCTGTTTACATATAAATGCCTTCGCATATCATTGATTATCTTATTTTAGAATTTGTACATTAAGTTACTGTAGAAGAAATAATGTACCACGTCACCAGCACTAAATGTGTACATAAGGCGTAACCGTTTACCTGCATAATACGTGTTAGCTCTAACTATTCTTTCAAGTATTCTTTATATACAAGCATTCTCACTAATTTAAATTACATAAAGTTTGCTAAAAAAATGATCCAATGTCATTTAAGGCAGCACCTGACAACAGCTATAATTTCATTCACCAAACTCTTCAGGTTTTTATCTTTTTGGCCTGGGGACTGAAAGTCCCCTAGGCCTAAGTTAGCATACCACATTTCAAACACTGCTGACAATTTAACTGCGCTATGTGCGAAAAACAACTGTAAACATGCGCTTTGGGAAAGTAGTGCAAGACAGACCAGATCAATCTTTTGCTTGAATGTCGCATACGATAAGAACATATTACAAATAAAAACAGTATAACAACTTCAAACGGTTGCAGAAAGGTCTAAAGCTTACGGGCTGCATTACACATTTTTTTCTGTTTTAGAAATTACTGCGCTGTTAGCTGATTACGGAAGATAATCATATGCATATCACGGAAAAGTACGGATATTTACAGAAATTTACGGAAACGTACGAGATTCGATATAAGAGTTTGAGTTTGATTTTCAAATTTCTGATGTTATTTCATTGACAACTCTCTTATTTACGAACAGTTACATATATATTTACCTAAAAATAAATTTCTTTAAAAAAAAAGATACAATTTACGTACATTCCCGAGATGGAACTCACGTGATCAAAATCACCCGCCATTTATCGAGGACGCTGCATGTCAAGGCCCAATGAACGGTTTCACCGATTACAACTACAAGGTAACCAAGAATCATTTTTGGTTTTCCCTGTTATACACATTGTACAGTACTGTAGATAATAAGATTATATGATTTAGATTTATAAGGTCTTGTCCTTGGTACACACTAATTTTCGATCCACATCATCAGATATCGCTTGAAGTTGAACAAAGCGCAGATTGAATTATTTTTATTGTTCTCTCAAACAATTGATATTGTTGACCATGTGATTATTTTTCATTTAACGTACGTTTTATAATAAAACAAACTTCCCTGCCACCCATATATTTGTGAATCATTCATTCTGTGTCATATACTAAATTTCACCCTATGCACATTTCGACCCGCGCTTTAGGTAAGGTTCAGCGTAAATCACGAAGGTCAAAAGTTGTTTTAGGGGAGTTAATCTATAGCCCCCAGGCCTACATCGCTCACAGCGCTTTGATTTTTATTGCGTTTAGATACTTTTTCAATCTATACAGTTTTTGAGAGGTCGTTTCAAAGTCTAAACAAATTATGATGCACTGGTTTACAAATATAACTAGGACAGCAAGTATCTTACATATCACCAATTATGAATAAGGTTTGTAGCTAAGGGAAGCCTCCTGTACCAAAAATGGAGCCTTTCTACAGATTTCTGCCATTTGTCTTCTCAAAATTTTTTCTGTCATACATTATTGCCCCCCCTGATTCAATTGACAGATTTCTGCCTATGCCCTATTCCTGATTGAGGGGGCCCCCCCCCCCTTCCCCCCCCCCCCCCTTCAAATTAATTTTATGCTCACATATTTGCTATGACAGAAGGTTATGCTAATAATTGTCATAAAATTGTGACAAATATTTTCATTAAACATGTGACACCTATCAAGCAGGCAACGATGCATAGAAAGCAATTACGTTAGAGTATAGGGGTTAACCCATTATGGTAAGCTTTTTTAAAAGCTTATCTAGTACAGTGTAAGAACTTTCATTACGTTTTAGTGATCTGCTTCTTTCTGTAATCATAAGCACCACCATCATTTGTGATTTTTTAGAGATATAAAAGTCCTTTCCAAAGGTATATAGGCTTACATACTGTCTACGCATAATCAAAACGATAAAGCTTTTGAAGATTTTTGTTAATGTTACAATGTAGCTTTTGTTGGGAACTACCTCAAGTTCAAGTTAGTAACGAAATTATAACTCTAGTTCAAACATTAGTATTTCATAAACGATGATGTTTAGATTTTTATGTTAAATTGATGTTTTGTTTAATATGTTAAATTGATGTTTTGTTTAACATCAAATCAAATAGTTTTCATTCCGTACATTATTTGGGTCTTTAGTAATTCAGCATTACATTGGGGTTAATAATGAAACAAACAGAGAAAAGTGCAGAAGAAAATACCATGAGAGGGAAGTAAAAACTTGATCTTTTAATGAAAGGATATTTTGTTCTGCTACTATTTAGTGGAATTGCAATGTACGTTGAAGTACTTAAAGCGATGTATCGCCTGTTATAGAATTTGCTTGTCATCGGTAACTGTCTAGAATGTGTGTACGTGTGTTCTCATTCGGTAAGAATACACGTGTCAATGAAATGAATATGTCTCAAGATGAGGACTGCTATTTCCTCCAACAGTATGGAAAGAAATGGACATACATTGCCGTCTGCTGAGAAACACCATATTATATGTATAACTTACTGCTTGTAACAAACATAAAATATTGTATAGAGCTGGCGAGCACTCCATATGCATGAGTACATTTGTATATAGTGGGTGGTGTTTTTACATGCAGGAAATGATATGACATGATATGTGTATGAAGAGATTTGTGCATGGAGCTTATTTTTTATCAATAAATTGAACAATTTAGTTAATTGCAGTCATTTGATATTAAGGTCTAACCACGACCAACTCACTCTCGTGTACATGGACGCAAAAAGCATTTAATTAACTTGACTGTATTTGATCATGGCTTACCAACTTGTGACCTTGATTTTCATTTAAACTAATGTGCTGCAAATACAACCATATAGATCTGCATCATTAATATAAAATGCAAATACGCATCCAGTACATTGTATTGTTATGCACTTCATTCAACCAAACACAGAAGGGGCATATATAGGCTGTTCTCGGATTATTCTGTGCAACAAATGAAGATTGACGTGGTTTCTTTTTACTCCTAGTTAAAACTACAGAGTACTCATTTTATGACTATGAAATCAGTTTCACAAAATAGCTTGGTACCTTGACCTTGAACTTTTGTGAGCTCTGAATTATTAGTAAATTAATGATATACATTGTATATCATGATAGAGGTTAAGGTGTCGGCCGCTCATCCCGGAGGTTGCGGATTCGAGCCCCACTGGGGTAACGCCCATACTTCTTCATATGACACCAGTACAGTTTCTTTCCAGGAAGCGGACTCGAGAGTGACTCGATAAGCTACACGCTTTCTTCACAATCGAGCTAAGAAAAATTAGTATAAACGAAGCTACGACAGCATTTATGTTATATATATATATATGTGTGTGTTGAGACAACCCCTAAACCCACACTGTCCATTTACAGGTCCACAAACAGATACCTAATGAGAATGGTCTCTCCTTTTGGAAAGCCTCTTTGAATTTAATACTGACTGTTTAAGTTTACATGGTTCGGGTCGGGAGGATGTGTGATAAAATTAAAGTTAGCAACCGGAACCGTTATAGAACCTTACAAACATAAGAATATGTTAAGGCTTGTAACGAAAGCCAGAGTGAGTACGACCTGCACAACAATGGACAATAGTAATAGATGAAGCCGCTTACTAACGTTGCTGGCAGTTTACTCTGTGAAGCACGGATATTGGCTGTCACAGTAAAATCGGAGAAGATTCTTGTGCAGCTAGAGAATTAACACAACGCAAAAATAGTTTCGCTCCATTCACAGGATCACGTGATTCGAAACCATAGACAAAGAAACAAAATATGTCGGATAAAGTATATTTGAAAGAAATGCAAGAATACTTTTGAGAACAATCTTGGCTGTGTAACTTAAGTCCTTTGAAATTGCATTGCTCTGTAAACTTTGTTAAAGTGTGAGATAGTTGGACGTACTTTCTTAGACTTCAGAATAACTGACACGATTCAAGTATACGGGATGGCAAGAGAAAAAAGAAACATAATGGTATGTGGCATTTTGGCAGGACAGTATGTAGTCAATATAGAGCTGTATGATCATAGACATCCTAAATAACAATAAAATATTATACTTTCTACCTTTATTGTCGCAAAATTGCAAGGTGTCAAGTATTATAATAATAGTTTGGTGTATATAAAGCCCAGCTACTAAACGAATACGCAGTCAATCCTATAAATGAAGGCAACAAGACTAAAGTAACGCTTACCAATATTGTACAAGAACTTCTGATAGATAGAATGTGTTAATTTTACAATTGAATACAATTTGTGTATCTCATATTGATTTGTCATGAAAATGAACATTAAGAAACTGTTACTGTCATATGTTGTACTGTGTACCGTCATACCTATATATGTGTATGTTCATTTCATATACTGCCAAAAATTCCATATCCTTCAACTGATTCGTGTTCTTTTTCTAAACAAATAAATACTAGTATACATACATTTCGTGATTCAGGAAACATTAATTTATTGGTCAAACATTTTTCAAATCATTTTCTAGTAATAAACAGTACACCATTAAAAGTATATTTCTACACTGAGAAAAGTTTATGAATACACGAAGATAAGTCATGCTTTGTACAATATTAAATATATATGTACGATATGTTATGCAAGATAGTCTCTGCAGATTTTGTAGATGGAAATGCCAAAACGCGCCCATAGATCTTCACAAATAGCTACTAGTAATAATCTGATTCGACGTGCTCTGTCCGAAGTGATCTTTTCACAGTTTAAAAGTATGTTTGTATATAAACATTTATTTATTAAAGGATACTTTGTAACTAAGCTTTAAGTGCTTATTTTGAAAGAGTTTCTTATTATCTAAATCCCCTATACATCAACACACTCTGTGGCGAGCCCAAGTGACGGTTTTGGTACGTGCATGAATTTATTCGGAAACGACTGCTTATCTAATTCGAGCTGTCTATAAATGGTATTCATAAAGCTTAGAATTTCATATACCAGTCGCCGTGTCCGGAGAAATCTCATCAAGTGATAACAAAAAGATGATGAAAACCCTTGATAGCAAAAATATAATAAAAACCTTACTAGAGCTGAAAAAGCAATCCCTACAAAAACATGTCCTTGCAACCATGCACAGTCAGCGGGTTGGTCACATATAACAAAACAATTTCCAAAACTATGGCCAAAACATTTCTATTTTTAAACTGTACAACTATAACATTTTTCTTTTTCAACGTTTTTAAAATGTTTTCGTCTACAAATCGAATAATTGAGAAGTGTGGTGGATTGAAAGCTGCAGGACTCGTCCTTGTTTTACTTCTGCCAAAGAGCGAAATCCATGTCGTCAAACATGTTACAGTTCACCATTGGATTGCTGAAATATAATATTCTAATTTATACAAAAATGAAGAGCTTTTACAAAAAAAGAAAACTGTGTGAGATTATTATACTTTTACCGGACTTCATTTTCTGATCCACCAGAAAATGGCAGAAAACATTAAATCATATCATATTTTTTTTCAAACTTTTAGTTTCAAACATCGTTTCATTACTCGATAAGAATGGCATTGTAAAATAAATCATGTAAAACAAAAATAAATAGAATAGCAGTTACTATTATTTAAAGTTTCAACTGTTTTCGGTGAAATTGAAGCAACATACTAACACTGGAGCTCTATTACGTTTGGCCTTAAATAAAAGAACTATTTTTGCATAGATATACCCCAACAAACAAAGTTGGGGATCGGATGGGTCTATTGGAGTCAGTTTGTCGGTGGTAAGATACGTTGGTTGTTTTCGTGTCTGTTCCATATCTCTTAAACACATTGAAGGATTTTCATAAACATGGGTTAAATGTTCATCTTATGAAGACGATTTGCAGAACCTATGTTCTAACCTCGCCAGCTTATAGACCAGTTCACACTTTTGGGTCATTGGTTTTTCGTGTCCTTTCCAGGTCTTGTGAAACCATTGGAAGACTTTCATATGAAACCTTGGTAAAATGTTTATCTTATCAAGATGACTTGCAGAATCCATGTTTCAATCCAGCTGTTCAAGCTCTCATTTAGAGGTCATTGGTTATATTTTTATCGGCTTTATATCTCCTAAATCAATTGAATACATGCAACTTTCATGAAACTTGGGTCAATTCATCATGACAATGTGTAGAACTCAAATTTGAATCTCGCTAGTACAAGGTCAATGTCACACTTAAGGGTCATCGGTTTTTTATGTCTTGAATATACCTCTTTAATCCCTTGAAAACTTTTCATGAAACTTAAGGTCAACTGTTTGTTTTATCAAGATGACGTGTAACACCCATATTCCAGCCTCAAAAGGTCAAGGTCACATACAGGGCTCATGACATTTCGAGTCGGCTCTATATCTCCTTGATCCCTTGAAGTATGCTACATGAAACTTGTTCAGATTGTTGATATGACGTGTAACATATGTTCATACTACGCCAGCTTAACGTCAAAGTCACAATTTAAAGTCATAGGTCACGTGATCATGTCTCCTTGGACGATTTTCATGAAACTTGGGTCAAAAGTTCACCCCATTGAGATGATGTTCATAGTGTGTGTTTCAGCAATCTCAGATCAGTGTCAAGAACTCAAAATTAGGGATCAAGAGGCACGTGACTTCATTTTGTATCGGCTTTGTAATTCCTGAAAACCTACTGGATTTCAAATAAGTATCTCACAAGTTTTAATCATACAATTATTGAGGTTAGGGTATTTTTCATTTGAATCACCTGTGATCTAGGTTAGGGTATTTTTTTTCATTTGAATCACTTAGATCTAATGTAAAGAATAAAGCTTAGCGTAATGTGCGAATGTGGACATGCAAACTGTTGCTTTACATACTTCTTTCCAGGCATTCGGAACGGGTTCATCTGCACATGTGGCATGTGAAAGTGCAAGCACATCAGCTTCGCCAATGTCATCTTTTTCATTGAATTCATTTGATCTGAAAAGTATTGAACAGTTTGGAAATAGGGCGCTATTCACAAAATCAAGGTTTCTTGAAAAAATGATTGCATGATTCTTTTTTATTTTTCGCAAGTCTATACTACACTCCATAAAATCATACCTGTACTTAATGAATGACAGTTGCTTAGTTTATTATATGAATAATTCATGTTAAGCTGTACATATACACATTGTAAACACGGTTTCAAATATTAAACTGCGACGGATAGAAGCTGCTTACTTGCATTGAATCCCGTATTTCCTTCGTTTTCATAATAGAATCTGTCTCCATATTTCAGATTGTAGAACTGTTGTCCAACAATGCAACTAAAGAGTGGACCAATAACTCCGCCTTCGACTGGTGTCTCAGACATGCCCCCCGCAAAGATGTCGATATCGTCGGGGTGTCTGTATGAAAAATAGAGACATAGAGGCGTTTATTATTCTACCAAGAAATTTCAAGTTATTTGATTGGTCATCGCTCCGTAAAATGAAATTGATATAAACGGACAGACAGGTAATATGTGTACAGTTCGCCAATGCACAACCTACTGACGCTCTAATTAATCTACAAATTACTAAAAATAAGAAGCCTCTTCTATAATCGATACGATTCGAATACTCATGTGATGTACTTTCACCAAAATTCTTTTTGTGTTTTGTTTATGTTTGTTACGTGCTGATTTCCAACATAATTTAGTGACGTCATTAAGAGGCAATGATGAGCCATGCAGGTTTACGACCAGCAGATAATAAAATTCTTATTTGGTTTTTGACGCGGTATATGTGTGTATAATAACCACCTCGACATAATTATCACCTATGCCTAACGGTTCGGGTAATACAAATCTAGGCGGGTAATATTATACAAGTACTGACTCTTGAGGTATTGGATATAATGTAATATTCAGCAGAAAAGGGCGATATTGAATTGTCTTGATGAATATTACACCCCAAATGCTGTTTGCGAGTCCATAAATGGCTAACTTTTATTACATGTATAATGTTATTTCATGCTCGCAATGCAATGCTTAAAATATCGCGGGACGACCTCCATGTTTAAGTCATGAGTATGACGTCGCCAGCATTTTGAATCAGGCACCTTCTACTTTGTGCAAAACGTTTAGAAGGGTAAAAGTTATGACACTGGCTCATAACTCAACTGTCGATAACCTTTTGATCGAAAAAAATTTTTTCTTTCAAAGTTTAGTTCTCTTTCTCTTGAATGCACATTTTCAAACTGTACAAATATAACTCTTAAGTTAACCAACGTTTCGCTTAAACATCAATTAATGTTTAGAACAACTGGGTTCTGTTCTAAATACAGAGATAATATTTACTTTGATAAAAACGCATAAATCATGAAATAATTTATATTTTACTTCGCTGGTCGTTCTCTGGACCAATGAAATTTTGTCTATTTACAAATCATATAATAAATTCACATATAATTACGTAAAATTAGTTAAATTACCGAATAACATATGATATAAAAGTTTTTAGATCTATGTTTTCCGACTGATGTGTAATGATAAACATAATAAATGACGACGAAATAATAATAAAAACAACAGCAATAATAATAATAATAATAATGATAACAACAACAAAACTGATATCAATTTTATGACGACCAAACAGTGTTGAATACTATAAACACTGCGCTTCTGAGCAATGTGGTGTAAATGCCTACCTGTAAACAGAATACAGCTTTTGTGCATTTTCTGGGGAATGATTTATCAGTCCACCTAGGCCGGTACCAAAGTGTATGGCATATGGAAGTCCGCAAAATTTCCTCCATTCATTGTATCTATTATACATGCAAAAGAATATAAAAATTAACATATGTGTTAGAAGGTTTTTTAAAGAACATGTGCAAGACTATTTACGTTTTCAGGATTTTGGGACTAAGACCGAACGAAGACATCAAGAATTATTTTGTACAAGTAGGCTACTTCAAACTGAAACATTTTGAATATAAAGGAATAGCATGATATGATATAGAAGTTTTACCCTGGAACGCCGTGGTCACGCCCTCTTTGGATATTTAATGATATCAGATCAAAGCTTCTTCCGTTCATATCTAAAAATAGATTATTCCTGACGCTGTCGACGATTTTTTCGTCTGCTTTACTGGATGGGTGTAAAGATAATCCCAGTCCCACAAAGGAACAACCCATAGCTCCGTCACTGAACACCATCGCTGGTCGATTAAACGCCATTTCGTTTCGTATTTGCATTCCCTGGTCCTTCATGAACAGTACGGTGTTTTGTAAAAGCGTGTGGCCAAACCGAAAAGCTGCGGCACCGAATATATTTGATATTGTCGGGTCTACAGTTTTGTCGTAAACTGTATTGTGTCCCATTGGCATGGGAGCGAGGCCCATTTGCATAGCAAGCCGCTCCCCTATGACATGCGGCAGCCAATGAGCATACGTAATGTGTTGGTATTCGGCGATGACCATTTTTCTAGCTTCTTGATATATATCCTCGTCGCACATGCTGGGGTTCATCTTCTGCAATATGTCGGCTACTCTGTTATGTTCGCGCAGAAACATGATTTGCTGAGCTGTCAGACCGGGCATCACGTGTATTCTAAAATCACCTATAATAAAAGTTTAGGTCCATTACCCCTCAGTTTGTTCATTAATGTCGCGAATGCACAGAAGTCTGAAAACCCCGTATTATAATGGAACTAGTCATTTATATCTGATACGCCATGTCATGTCTGTTCAATCACATAATTATTATATTGTACAAATACATAATTATTTTTTCATACGGCAAATACTTAATATTTTCTTTTATGTGTGTGCTTCATGCCGAAACATTGGTATGTATTCATATTTTACAGTGTAAACACTAAAACGCCAGACGGCGTTTCCAACATGAAGCAATGTTTCAATGATTGAGTAAAAGCGGAAATTATTTATGATAGATAAATATGGCGTTTGTCTTTATTGAAACCGACAACGCACTTGTGTAACAGACAGTCTAATGGCCAATGGTTAAAATCCATCGCATGTTTAGCGTTTCCTTTCCATGGTTATATACAAAAAGGCTACATGCACAACAACTGAATTCTCCGATTGGTTATAATTTTGGACAAGAAACTATGAGCTTTCTACTCGATCCTAAATGTCGGTTGTAAATCTCTGTAACAAAGAATATATGCAATGCATAGAACAAAACAAATTTATTGTTCAAACCAAGAAACTGTTCCAAGCTCTTTTTCTTATAGTTTTAACTTCAGGTGGCAATTTAAAGGAAAATGCAAATCAAAATATCACTAGCTTGCTCCCAAATGAAAGAGCTTATCCTTTAAAAACATATTCAGATTTGGTTCTCGTTCAGCATTAGTAAACTGTTTTACCTGATTTCATACAATAATCTCCAGGGGACTGCAGTTCGCAGTGTGTTTGATCCTCAAGCCCTGCTGGGAACAGACCAGTCTCCGTCATTCTCAGTTTTCCTGTAATATTACACACGAATAAATATGGCCTGTGTAGACTAATAACAATAAGAATATTTTCAAAACCAAAATATCTGAGCACGTATTACGACCAGCCTTGTATTTCTATGAGCCCACATGTATTTTCTTCGTTTGTATATAGCTGAACACCTTACATAAACATGATATAGTCATCTCTTTTATCCCTGCCATTTAAAGATGCGTATATCTGAATTTCAAAGTCGCTTTGCCCTGCATTCTTTCGTTGCATTTTAAGAATAGTTGCCCTGCATAAGCTCTATTATTGGGAAAAGACTATGTCTTTGCCTTAACCATCCTTTAATAAACTCATTACGTGTTAAAAGAATGTAAACTTACCATTTTGGAATGATCTTATCTTGCCGGCATCCTCGTCGTTGTGTCCGTACAGAAATGAAGCATCCAAGAACGATGTGGCTTGGTTTAGTTGGTTCCGTCGGTCTGGCAAACAGTGAAGAATCATTGTAGTTAGGAAAACAAGCTTTGATCAAAGGGTTTCATATTTTTCAGCGTTTTGTTCTGATATCATTACATTAAACGATAAAAAATAGATAAAACGATAAATATTACATGTAATTTCTTATCAAATCGTAATATTAAAGTTTGTTCTCTCATTACATCACTCCCAGACTGAAATTTATATCTTGTTTGTCAATTGCGAAAATGAACTATGACGATCCAGCTGTTTGAAAACGGTCTCGGGCAAAGTTAACAAACCTCAATTAAGATCTTTCGAGTAGAACTTGATATAAAATCAGCTAAAAAAATTTTTTGACATCTCAATAACCCTTTTTACATTTGTTTATTTTACGATTATGGCACTTATAATCACTGAATGGTCATATGTTTTGGAACCCGCTACCGACTTGACAGTGACTTATCGTTGGAGTTGACAGTTGAAGTAAAACTCTGGTCCTTAATAGGCACGATGGTTAGGTAGACTGCACGGCTATAGACTACTGAAATACCGTGATAATTAGCATTAAACTACAAGAAAAAAATAAAGGGGGGGAAACCTGGGCTGAATGGTATGAATGTATATCAGCAGTTCAGAAAGGGAAATCCAACCTTTGATTGCCTAGCAACTAATGTTATCTTGCTTAATCGAACAAGTGGTGCTTCATACTTGGCTATGTCGTTCTGGGAGTTGACAAACAAACAAAACTTGCACAGTAAAATATGAAGTAACCAATGCTGGCTATGGACATTTGACAACCAACAGGTGGGAAACAGTTTTTAGAGCCTAAATACTAACAGTATAACAGTTTCCATAGAAATATATTTACGCGCGGCTACACACGTGCTGTAAACTATACTGTAAATGCCGAATGTACCCTGAATTTTTTTCTTCACTGTTTTTCTGTAAATAGCCTTTTTGGATACTAGCATAGGGAAAAAAGGTCCACTACTCTAATTAAGAAAAATAGTTTGACATGGCAGACTATTTTAACTAGAATAACCACTGTTACCCATATCACAGGTGTCACTATGTCCAGCAATAGATCGGACGAAGTTCATACACGGCTCACTAAACCTCATGTCACCAGGCTGTATCGGGATAGGAAAACATTCAGTCCTGCAAAACAGCGGCCTCGTATTAAAAGACAGTTTGCGTGTAATATTAAAGACTTTGAAAAATCTAGAAGCTATGCAAATTTTGTGCGTCGTAATGAACATAAGTTCATTATCTTACATTATAACGAAAGCAGTCTTTGCCCATACAGGGTTTTCTTGCAAATAAACACTTTATGCATTGTATTTTCCTTATATGGAAAAAACAGTATATTTTACGAAATATATGCATATTGAACTGCCATCGAAGTTTATTGTTCATTTATTTAATTGCAATTGAGCCTTAAGATGGTACAATGTAATGGCATAGTAATGATACTAAACATGGCTTTTATGACTTCTAGAATTGTTTCATGACGATGAGTTTCAAAGTTATATTTTTACGCGAAGAGTGCGGACAACAGATGTTCCCTGTACAATAATCAACTGTCTAGTCTCTGAATGCAGATATCTGTGGTTCTTTCCTAAAGTAGGCTTTACCTTTGCATGAGGACATCCGTTGTGAGGTTACAGCAAATGACTGTAGCATCGTTAGCTCCCTTTGCTATGGCTGTGTCCGTTACGTCATGGTCAATCATTTGACCCCACTGCATCACATACAGGCTGAGATCCCTCTCCATCGTGGGACAACAAGCGTCTTGGTTATGTACCATATTACTGACTGTACGTGCGCTCGGCAGAAACTCGCCGGTTACACTTGTCTGACGAGGTAAGCCGATGTCTAAAAATAGAAACAAATATTAATGGAGTCTTGGCAATTTGGCTCGTGGCTTCTTTGGGTCGGTCGGGACTATAAACTGTTTAATCAGGCGGACAAAATTAACTATATAGCGTATGTCATTGTCTAATACCCAATAAACGACCAGCACTACAAGTAACTAATTCTTCTGAAAAAAGAAAAGCCCTGCATGTTTTGAAAGCTTAAAGGAATAATATTTTTACATAGATAATTACAAAGAGGCTTTAAATTCCAAGCTTACCATCCATGTAATGGGGCTTCAAAAATCGCCTGTGAGGTCTATTTGAACGTCCCCACAGAGGATTTTGCAAGTTGTTACATGATCCATCGATGCTTCTGTACTGGCACTTTGGGTCACAAATAGCATCACGGCGAATACAGAAGGGTGAAATCAGTTCATGCCAGCTTTCACTTACGCTAGGACACTGATTCAGCTCATCTGGAGCCATACCGAGGCTGAAAAAGTTGGTTAATTGGAAAGCTATGTTTAAGATAATGCAATTTAAAGTTGCACGTACCAAGCTTGAAATTAAACTCGACTATTCATCAAAATATTTTGTATTGTATGTAAATACTACTAGATAAAAACAATAGCTTAATATTTGACAAGATAATAAGTTGGGCCAGTTAGGATTGATGTCAGTTAATATAACCAGTGTTTTCACAATATTTAGTTATTGAATAAACCTTTTTATATACTCACGATTGACTGATTTCCTTTGTAGCATATTGAACAATGTATCCACTGTCGACTTGTATGGAGGCCGGCAAGTTAAGATGTGAGAAAGCAGCATAATGTTGATGATAGGTCTTTGGCATGTATGGCGTCGGATTCATGGCCTCGTCGTGACCTAGACAAATTGCACATAAATTGGGCTTGAGAATGACGAAAATATGAGTAACGTTGTATGAAAGCCGATTTTTGAGAGCAGTATTGGTTCAAAACAAAGAGAACATCTTTACAATCTGAGACATATTCTTAGTTACCACAAAGAGACTGACTCACATATGGATTCTTAGTTACCACATAGAGACTGACTCACATGAGGATTTTTAGGTACAGCATAGAGACTGACTCACAAAAGGAGTTTTAGTTACTGCGTATAAACGAACTCCCAGATGAATTCTTAGTTACCTCATACATGTAGAGACTGACTCACAGATGGATTCTTAGTTTTCGCATAGAGACTGACTCACATATGGATTCTTAGCTACCTCACATGGACTGGCTCACAGATTAATTCTTAGTTACCGCATAGAGGCTGACTCACAGATGGATTCTGAGTTACCACATAGAGACTGACTCACATATGGATTTTAGTTACCATATAGAGACTGACTCACTGATGGATTCTAAGATACTTCATAGAAACTGACTCACAGAGGGATTCTTAGTTTCCGCATAGAGACTGACTCTCAGACGGATTCTTAGTTTCCTCATAGAAACTGACTCACAGATGGATACTTAGTTTACTCATAGAGACTGATTCACCGATGGATTCTTAGTTACCGCATAGAGACTGACTTACAGACGGATTCTTAGTTTCCTCATAGAAACTGACTCACAGATGGATACTTAGTTTCCTCATAGAAACTGACTCACAGATGGATTCTTAGTTTCCGCATAGAGACTGACTCACATGGATTCTTAGTTTCCTCATAGAAACTGACTCACAGATGGATTCTTAGTTTCCGCATAGTGACTGACTCACAGATGGATTCTTAGTTACCTCATAGGGACCGACTCACAGATGGATTGAAATGGATTTGTACGCCCGCCGCCAGACTTAAGCTGCGATGCTCTCCCCATGCGGTAGCGTTTTCAGGGGATGATTTTAATGAGACTGATACGGCCGGATCTGCTACATATGTATAGATTCAGTGTTAATACACATTTATTTCAGGATTTGTAAGAAAATATTGCATAAAATTGTGTAAAAACGACATTGTCTAGAAACTCAGATGGGTCTTATTTCATTTCAGGATTTAAACCAGCCAATGTAAATTCTAAAAGTATGTACAATGCAATTGTTATTGCCATGTGACCTCACCTGTCATACTTAAGTACTCATTCTGTTGTTTCTCGCTGGCCAAGGAAGTTCTAGCCTTTGAAATCGCCTTCATAACGAGGGCTCGAATCTGCATTGGGTTCATACCACTGCATGACCCGCCCATCATCTGCGCATGCGCACACCATGCGACCAGTTGACAGATGAAAAGCAGCAATCGTGTTAGTGGCATTTCTGCAAAATAGAGAAAACAGTAAGAAATCAGAAAAAAAGCATTTCAGATGTATTTTTATTCATTTATTAATTCATTTGGCCAAAGGGATGCATCATAGGGGCACCAAAGTGATCCTAATTAACATCAAGCGGAAACATTACTAATTGCGCTTCAACAACAATGTACATGCATGTATAAGTCTAAGACTGGTTTAACTATTATGTATCTGTAGACGTAACGTCAAATGTTCCGACTCACAACTGTAACATAAAACCACGACAAAATTGTAACGATTTTGGTGAGACAATCGACGTGTTTTGTTACCGTCTTTACTGTTGCATTTAAATTAATAGAAACATGATAACGTTTATGGCATGAGCCAGAGTAAGTTTAGTTCGATTTAAGGAAAGTTTCAGTAGGTTATTGAATGGCCCTCGAGTATTAGCCCATTCGCGAAAGGGAGGCAGGAGTTTGTCATCGCTAATGGGCTGGCACGTGCACGCATCAACGTTTTTACAAGAATACTCCCGTGCTGCGCCTAATTGTTTGGGTTTAATGTACCCCTTTATCAGACTGAATAACTACCTTACGTACGCTGACTGGGATTCGAATCCAGGCATTCCGTTCTGGGGACAGCATCCTTATCACCGAGTTAATGATGCCTACACATATTAAAATATGTCTCCAGAATGAAAGCTAGCAGCAAATCATTATCAATGCATTATCGGATAACGGTCATTTAGTGTTCTAAATTCACCGGTGACTTATGGTAGTTTGAAAAAAGTATTTTTTATTATAATAAGAATTAGATTTTCTCTTTGCATAGTGAGACTGCTTAAATTGCTTTCTTTTCTATTTTTATCGTGGAACAAAAAAAATGATCTACACGAAATAGTTTCTCCATAACGAGAAATACTATAGTATTTGTATTAACAGTGCTTTTACGTCAATTTACTTAGGGTATTTCTGTTTCGACGTATTTGAAAATGTTTTACATTGTGTATGCCGACCACAAAGAAATGAAAAACCATAAATGTGTCAAGAATCAGAATAACGAGTACTTTTTATGATTATAGGAAGTAAAACTAATAGTAGAACAAAAAAAGACGGGAAAAAACAAGCTAAAACTTCTATGATTAATGACAACATTTGTCAGTCAACTATCTTTCTTCAACATTCTTGTCTTGTTTCAAACATTTCTCGTGAACAACGATTTGTAGTACATGATATTCTTCCGCAGTTGTACAAATAGATATTTTTAAACATAATGTTCAGCTTTGATGTACACCACTGTCGCATGTAAAGGCTCGAATATGACACGGAAATCATGAATCGTACATGTTGTAATTGTCACATTAGGAAAGTTTACGCCATTAAAATCTTCGCCAGTTACATAAGCACATGTAAGTGACAGACTAGATTATACATGTAATAAACTAAATCATTTTCAATCTTTTATCTTTAAAAAAAGATAAAAATTGCATAATAACGTTATTTTTATTAGGAAAGGTCTAATTTATGAACATATATGAATATAATTATGCTCTCGGTATATATGCTTATTTTCAGACTAATTCTATCTAAAATTCGCTCCGTTTCTACGGCTCATGGCGGCAATCGTCTGCGCTAGCAACACCGAAAGCCTTTACAGAAATCAAGTGTTAGTAAAAACAAGAACTATCTTTAGAAAAGATGATCGACGCGATTTTTGGTAATGAAAGACACAGGTAGCTAGATTTCTGTTAAAATTTCCTGTAAAATTGTATCTGTTTGCAGTAAGAGGGCGCCATATGTCACATGGTGAGAAAAATGTGCACCCTAGCCGATACTCGAACTTGGGACCCTACGCTTATCGGGCCATATCCTCCCAGTTGAGCTATGCAGCCGCTTCCACTGTGATTAAGTTCGTACCGTGATATGTGCATCAGGAAAACAAACTTAACCCTTCTTTTCTTATCAAATATTGGCCGTTATTCACTAGCCGAGAGAATGTAATTCAGTTCTGTCCATTTATAGTTAACATTAATTTGGAGGTAACAAAATATCATGCTGATATATCATTATCCAATTGAAAGGTGCGTTAAAGGTTAAATGTTTCTATCCAAACAATGTTAAACATTCTAAGGCGGTTGAAAGGTTAGCAACGAGCTTAATACGGCTGCGCCGAAAACCTGTATGATGATCCATGTAGACTGACTGTACACAGCATTAAATGAAATCCTGTCCTTTTGAAAAATTGATTTTTAACCGAAGTTCACGGACAAGTTTTTAATTTTAATCTGACCCCATAGTCATTATGAAAACGTTTATAAATACATGTTTTAAATGATTTCGATCAGTTTTCTCTCAGCTTTTCACACCGCTCGGCAAACATGTCTAGTTAACAGCTGTGTTAAATAACTGTTGATATTTACTGTCATGAATTGGTAATAAGAAGCCAAGACAGTGTTACTTTCTTTGTAGAAGTCAATGCTGTTCGTTTATAAATACATGTTTTAAATGATTTCGGTCAGTTTTCTCTCAGCTTTTCACCCCGCTCGGCAAACATGTCTAGTTAACAGCTGTGTTAAATAACTGTTGATATTTACTGTCATGAATTGGTAATAAGAAGCCAAGACAGTGTTACTTTCTTTGTAGAAGTCAATGCTGTTCGTTGCACAGGGGATCGAATCATACCCCACCCACCTTCTATTACCTGGATCGAATCATACCCCACCCACCTTCTATTACCTATATAGGTAATAGGTGAGTGGGGTATGATTCGATCCTCTGTGGTTCGATGGGTACAAATTGCAGTCCTACAATAACAATTTATCTTAACTATTTCACAGGTTCCTCGTTCTAGAAGCTGTGTTCCTGTCCGAAAATATAAAATCACCTTTGTGCGACTCTTTCTATTTTATTGCCTTTCTAATGACCTCACCCGAACGCTGAGGATTTTTTTTCATATTTGTCTTTTAGCGTGACAGATATCACGTTTTAACCATTTCAAACTAAATTCCAACTGTACATGTCCTTTATGGACCTAACTACAGTCGCGACTTTTATAAACATTTGTTTCTTACCGTAATCTTTCTGCCTTATCGCGTGAAAAAGGTTAAATCATTACTTGGGCCATTTTGCGATTATGAAATATATCCCCCAAAAAATGTTTTGGCGTTAGAAAAGCAAACGGGATGAAAAATTATTCGTATCTAAATGGAATCGCTCATAAGGGATAATGAAAGCAAGTCTTTGCGTAACCAACACTTATGAATATTTCAATTCAACTATGACGGTTGGTTTGTATCGTTAATTATTTTTCAGCATTTTGCTATTTCCTCTCTCCACAATTTTCTCCCTCCCATCGCCGTTTACCATTTCGCAAAAAATATGGGAAAATTCATGTTCAGAGAAATAAAATATATTTTATGTACCAGAGTAATCCCTATCCAGCCGATGAAAAAAAATAAAAAATTTAACAAGGCCACCAAACCCCCCCAAAAAATTCCCCTTTTTTCTTTAAAACGTTGCAAGTTTACCTTTGCTTTATATAGTTGTCTTTTTTATTTTGATAAATAATGTTAAAAAATAAATAAATATGGAAAATATATTCTTACCGTCTTTTTACTTTCCTGAACCACGGACTTGCAGTCAACCACTGGTCATGAGTGCGCATGCGTAACTAGAAATAAGCTCCTTGTCGTGTAAGGCTTGTAAAATTGTAATAAAAATCGTCATATTACAACGCGTTTTGTCGCGTTACAATTGACCAAAGTAATATTAGTGCTTGTGTACGTGACCGCTCCCCAGGCATTACATGAAACGTGAGCTTTTGTGTTGCTGCAATGAAACAAGAAAAGTCATTACATTGCGCACCCCACCTTCCCCCTTCCAGCCGAACGAGAGTTTGGGAAGAAGTTGTGATTGACTTGGATGGAATGTCAACCGAAGACCTCTATAAACTGTATTATGTTACTTTCGGACAAAATAAATCTCTCGTTTTAACATGTTTTGGAAACAACAGTTGTCCGATATGATAAACAGCTCAATTGACTACATTTTTGTTTATTTGAAACAAGAATTTTAATCTTCTATATCGATGTAAAAATAAAACTATCCCCTGGGATTTTATCTTTATACGGAACATCCATAGGTGAGCAAAGTAAGAAGAGTCATTTGGGGTTTAAATTGCCAAATAGAATTAAATTCGTTCAACATTTCCGAAGAACAATCATTTCACCACGGACGATTCCGTGTAGAAAATACAAATTATGAAATAATAATGGAGATTGTCTCAATACCAACAGGCTGGCAATTTTTCAACGATTGAATCATCTTTGGAGAGGACACTTCCTGCATGTGTAATAACTGCAAAACATCACCTCTGCCATGGTTTCCCATTTTAATTCCAGAATATTCATATAAAAACACGCGGTCCCGTCCCGACCGTGACTTTACTTACCAATCGAAAAAAATTCTTCCGTGAATTTGAAGGAACAAGACGACTATATACAATGACAATTGCTATAAAGTGATACACTATTGGCAAATAACATCAACGATGTCATTAGAATGGGAATGTGATATTTTCTCTTTAGGGAGCATGAATGGACGGTACTGAGACAATTTAGTTTACGTGCAGCATCGACTCCTGTCCAATGACAGGTTTAAAGTTTATTTTGTTGAGCGTTGTGTTTAGGGTATTACCTAATGAGTATCGAAAGCAGTATGTTGTGATCCTATTTTGGCTAAAAGTCCACCTGGTTAACACACCAAAAGTGACAATTTCCCAAGCAATACCATACATACTATCAAGTAACGTGTGCGAATGCTGCGAAGGTTTTCGAATGTAATTGTTTAATAGTTGACGAGTTGTAACCTTTTGGTAAAAATGGAGAAGAGCGCGGTGACACAATATCTGCACATGAAAGGAATGTAACCAAATGAAATTCATGAAAGTATGAAAAATACACTTATATACTAGCTGTCCTTCAAATGTTTGTAAAATTGGATCGCGGAATTCAAGCATGGAAGATTCAGCACTGAAGATGATCTGCGGCCAGGCTGTTTACATTGTTTGGTAATGAATGATAGAAGAATGAACATTGCTTATTCTTAAGTTTTGGCTCCATCCAGTTCAATTTGTCTGATGTTCTTCATCATGTTGACACCAGACCAAAAAATGACTACATTGAATATTTTCAGAGTGGTTGATACGTTTTAAGTGAAACCCAGATTGTGATCCATGATTAGACACGGGTGCATCACTTTGATCCAAAGTCAAATATTAAAAGCAAGCATTTGAAATATCATTGCTCACTGCCACCGAAGAAGTTGAAACAAACAACATCAGTAGTCCGAAGTTATGGAAGCTGTATTCTAGGATTGAAAGTGTTTTCAAAATTAGAACAAGAGGGCCAAGATGGCCCTATATCGCTCACCTGCGACTTATGACAATATGTGACCAAACTTCAACTCTAAACTATATATCATAAACACAAAAATTCTTTTTGACCATGACAAGGCAAACCTTATGACCAATTTGCATTATGATTGGGTTGTAAATGTTACCCGTGGGGAAAACACAAGGTTTAAACGGAGTGACCTAGTTTGACCTCGGATTATCCATATTCATACTTGACCTAAATTTCATCAAGAAAATCATTATCACACGTCTATAAAGATAGAATGAAAAATGCAACCTCTATTGCATACACGTGTTGTTTTTTTTTACAGTTTTACCCCGTGACCTAGTTGTTGACCCTAGATGACACAAGTTCGAACTCAACCTTGTTTTCATCAAGGCAAACATACTGACCAATTTTCATGAAGTTCCAATAGAAAATACAACCTCTATAGCACACACAAGGTTTTTCTATGATTTGACCCCGTGACCTACTTTTTGACCTAAGAGGACCCATGTTCCAACTCGACCTAGATATAATCAAGACAATCATACTGACCTTGTTTCATGAAAACCAATAAAAAATGCAACCTCTATTGCATACACAAGTTTTTTTTGAATGGGTGACCTAGTTTTTGACCAAAGATGACCCGTGTTCAATCCAGACATAGATTTCATCAAGGCAAACATACTGACCAAGTTTCATGAAAATCAAGTGTAAAATGCACCCTTTTGTTTAATCAAGTTTGAATGGGTCACCTCAGCCCTGCTTTGGTGAGCTAAAAACCGTGAAAGACTGACCCATGTTAAATTAATCAATAGAACATAATCGATTTCATACACAAGGTTTTCCAATGTACCCACCCCCCCCCCCCCCCCCCCCCCCCCCATGACCTACTTTTTGACCTAAGAGGACCCATGTTCCAACTCGACCTAGATATAATCAAGACAATCATACTGACCTAGTTTCATGAAGATACAATAAAAAATGCAACTTCTATAGCATACACAAGGTTTTCTATCATTTGACCCAGTGACCTAGTTTTTAACCATTGATGACCCATGTTCGAACTCGACCTAGATATAATCAAGACAATCATACTGACCAAGTTTCATGAAAATCAAGTGTAAAATGCAGCCTCTTGCATAAACAAGCCTTACTGTGGACAGACGAAAGACAAAAGACAATATGTCTCTTCTCAGCACTTCATGCTCAGGTGAGCTAAAAACCGTGGAAGAGGTCCACTAGGATTTGCTACCTGTCAAATATCTAAGCTCAATGCCTAGTGGTTACAGAGAAGATTTTTAGGAAGTTCAACGTATACATGCCTGTGTAAAATCAAGTGACCCCTGGACGGAGTCATCATTTGAACAATGTCAGTAGAGGTCAACTAGACAATTCAACATGCAAAAATTTAAGCTGTGGGCCTTGTAGTTACATTGTATTTAGAAGATTTGCCATGGCAACCAGAGTTCCACGTTTTGATACAGCACCATGAAAAGAAAATCCCTGCCAAGATTCATCATCATTGGCCCAGTGTGCTTTCAGAGATGTCATTTAACGGACGTACGATGTATGGTGAGGGATCTTAGATGAAAATTCGAAACGGTATCATCATGTTTCATTATACAAAATTTAATGTATTGCTCTGTACACACGTCAAAGTTGCAGTAGCTGCAGCTGAGTGTGGCTTTGAAACTCTTGTATCGTTGTGTTCACCTGATCTTCCACAAAAGAACTGAATTCAAGGATGAGCATTTTGAAAAATGAAATGAATAACATGCTTTAGGCTAAGAAATTTTTAATGTACCCTTGTTAATATGGCTCATGAGTGCCAACACCATAACTATCTCAACCTTCCACTGAGGATCACAAAATGATTTGAACTTGGTACCTAAAATAAACGCATCAATTTGCATTGTTCAAAGGTTTGTCTAAGTACACTTTCCTGTAAACTAATGAAGTTTTATCAATCAATGATAGAATGAATGACTCAAAGAAGTAAGTAAAAGCTAAATTTTCACAATGTATTGATCTCTGATAATTTAAAAATATCACATAACAAGGTTTTGATGGAATATAAAATGAAGGAATATAAAATGTCACATAGCACACACATACCACGAACACCCTGCTAGAAATGAACAATTTCTAAAAGTTGTTACTTCAACACACTTTCTTCCTGATTAAACTAAACCTATCACTAAATGTGATTAATACCCCTGAAAGACTGCTTTATAAACTGAGGAAGTTTGTAGTAACAGAATACCTTGCAAAAAAAACTAAAACAGAGATATTGTTCTTGGCAATAACTCTGTAATTAGTCAAGATGGAGATATGGTTCTTGTACAATGCACTTCCTCTCATTGTGCTGGACTATTGTATGAAGTTGTATTGAATTCCAACCAGTAGTTTTCAAGTTATTCTCCGGACAAGGAAAAGTAACCAAGGGCAATAACTCTGTAATTAGTCAAGATTGACTTATGGTCCTTGTGCACTGCACTTCCTCTCAATGTGCTTGACCATGGTATGAAGTTGTATTGAATTTTAACCAGTAGTTTTCCAGTAATGCTCCGGACAAGGAAAATGCAACAGACCGACCAACCACTGGGTGACTCCTATATACCCCCCTAAACTTCGTTTCGGGAGTATAACTATAACAGATCAGCAATAACTTTTGAAAGCATCAGGTGGCGTCAAGTGTCCAGAACATACACTGAACAATTAGTTAAATTTGTCCTGCTGTAAAGAACAAGCCTTGAATTTCATATGAATCGGAATCTACATGCTCTATGACTAGAGAATACCTAAGCAGCAAATAGCCTGAACAGATGAGCATGTATAGAAAATGACATGAAATTAATTCCTTGAGCAACGAAATTCAATCATTCCCTTTTTTAAATCAGAAGCTATGAAAAAAAGCCTATATAGCCAATCCACTGATAGTTAACTGAAATCTGCAATTGCAAAATCCTTTCCTAGATACTGAATTTCTCAAACAAAAGACTAATTTTGAAATCTGCAGCAGTTTAAAAATTCCATACTATATCTTAGAAATTCAATCAAGTATGGGTTTTAAAACAGCTGCAGATTTCAAATTTAGTTTTTTATTTTAGAAATTCAGTAATTCGACAAGTCTTGCTCAATTTAATTCTGGTAGCAAAAAGACAACTATCATAAATAATAAAGCAAAACTAAAGTGAACAAAAACAATTTTCAATATATAGCATTTTGTATAGAGGATATTTGTTTGTTTTGAGTGGATATGGAATATATCTCACTAAGAAGTGATACATAATCAAATGCAATCATCATGAAATCATGATTACTTTTGCCAAACTAATCAAAAGTATTCAATTACACAGCCAAATAAAAGTAATCAATTAATAATTAATCGATTACATGAATTTGGCTTCACATACATGTATGACACTTGACAGGTTATTGATCGCCATGTGACATCTGGTAAAGTTGCATCAACTGTTTCTGCTATACTTGAAATTTATATCATAAGTCATCCTTGCACTTTCCATGCATTTGAACGAAAGAAGTCAGTGCACAAGGTATCTCATTTTTGTACGGTATACTGTGTTTCATTATCACTCGCGATGCTAAGCAGCGTAAATTTATATAGTTCAGGGGGTAAAGCGCTAGTCCTTTGCTTTCCATGATAGTAAGAGCACTATCGCCATCATTATTGTACACATCTAAATGCGAACCGACTTGCAGTAAGAATTTTATGATGCTTTCATCTACTGGATCGTACACATTCAACAGTTTGGCGGCATTCAAGAGCGGAGTACTTCCATTACGACTCTGCGCTCTCACGTCTGCCCCGCAACTCACTAAAATCTTTAACACCTGTAATGATGGGAAGGGGGAGTAAAATTCTTCACTTGTTAACGAGACCTTTGGGTCCACTGCTAAATGAAGTAAGGTTTCTCCCTGACTTCCGAGCGGGTTTTTCATCAACACTCGGTGCACTTGCTTCATGATATTTTCTTTGTTTCTTTCTGAACAATTTGATTTTGAGAACAGATGTATCATATGTAAGTACAATTGTATCACTAACTGAAAGTCGGAAATCTTTTCTGACACTGTGCTTGTACTTTTGTCTGAAGCTTCTGCTTCCAAAAAATCTTTCCCTGCAATTATTTGATTTGACAATGTATCAAACACATCCAGAATGTCCTCTTGTTGAATGAGGTCATCCGATACTCCTGAGTCATGATCAACCTGTATTTCCCAGAACAGCTTCACAAGGGCTTGAATTGTAAACAAGCACTCCTGATTGAGTGGATCATCTTTCTGGTATCTCAGACAGTACGCGTATTTCCACAAATCCACACACCTTTGAAAGTTATGCGAATCTGCATACACGGCCCCACGGTACATCAAACCAAAAGTCGTATCTTTATGCTGAGGGCCCAAAATCCTTTCTCTTATTAATAATGCTATGATGTGAATTTTTTCATGATCATATATATTGTTCAGTTCCTCGGGTGTTTGTGGCTCTCTGACATACTTATACACTGCCTTTTTCTCTGGCAGGTTCTTAAGCATTGGTTCTCGAGGATAGAGATATCTTAAACTCATTGCTTTTTTCCAAACAGTTACTGCTGCGATCATGTCATTTTTCTCATCAACAAAATTTGTTCCAAGGAGCTCATATGCTCTAACAGCATCAGCTGTAGTTTGAGGTGTCATGTCAAGGATAATCTCTACAATTTTTTGACTACCGCGCAGAGCAGCAGTATCCAAGGCATCATCTCCCCAACTGTTCTTGATTTTATAGTCTGACATATGTTGTAAAAGAACCTTAACTGAGTCAACCATTCCTTCACGGATCGCGTAATGCAGCGCCAAGTTTCCAGAATTATCCACAGCGTTAACATCAGCTCCCTGATCAATTAAAAACTCGCATAAACCTGCATCCTGAACTGCGTTAATCAAGCATGTGCCCCCGTTACAGTTAGGTTTGTGTATATCGGCACCATGTTGGACGAGGTATTTAATAACTGCAACATTTGTCATGTAACATGCTGAACGTACTGGTGTAGAATCTGTATCCGATGGACTGTTTATCTGTGCACCATGTTCCACCAATGTTTTCACGACTTCCACTTTGTTCGCTACAGCTGCGCACCACAAGGGAGTTACTTCATGCTTTGAGCAATCTTCTTCAACCTCATAGATTCCTTAAAACAAACAAAGAATGATCAAGTACAATATTAAATGCAATAAATAAATCATTTTTTAGCACATCAATACAAAATTTATTTCGAAGTGACTATATGACTAAATGAAATATATTTTTTTCTCACTCATTTCATGTAAGCATATCATTGAAACTTATTTCATTGAAGCGTGAAATTGAGATAGCTCAGCCATGATGTTATAAAAGCTTAAACATAAACAAGTAAACACATTTTGTTCTAAAGGCTTACTGTCCCTTTCAACTTTTTAAGAACATTTAAAGGAGCAGAAAGTCCCCAACAAGGACCAGTACTAGACTCTCATTCTGAAGTTCTGCAGAAGAAACTGCAATTTTTTTCAGAATCAGATTCACTGTAAATGTCAGGGCAGGGATTCAATCAGTTAGAGGTTTAGCACTTAAAATTCAGTGACCTAAGATTAAGTTCCTTAGCCCCTCAGACCCCAGAGGGAGACCGAGAAACAATTCAAGGTAGCTGTTTCTTCTTTAGATATATAGTGCCATCTCCTAAGTGATCTATCCACACAGGTTGGTCTAGTTAAGGTGATTTTGAACACAGGATTTTTTTTGGCATACAATAAATCTTCATACACAAGTCGTAACTTCAAGTAATACTGAGTGCTATATGTGCTAAATATTAAACTTTAAAGCGTAAAAAAAATAGTCCTTTGCAGTAACTAGAAATTGATAGAATTACCATTCACCCATAAAAGACTGTTTACAGATACAAATTTGAATGTTCATGTACATGTAACACATTGCTATAAACAGCGTCTCCTTAAATCAGACTGTAATTTCTATTACCTTTCTTTTCTACATCAGCCCCACACTCATTCAACAAGAAATTGACAAAATGAATTTTGCCTTGGTAGCTGGATGTAAACAATGGTGTGTTTCCAAGGACTTTCTCATCCACAATTTGCTTACGCTTTTCTCTTTGTTTCTTCATCAGTCTCTCCCTGAGTTTGCTCAAATCTTCTTCCTGAAGTATAAAACATTTGTACGCCATCTGATTTTAGTTTTCAAACATAACTGTAAAGAGGGCTGACCACAAAACTTTCCCATCGGTTTACATTTCTATTATCTAAGATTCAATTACATTTCTTATTTACGTTAAGAACAGTTTTATGAACATCCCTTGAAATTTTGTTTATACATAGTAGCTGTAGACTTTCAAGTTTCATAATTAATTTTTGTATGTGTATATTTTAAGAAATAATAAATGCTTCCCTGTATTTTATCGTTGAATAAAATATAGTTAGGAATTTGAATGCGTTGTAATTAAATCACGAGTGCGTAGCACGAGTGTTTAATTTTTCGCATTCAAATGACTGACTGACGCGCTTTGTTTACACGTCCTCATTCGTCTTTAAGGCACGTCGTCCTTGGAAATGTGCTGTATTTTTTGTAAAATAATCGGCTTCTCCTATTTTTTATGGAGCCGTGTTAGAATATTCAGTAAAAACCTAAATGAAACAGCCTGTATATGGAACACAATAAAAACTGAATACAGGGGCATTTATTTCAAAAACAACTGGATAAAACAATACTTACTACCTTAATCATGTTAATTCTTATTTAATGGACTGCATGCGATTTCATTTTGTGTACCAGTGCACTTACATAAGGAAGTCACTGGTTGCTAGGGAAAGTCACTGTTTGCTAGAGAAGTCACTGGTCACTAAAAGTCACCACCTGCCAGGGACAGTCATTGGTTGCTAAGGGAATCACAGGTCAGTAAGAGAAGTCAGTGATTGTAAAATACAACTATTGATATTTGCTAAGGACGTCAATGGTTGCTAAGGAAGTCACTGGTGCAATCATGATGCTAAAGGTTGCTTATAGGTAGTCACTTTCTCCTAGAGGAAGTTGCTGGTTGCTATAGGATCTCACTTGAAGCTAGGCTTTTCCTATAACTCTATATACAGACAAGCTTGGAAACTCAATACAAGTCAAACTGGTAAATGATCTGCAACATAGCAGGATATGATGCATGTTTATAACTAAATTGGCCCTGTAATAGAGTCATGCTATAGCTCAGAAATTGATTGATTCAGTTTAAGATAGACTATATCTAACATTTACATGTACCAAAGACGTGCCCATATTACATTTACTGTTCTTAATATAACATTTTTCTGTTCAAATGTATGTACCGGTATGTAAACAATCCTTGATTTACCAGTGCCCAAGCCAATCTGAAACTCACAAGTTATTAAATTACTAGTGATATACTACACTTAGTTAACAGAAATGAATCACAGACTTTTCCGATAACTCTAAATACAGTCAAGCTTGGAAACTCAATAAAAGTCAAACCAGTGACTGGTAAATGATCTGCAACATGGCAGGATATGATGCATGTTTTATAACTAAAACAAATCTGAAACTCACAAGTTATTAAATTACTAGTGATATACTAGACTTAGTTAACAGAAATGAGTCATACATATGCTGCCCTTCTAGAACACAACCATTTGGATACATCATTTAATCTTTAAAGTGGAGATATTAATCTTACATGAACTGTACATAAGGTATGCTCACTGAAATTTACTGACTACACAGCAAACAGTGAAGAATAATGATCAGTCTACATGTCACTGTACAGGACGATCATGATCTACACTGGTCACATAGGCAAAATCAGTTACTACCAGCTAAGAGGGGATACACATAACAAATAACTGGTAGATCCTTTGACTTGTAGATTTATGCTACTGTGCTTTCAATAAATTCTGAGCAGGGCAACAAACTATAATTCAAGTACTCTATTTTGAGTACATGTTCACCATTACAACTGCTTATTCAAAATGTAATAACTCTACATATTTGCATCTGTCTGCTTTAAAATGAAGTGGTAACTTTGCAATTGTTGCAATATATGCCAGAGAAATGGTATAAATGGCTGCCTGAGGGTGTTCAAACATCACATTTTACTGCTTTTTAACAGTCTGGGACCATTTTATTAAGAAACTGCTTTTACTCAAGTACTTTTCAATTAAGAAATTAGGACATGTACTTCATCTAAAAGCAAACATTTCAAAACCACTTAAATTCATATTCTTTGTTTATAAAGATTTAATCTGTTATGTCTTGAAATACCCGAAGGCTGACAACTGCATCTTTAAAAAACTTGACTCAATTGGCAGATTTCTCAGCAATGGTTTAAAATCTGGGGGAAGGGGAACTTACTGATGTACAACAAACTTCATAATATGGAAGAGTTTCTTCCCTTTTGAACTAGCTTTACCTGTTTTTCAAGTTCTTTTGAAATGAAAGGATTTCCCATTTTCAAAAGTAGTAAATTCCTTCTTACTCTAAGATATGAATGTCTGCACATGTTTGCTACAAAAGTATTGGGCATGAAGTTTATCTTTGAAAAAAGCCCAAGCTTATTTGTAAATAAACTCGTGCCTGCAAAAAGAATCTGAATGTGTATTTTCCAACTATTTCATTTGAATACCAACAACTTCATTTCTATATATAAAGATATAATATATACATATTAACTTATTTTTAAAAAAGGCGGATTTTCTGTTTTTGACTAGGACGGTAAAAAAAGTTTTCACTAGGATAGTCAAAAAGTTTTTCCACATTTCCAAAGATCTCATCTATATTTAATGGGAACAAAGCAGTCTAAAAGACAGCTATATCCCCTGCCACAAATAAAAACATTGAAGGAATTCATACTTCCGAGTGTAGTTTTCTCTCGAAGTTGCACAGCATATATTGCTGAAAGGCAAACAAATTTACTGATTTGTCCAAGTGGCCAAAAAAAAGGCCTCTGTAAAGTAGGGGTGTGTAGGTTTTGTGAGCTGACAGATTGAATTTTTTTACCTTGTGAAATTGACCTGGAGTCAGCTTGGCCAGATCATAAGTTCTGGTCAGTAATTTGATGAGGTAAACATTTGATCACAGTTTCATCAAAATCCTTCAAATGGAATAGACAGAAAATTTCAAACTCAAACATCTGACCTGTGACCTTGACCAACATGACAAGATCAAGGGTTATGCTCATGGTCTTGAAAGGATGATCATTTGACTTGAGGGCCATCAAAATCTTTCAAAGGGTTAAGAAAATATGGAGCAGTCACAAGTTCGAAACTCAAACTTTGGCCTAACTGTGTGACCATGACCTTTAGCAAGTGTGACTGGCTCATGAGTTCTGTACATCGTCTTAATGAGGTTAACACCTGACCTGAGTTTCATCAAAATCCTTCAAGGGGCTAGGGAGATATGGAGTGAACAAGAAATGTTAGACTTTTACCTTGACCTTAAGTTGTGACCTTGACCTTGAGCCAGCGTGACCGGCCCATGGGTTCTGCACATTGTCTTGATGAGTTGATCATCTGACCTGAGTTTCACCAAATCTTTCAAGGGGTTTAGGAGATATGGAGCGTACAGGAAATATTAGACTAAACCTTTGTAGAATTGATCATAAAGTTGTGATCTTGACCATGGGCCAGTGTGACTAGCTCATGGGTTCTGCAAATCTCCTTGATGTGAATATCTGACCCAAGTTTCATCAAAATCATTCAAGGGTTTAAGAGATCTAAGATCTAGGTTACATCATCCATGGATTCATATATTTTGGTTACAGCTTTAGCTATGTTAATTTACCTAGGTCCTAGAGTATAAATCAGTGACTGATATCTCTTAACATTATGATTGTCACTTTGAAGGGAAATATTAGTTTAAAACAAATGGCTGTATGCAAAATGCAGGCAACTGAAGAGTGTTTATTTCCCTGACATTCAACATAATGTTACATTCAAGACACAAATTATAAAGTCACATTTTCTATCAATTGGAGCATAACTGTCAAAAACTACCTTACTGAACCATTTTTAAGTAAATTTGTTACCCAAAAAATGCCATCAATTGTTGAGTGACAATGTATCCTACACAATAGTCTTTAAAAAAAAATGCACCAAATGATTCATGTCTATCTACTAACCTGGATACATTTATGGACAAAATGTGCCATTAAACTCAAGTCTATGCTTGCTGCATCCTCATCAGGGCCTTTCCCTGCTACTTCTAATTCTGAACTTGCCATCTGAAAATAAAACAAATACTTTGACCTAAATAATTTCATACTGCACAAAAAAAACAAAAAAAAATTTTTTTTTTTTTTTTTTTTTACATTGTCTTAAGTTGATAAACAAAAGATAAGGTACGTGGAACACAGACAAGCGGGTCAGGTTTTAATACTTTCATATGATACCGACGTTTCGACATACATAGTCTTCATCAGGGTGCAAATATATATCAAAGTTGTTGACTGAAGTGCATTTTCTGCGGTTTTTTAGTGTCACGTGACTTGGTCTGTTTTTAGAAATGTTGTCAAGAGTTATTCTGTTGATTTCATGTTTTTTAGTGTCATGTGACTTGGTCTATTTTTAGAAATGTTGTCAAGAGTTATTCTGTTGATGTCATTACATGTATTAAAAGAAAAAAATGAAAATAAATGTTTGAAAAGGTTTGAAACTGTCTTATTTATTTAATACCGTATGGAAATTTGTTCTGTCTTAAGTTATGTAATGAAAGTAGATATTCATCAAACAATTCTTATTTGCAACTAAAACACGTAGAAACATCCTATGATCTGCCTGGTTAAAACTCTGTTACTTACTGAGTTAAAACTGTATTTTGACCAAATAAAGAGCGGAACAACAAACCAGATTTTCACCATATAACCAGCGGGAGTTTTTTCATTTTTCAAGTTAAACTAGAAATATCTCATTCGTCCATAGCACATGTATGCCCCCACTTAGGCTTTTAAATCACTGCACATGACAAAAAAATCTGGGTGACCAGTTACACACAGTGACTTGGACACCTACATGTAAATGGTTACCGCATTCGCTTACCATGCACTGACATGGCAGTCACAGTGATTCAACCTGTTAAATGTTGGCAAAACAAACGCGACAACAAATTTTACAAAAAAAGCCTTTTGTTCTTTGTCTAAGCTTCTCACTCCTTCATTTTCCTTTCTTTTGTTAAACTATGTCGTAATTTTGGCCATTTTGAGGGATCATCAGCACTCTTAATAGTTATATATAAGCTGTTAGATGATTTTATAATTGATTAATCAGCCAATGACACATATTTATGCAAAATTATCCTCTCAAAGTGTCACCACAAATCAAAATACGAATTGACAACACACAGATTGAACTGGTTATTGTTTTTTTTCACAATATTAACGCTTAGTAAAACGCAAGATTAAGATACCATTTCTAGGCCGCTAAAAAACAAATATGCCAGCTGAAAAAAATACACCACTTATTTTCGCTAAAATTTACCTCCAGATGCTTAAAGTTATCGCAAATGACGATCGACAGCGGAGGTGAGTTCACAAATTAACATACTTAACAAACGTACGGTACCGGTTATTGTTCGACTGTTGTCTGCACAAACACACTCGCGGGACGACATTCGATATTACTGATTTTATCACAAATTATCTATGATTTACTTTAAAATTATTTTTGGTCGATTCTTATGGCTTTGCTTGTAAGACGAGGTCCTCACTTTTAGGCTAAAATCTGAACTTTATTTCCTTGTCTTACATGTACGTTGTATACGCAGGGAAATACCTGTTCTTCAACAGTTGGAATAAATACTGAACATATAAACACATCACCTCACACTGCACTGCAGACATTTTCCTAGATGACATCATTCAGTCATGAATTATTTTGACAACCACTGTAAACATGTATAACCATTTTATTTTCTTATATAATATAATATTAATTCTATGATAGTACAGTAACTATTGTATCTAATAGTAATATTGGGATGAATCATAAGAAAAAATCTTGTAGTCAATATTTATCATTTGAACATCTGTTGGCCTTATAATGGCCTTATACATTGTATCTGGCTCACAAGAAAATTATTTGCACACTTACAGCGACCTGTTGTACACCATGAAAAGCAAATTTCACAGGTGATGAAAAACATTGTCATCAGCAGGAAATGGGGGTCGCTAAATACATGAATTGAATAAAGTTTATTTGGACAACTTTATAAAGGTCAGTTGTCAGAAGAGATTCACACTTTAACATGATTAGTTAGGTATTTTTAACCAATTCTCTTGTTAACATGTTCATATACATGATAATTATGCTGTAAAAAAGATGGGAAACCCTGTGCTTTTAGTCTACAATACAAAATTTAGATATGTAGAAGAAAGTGCCTATCCAAAAGCTATCTTGCTAGCTTTAACATCAAATTAATTAAAATAAGGTAACAGGTGCTGCAAGTTGTCATCTAGGGGACCAAGTATGCATGGATGATGGAAACAATGGCTCGGCTTCATAGTAATCACATTTGAAAAATCACATTGTGTGTACTGTACTAATTCGTGGTGGACACAATAGGTTCGCATTATTTATAGCAATTACCTCAGTCTGTCCCCATAATTTTTTCTCAAGTAACTGCTGGTAAAAATAAGACATTCATGTATTTAGCCATTTAGAAAGGGCAGAAAATAAATTGGGGGCCATAGTTTAACTGGGGTTGAAACAGCATACACAGAATGGCTTATATGTCAGTCAGTGGTTGCTCATACTGTTCATACAACTACTGGGTAATGTCCAGTTTTAAATGCTCAAATGATCAGACTTCTGGTAAACATGATAGTATGTCTGTACTTAGTTTATACATTCTTCCATGTGTTGATTTGACACGTGACTGACAGGACTGGTAAAGGGCAGGTTATTATTAACAAGGGGCAGTCACTTTCTGCTCCAAGAGTCGGCAGATGTGTGTATTAACAGGCGGGATACATCAATACAAAGGCGGATCACTATTACCAAGGAGCGTGACTCGGTTTCAGCTCGGCGATTAGGTTAACATGTGTGTGTTCGCGGAACTGATCGAGTATTGCACTATATAACTGGAACTAAATAATCTGAAGTGTTGCTAACGTCTGTGGTTTAAATTTTCGGCGTACAAGAATAATTTTTGGGTGTAATATACGGCCGTACGTCTGATAATGAGGACCTAGACTAATTAATTTGGCATTTCAGTGTGAGTCCTTTCACAGATCTGATATTTTATAACTGTCACACCTCTATGCTTAATTTTAATGTGCTTTATGATAGCAGAAAGTGTACTTTCAATATTACGTGCAACTGGCGCACAATACACAATTTACCTAGTTCAAATAACAATTTTACGCTCTAAAATGAATTAAATGTGTCTTTAATTTAAATGAAAACCTAAAATCGGTCTGCCTTCTCAGTGAATTTTTTTCCTTTTTTTGGCAACAGCCCATGCCTTTCAAATTGGGAATTTTTAGCGCCATAAACACTGATAAACTTCAAAATTGGGAAAAATTAACAAAACTTAATAAAAAAATCATTTTGAAAAGTTTTATTTTAAGGTAAATTTATGTCATTTAAATGTCCTTGCTTCTTTAATTTATAACTTCATCTTTCTATTTTTCATTCCTTTAAAGCTGTCCACTGAACATTCGTTTCTCAATATTCAGTTCATTTTTTTGGTGACATAAACGCATTACAGCGTCCAAACTACGTTGAGTAAGACGATTTAACTTTTTGCCAATGGCGTGTTTTAAGTTTTATTTTCTTATTATAATATTTGGAAATATGCGACATTTTTTGATAATTAGGGTAATTTTCTAACAAATTATTTACCGACACATTTTGATACATGAAAAAGCGTTTAGCGACCATGATGAAACTCATACTTAATGCCGTACTATGCCGTGACCCATTCTATGTAAACAACGTGCGTCAAATTGACAACAAAATTCTGCGAATAAACCATACTGGTTTCTTTCAATTAATCGAAAAAAAAGGGCCAGACAAAACCCCCCCCCTTTTTCAACATAATTATGCCAATATTGCAGATAGAAACCCGAAATTTTCACACAGTGAACTTCGGTCTCAGCTGTACGCATCCTTATACTTTGCGGGGTCACAAAATATGTTTTCAGTTCAATTCGAGTAATAACATAACCAGTGAAACCCCCGTGACAATATGCACCCCCCCGTCCCTCAATCATCCGGACAATTGTTTATTTGTGTAAAATGTCTGTTATTTCATCAGATTTTTTTCTTTCTGGTTGATTTTCTCACATTATGCTCTGTACAGCTAAAGGTAAACAAGTGGCTTCTCGGAAAAACAACCGGTTACTATTTATAGCTTAATCATGAACCGAGGTTCGTCATGGTTGCATTGATTTAGGTCTTAATGTACTAAATGTATTATTTAATGCTTTCAGTATGAATTTAACGAAAACTGATTACTTTTTTAAAGATTTTAGTATTTTCTTAATGATTCGCAAGGTCTTGCCCATTCCAAACTGTTAAAAGTTTATTGAAACTAATGTTGAAACGGAATGTTGATATCGCTATATATTTGCGCAGGTGCGCATGTGCATTGATATATTAAGCCCCCACGTGACAATGGCCGTCCGGCAATCAAAAATAAGGCAAGTGCGGTATATATACCAGGTTATTAATGTTGTTCACCTAAGGATAAGTTAACTACTCTTTACGAGAAAGAGTCTTCATGATCTGGGTATCTTCATTACACTTGATCAAAAGATAATTGTTAAATTCGTGCAAATCGTTGTCTGGATGTTGACGCCGGTTAACGGACCAGTCAGAATTTCATGAATATTGCTTGTTTCACAAGAAATAAATCTAATTGGAAAAATCTTGTTTTTTGGGAATTTTTAGGACTTTTTTTTTTAATTTTGACCATTTTTGTCAATTGGGAAGACGCTGAATTTTGGAGTCAAATCTGCACAAAAAAATTCACTGCTTCTAAGAGGAAATAGTGAGATTAACAAGGACCCTAATTTGGACCTCAAAATCTGGAGGTTCCCAGTTCGATTCCCAGCCATAATACACTCCTGGTGGAAATCCTGTAGTTCACTATCTATTGGTACAAGTTTTAAGATCTCAATCAAGATTTTATCATCATTATTTTCGAAAATGTCTTGAAAAAAAATCGTTTTTTTTATTTCATAAATCACCTTTTTCTACTCTGATGTTTCTCAAGCGTTCAGTGCTGATTAAAGGGGAGGTATTAAAATATACATGATTTCTGCCATTGCATGGACAAATATTCAGCCATCTTATCGCAATTAGTCATTTACTCGGCGAAAAAGAAAATAAAAAGAATTTTTTTGAACCGGAAACACTTATACGGCGTTTTGTACAGTTTGCACATTATCATATTTATCTACATGAGGAAATAATAGGTGTACAACCACTAAATCCAAGACAGCGCTAATTATCAATCTTGTCATGTTTTTGGCCCGAGATACATAAAGGAATCTCTCGCAAACGTATTTAAAAGTTATAGTATATTCCATGCTCTAATTCATTGGGGCTGGGGCTGGCGACTGACTTCATAGCCGTATTAAATCACAAAAAGTAACTCCAAAGGGAGAATAATTATGAAACAATTCAAAAGTATTAAATCATTTACAATCTTTTAGTGGTTGAAATTATATATTTGTACTGGTAGTTCGAATATAATTCAGTTCGTCAGAATACTGAACATATTGTTGTCAGTAACACTCTTGACCACTTAGACTCAAACAACATTGTGGTTGACAACCAACATGGTTTTTGTTCACGTAGATCTTGTGAAACACAGCTAGTATGTTTCTTGCATGATCTTACTCAGTCAGTTAAACGGGGCCAAGTTGACGTTGCAATCATGGACTTTAGCAAAGATTTTTTTATGTCGTTGATCATAGGAGACTCCTTCACAAACTTTCATTTTATGGGATCAGGGGAAATATTTACATGTGGATTCAGGCTTTTCTTAACAACAGAACTCAACAAGTGGTAGTTGATGGGGAAGTATTATCACTGTAGACTCAGGCGTCCCCCAATGTTCCGTTTTAGGACCTCTTCTATTTCTCCTCTTTATAAACGACCTCCCCTCCAGTGTTCCAATGTCCGACTCTTTGCTGATGACTGCATCATCTATCGAGAAATACACTCAGCAAGAGACACTCAGATCCTCCAAGACGACCATAACAACATGGAAGAGTGGGAGAAGAAGTGGAAGATGTCTTTCAATGTAGACAAGTGTCATATTATGCATGTTTCGAAATCTCGGCAAACCAACATGTCAAAGTACACTCTTCACAATCAGCCACCATCACCTGAACAACAAGCTATACATATCTTGGTATTGAACTATCTTCAAACCTCTCATGGACACATCATATAGATAAAATTACCAGCAAAGCTAGCCAAAATCTTGGATTCCTAAAGCGAAACTTCCACTCAGCAAAACCAGAAACCAAAGCAGCAGCATACAAATTCATCGTCAGACCAACTCTAGAATACAGTTCATCAGTTTGGGACCCTTACCACAAGAATGATATTCAGAAACTTAACAACGTTCAAAGAAGAGCTGCACGTTTTGTAACCAACAACTACTTCAATGCTACTGGAACAGTAACAGACAGCCTTAACCTGCTACTGTGGATATCCCTAGAGAGAAGAAGACAGAACAGCCGTATCCATCTTTTCTATAAGATTCATTTTAGGCTAGTTGATATAACACCGTCGCAATACATGACTCCTTACACTAGACACTCAAGACATTTCCATATATGAAGTTCTCTTTTTTTCCCACGTACAATAGTTAAATGGAACTCTCTGCCGGTCTATGTAGTCAGTGCTGACACTGCTGCTGCATTCAGGGCAGCACTGGCTACATTGCCACACATACCTTTGACAGTACATGTAGAGCTTTTATCTTTTTAACTGCACTAATATTATTGTTTTCTTCACCACACGTACATATACAATTGTAGATTTGCACCATCGTAGGCATTTTAAGGCAGATCTCGACTTTTTGCACTTTTTTATCACATTGCCCAAAACCTTCTGGGTGGACTGAGTAACCTAGGATATTGGGCAATCTTTTAACCTTTTCTAACACCCCACGCGTGGCCATAATAGTCAGTTATGACGGTCAGCCATTATCAAAGATGATGATGATGATGATGAATACAAGATTCTTTTCAATCAAGACTTGTATCAAGACAAAAGCAAACAAAAATAAACCCAGTGCTACTTTTAGTCAGTGACATTATATCTATTTTATGTAAATTCAATTATTAGAATGTATGTAAGCTATGTAAAAAGGTAATGTATTTGTTTATGAATATAGACTAGTATTATCAAGTAAAGAGCGAATATTAGAAAGAAGAATTTAGAGTTCTCGCGGCAATAAGCAAGTAATTAATTCAGATAGTTCTCAAATGAGATGAATCTCTTAGGCTTAATGGCTTACCGGTATGACCGGTATAACTATTGCAGTTTTACAATTCAGTTCAGTTCATTAGTTTTATAAAGGTCCGGCCTGGATGCACATCCCTGTGGCACGCTGATACCCGGTATGTCTCCCTTAATACCTAAAAGTAGAAATTGAACGCCGAAATGCGGAAGATAAAATTTACCTGACTGCAATTTCCGGTCAGTTTTAGCCAAATGGTTTTGATTGGTTGCAGAAAGTAGGTCAGCTGCGGCGACCAATGAGATCTATGAGTGCGATTGACATAGTTTGTGTTTGGATCGTGGGTACCTACCTTTTAGAGTTTCGAATAAGATATATCTGATTTCAAAGTTAATTTTGTAACTGCCAAAATCCCAAGTACAATGAAGAAAATATCCTACTGCCTTATCATATTGTAAAATATAAGAAAAGGATCTAAAGGTAATGATTCATATGGGTGAAAACTGATTTGAAAAGATTACTTTTGTGAGTCTTTGAAATCTTATCTGTCCTACATTGCAATTTTACAAATAAAAAAACTTAATAGCCAAAACTAGCCAGCAGCCGCCGCTCCTCTGACCAGACTGTGTCGGTGGCGTGCCCGTGTGGTCTGAGACGTCGTTAGCGGAGTGACAATAAATGTAACAAAATCATGTAGGAAGGACGGACAAGATGGTGGCACCCATGAGATGCAATAAGTACTGAAACATGTAATTATTTTTTATGTGTAACTATCCGATCTGTTACCTTATATTTCTCTTCAACATTTTCACATTTTTTTATGGTCAAGAACAATGCTGAAGTCATATAAATGCTTTGAAAACATTTATATAATAAGTTATGCCGAGTTAGTTCTCTTATTGAAAGACGTGAAATTAAACTTTACCCAAAAGAAATGATCAATTGTCAATATTTAACTAGGATAGGTAGTCAAAAAAAAATCACTGATTTTCTTTATACTCAATAACTGTAGTAATGTTAATTGTTAAAGTAAAATTAATCAGTGATTAATGTCTTACTTAGATTTATGAAGGGTAATAAATATCACTTAACATATTGAAATCTAATTTTCTTAAAGAATCTTTGAAAGTAGAGATTAATTTAGACGAATGAAGATTATGTATCAATAATAAAGCTGTTGATGTTACAATTGGTCCCGGTTTGACATTGATCTGTTAAGGTAAGTACACAATTTTGCTGAAATTCTACCCACCATAGTCTTCACCTGTAGTTAAGTTTGTACTAATTTATTTTAGCTCGATTTCGAAGAAAGCTTTACGCGTATCGAGTCACCCTCGAGTCCGCTTCCAGGAAAAACCAGCATATATTATACTGGTGTCATATGAGGAGTAACGTTCGTGACCCCAGTGGGGCTCGAACCCGCAACCTCCAGGGTGAGCGGCAGACTCTTAACAATGTAAGAAAACAGCGGTGGTGTAGAGGTTAAGGTGTCGGCCGCTCATCCCGGAGGTTGCGGGTTTGAGCCCCACTGGGGTCACGACCGTACCTCTTCAAATGACATCAGTACTGGTTTTCCAGGAAGCGGACTCGAGAGTGACTCGATAAGCTGCAAGCTTTCTTCACAATCGAGCTAAAATAAATTAGTGAAAACTATAATGTAAGGAAACATTGTCGGAAAGGTCTTTTTAACTTTCGAAATAATTTCGATTGTATGGCATTGTTTTGCATAGTGGGAATATACATTGTATTACAGCATACCATTAAATCAATTTGACTGCAGATATAAAACTTTACGAACGGCTATCTTAATCAGGGAATAGTTTAAAAGATGCGCTAAAACTGTATTTTAGAATATAATGTTCCACTTTAAGTAAGACCGTTCACGTCCGAAATCACTTTTTGTAGTCTATGATAACTATTGTTAAGCTTTCTGGTTTGTCCAGGTTAGAATTCAGAAATATAACGTTTACTTAAATTTCCCATGGAACCTAAAACATTATATACATATTCGATGATTATACGTGAATAAGATTACAGCGAAGGTGTATGTACAGCGACTACCTCTATGTGCAACATCAAATGCATATAAAGTGATATTACCGCTCAGAGTGACCATCATAAGTTTAAGAAATACAGTTATCACTGATCTATACTCTTACCAAAGTTATACCAAAACATATAACCCTGCATAAGTTTTTATTACCATTTAACATAGCGACAATCTGTTAGAAAACATTTTGACTGCCCCAGTCAAACATTGAAATTCCTCCCATTTTGACGAATATGATTTCTTTCCCATCTGTCAATTAATAAAACAAGAGGATAATGATGGCCCTGTATCGCTCCCTAGAGTATCAGTGCACTTGAAAACTGGAAAGTATGTCAACATGTCTATTATCAGGGTCCGTCTCAGGTATTTTGGAAAGAAGTTTGCAAACTTGCACAAATGGTCTAAATTTCATCTCTCTAGCTTGAAAAACAAAAACTAGAACAAAGGCCAAGGTCAACCAAAGTTGAAATCTGCATTAAAACTATACATACGATTCAAATTTCATGGATGTAGCTTCAAAAACAGAAAACAGACCGGTAGATCAAGGTCTGCTAAGGTCATAGTTAAATCTGTTTGCGTCATGTGACCCCGGGGTTTGACCAATTTTGATCCAAGGGATTTGATTTAAACAATCTTGGTACAGGACCACTAGGCAATGCTACAAGCCAACTATCTTAGTATGAAAATGTATGAATTAGGGGTATGATTTGAATACCCTTGAGAGAGGACCGCTTGACAATGCTACATACAGAATATCTAAGATATGGGTCCTGTGATTTTTGACAAAAGATTTTTAAAGTTGCCAAATTTACGTACAACTAACCACAAGGGTGGGATCACGTAGATCCAAGGGACATACTTTTAACAAACTTGGTAGAGGTCAATAAGTTTAATGCAAATATCTAAACTATGAGACTTGCGGTTTTAGACACGACGATTTTTGAGGATTTCCCTGTATAACTCTATGTAAAACAAGCCCCGGCCCATGGCGGCCATGTTTTTTTGACGGGAAAAATTTTTGAAGGAATCTGGTAAAGGTCACCCAATGGAATATTTCCGTAAAATTGTTTTCAAAATCAAACCAGTGGTTTCAGAGAAGAAGATTTTCTAAGTCTTCCATATAGCCATTTACGGAAGTCATGTTATTACAATTAAACTATTTTGAAGGAATTCGGTGGAGGGTCACCAAAGCACCATTTCAATGAATACGTTCTGAAATGAAACTATCGGTTTGAAATTTTCATATAGTTGTTTAGGAGAACTGTCCTTTGCCCATGACGGCCATGTTTTTTGACGCACTCACCTTATGTGAGCTAATAACTTGGTATGAATTGTTTCTTGTATATTTCCAAAGCATTGATTGTGTGTTACGATTCTTTATCTTTCTGAGGACAGTTATTGTGAATCCTAACTTCTTGTTAGCATTATTACACACATCATTTACATTGGTATTCTATTTCAGGTCCTTCGAAATTATCACATCTAAGTGCTGAAATGTTTCGATAACTTGATATTGCAGTTTGCTTTATACATTTTGCCAGATGTAGGAATTTCTTATCACACACGAATATAAGCCACAGATTCCACGCATAATTTTTAGGTTGATGACGAAAAGTAGATATTTGCTGCTTCCAAGTTAAATTACACATCTCCCCCCACTTACTCTTTTAAATGTAAAACTCAGACAGGAATATTAGGACTACTTTTCTCAGGAGGATCTTCACCTATATACATATACATATATGCCTACTACGGACTGCACATTTCTTTTTATTTCTTTTTCAACAAAAACCGCTTAACGATGGGGCATTATAGAAATGACAGTCAAAGAAGCATATTGGTAATGAAGGTTCCATTTCCCATTATTCCTTTGATTTACAACATTTGCACATCCAGTTATCATTTATAACTGGGCATGCCACCTGCAGACGCTATATATCAAACCGCTGATGATATTATCATGCTTGAACTTGGTATCTTATAGGACATGTTTTCTTCAAGTTTTATAACTCTTATATCTGAATTAGGAAGCATCAAAATTACATTATAATCCTCTGGACTGATTTTACTCTACCTTCACAGCAGTTCCAAAATATAATTTTCAGTTCAATCGTAACAATTCTAAATTCACCGACTTTGCATTTTTTTCTCACCATTTTCAGCACCTGGATAAGTATTTATGTTAAAACATTTACCTTTACCTATTTGAATTATTCTGTTTTATGATTAATAGGTAGAGATTTCAGTTCTAAAAGTATACTCAGTATAATCAGTTTGCCAACGTTGTGATCACGGTAGAGATCATTTGTGAGCTAAATGCACCGTTTATTCTAAAAGAATTCTTGAAAGAAGCTCGTTCGTTTTTACATTCGGGTTAATACAAATCAAGCAGCTGCGTCAGGGCTTAATGGACTTCGTGGAGGTGCCTATTTATCACCGTGTACTAAGGTGATGTTACATACACTGTTTTGAAAATAAGCAGTTCACATCTTTGCATGGTTTGAAATATAACTCAAAGAGTAGGTAAGTAGGTCGGTCGGCAAGTAAATGATTTATTATAGTGCAAAGTTTGCCAAAAATGATATAATCACAATAGCATCCGGCCCAGTGGACCTATAAGTTACCTGAACAGTATTTGCAGTTTTGACAGATAAAATGCACATAATAATTATGTGATAACCTTTTTGGACGCTTGGAATTTAACAAGACAAAACACTGAAACTTTTCAATTTACATTTATTTCCCAATATTCCCGGGATTAATAGAAAGTATAAGCAAAGCGCTGTGAGCGCTGAAGGCCTGGGGGCTATAGGTTAAATCCCCGAAAAACCTACGACCTACGTGTTTTGCGCTGAACCTTACCTAAAGCGCGGGTCGAAATGTGCAGAGGACGAAATTCATGCAATATATGACACAGAATGAATGATTCACAAATATATGGGTGGCAGGGAAGTTTGTTTTATTATAAAACGTACGTTAAATGAAAAATAATAACATAGTCAACATTATAAATTGTTTAAGCCAATAAAAATAATTCGATCTGCGCTTTGTACAACTTCAAGCGATATGATCTGATGATGTGGATCGAAAATTATTGTGTACCAAGGACAAGACCTTGAAACAGAAATAAACAAAGCAATACCAGCAATGAAATATAAATACAGTACTGTACAATGTGTATAACAGAGAAAACCAAAAATGATTCTGGGTTACCTTGTAGTTGTAATCGGTGAAACCGTTCACTGGGCCTTGACATGCAGCGTACTCGATAAATGGCGGGTGATTTTGATCACGTGAGTTTCTTCTCGGGAATGTACGTAAATTATATCTTTTTGTAGAGAAATTTATTTTTAGGTAAATATATATGTAATCGTTCGTAAATAAGAAAGTTGTCAATGAAATGACATCGGAAATTTGAAAATCAAACTACAAACTCTTATATCGAGCTCCGTACGTTTCCGTAAATTTCCGTAAATATCCGTACTTTTCCGTGATATGCATATGATTATCTTCCGTAATCAGCTAACAGCGCATTAATTTCTAAAACAGAAAAAAATTGTGTAATGCAGTCCTTAAACTATATACCTTCCTGCAATCGTTTGAAGTTGTATGTACTCTTTTTATTTGTAATATGTTCTTATCATAGGCGACATTCAAACAGAAGATTGATCTGGTCTGTCTTGCACTACTTTCGCATAGCGCATGTTTACAGTTGTTATTCGCACATAGCACAGTAAAATTTCTTGCAGTGTTTGAAATATGGTATGCTAACTTAGGCCTAAGGGACTTTTAGTCCCCAGGCCCAAAACATAAATAAAAGACCGTGGTCAAATTTAGCAAAAAACTTTACAAAAGAAGGTCGGCGCAATTTTGAATATATGGAAGACAAGGGTAGCTTGATTTCATAGTAAAATGTTCTGTCAAGAATTATCTATATCCAGTAAGAGGGCACCAAATATAACGAGGTGAGAAATATGTGCGTTCTGGCCGGGACGCGAATCCGGCACCCTCAGTCGCTTACAGGGCAAATGCATTCCCGACTGAGCTAACCAGCCGCTTACACATTTAGTCCCCAATTGTGATTTAGTCCGTAAAGTGACATGTGCATCAGGAAAACAAACTTAATCCTTGTTTTTTTTATCATGTTCAAAATACTGACCGTTATTCATTGGCCGAGAAAGTATAAATTACTCTACATTCATAATCAACACTAGTTTGGAAATAACAACAAATTATGTTTATCTACGTACTAAACTGATAAAGCTGAAAATGTGAGGGTCTTCTTTTAAGCTTTTTATGCCGTTTTGTCAAAGGTGCCTTACATAGTAAAATTAGAATAGTAAAATTTCTAGTTGTTATTTCACTGGCGGTTGAAAAGATACCAACTTCCGGTGAAAAGCGAGCTTAATACGGCTGCACCGGAAAACAAATGAAACGATTGATTAAATTGTTCGTATAAGGCTATATTTAGTAAGAAAAGTTCAAGTATGCACTATTCAATAAATGACCATTCAATTCAAAGATATATTTTAGACCTCGTAAATCTTTTAAACTGCGGACTTGCCCCCACTAATCGTCTAACTGGCAAGGTAATTATTGTTGTAGATCTATTTTTGGGTTATGCATGTAAATGCAATAGGATCGAGTCACAGTAGAAATCTTACTGAACGTTTGAACTTTAAATCCCTGTTTTTCTTAATCCGAAAGAAACAAATTTGGCGAAAGTATTGTTCAACTAGAGGAATGTTAATCAGAAATTTAATGTACTGATTTTTATCTGCAATTTTGTTAAGTTGTAATTGCATATAGATTGAAAATTATATTTTTTTGATCACTTAGTAGCACAACTTCCATCGAAGATAGTATTTGTATTTCCACAAAAAAATAGTGTTATGCATTTATTTAATTAGATTAATTTGGTGTTCTATTTGTGTGAGATTGTGCGCATTTAAACAAATCTACTTTGGTTTAATTACATTGTCTCAAAATTAGCAAAGTCCCGTGGAGCTTATTTGTTTCCTTTTCTAAAAAGATAAACTTTACATACAGCAGAACAGAAATTCAAATAATTTGTTATTCGATAGTTTTGTTCGGCACGACGAATAGGTAAATAGTAAATAACGTTTAAATAATAAAAACTTCATTCTTAAATATTTATGTTTATTAAGGTATATAATCTAGACACTACTGCGTAAAGAAGACAAAACCGTCTCATCTGTAACAGTAATTAAAAAAAACAGTCATTTGACATGCCAAATTTTCAAATGCTTGTTTTATGTAAAGCTTAAGCTACGGGGATAGTTCAATTTTGCTGCGTGAGATCACGGATGAAAACAATACACTGTTCAAGTGTTTACTGATGAACGTCAAGAAGCAGACAAGTCAGATTCTCGTCTTGAAAAGTTCATGCCTGAAGCATCCCCTTTCCCAAGGATTTTGACAGAGCTCGCAGATCCAAGGATATGCTTTGGACAGCAAATATATAGCAGTCTATCTGCAGTGCCACCGGCAGAGACAACATTCATAGGTGTATAATGTAGTGAAAGTAAGTAACGCACCTTTTTTTTTTTTTTCCCTTTTGAGGCATGAGGTCCCCCTTCCGACAGAGGCTGTAAAATGACAATCTGTTCAACTTGGCACAATAACTGGTATGATTTAATTTGAAATTAAATTTAAAATGTTCCTTCTCCCCCCCCCCCCCCCCTCCCCCCCCTTCCTCCCTGTATCCATCTTAGTTTCGATAGGATGCTAATATTTCGTCTAAGTACTAAACCTGAAATCATTATATAAACTAGAATTAAGAAAACCAAAACTAGATTGAGTTTCCCCCCGGATCCCTTTAAATTCTTCCAACTTTAGATAAAAGGAACTAAGAAACTTTGAAACTGCGTATGAAACGTTTGCCATTACGTCTAACATGGTGTTAATGAGTTTTTAATTAATCCGCTTAGCTCGGAATTAGCCTGAAACTATCATTCTGATACGTAAATTAACTTCAGGGCAAACACACACGACATCTGTTATGGTTAAAATTTACAAGTGAAATCAATCGTTGTTGGTTTCGCGCTAAATTGCAAAGAATGGCCAGGAAACAAAACGTACAGTCGCTATGGTAAATGTCTTTCAATGATAAAAGATTTATGACAATACACATTCACCAGCATATCAAAACACACTGTGGTATTGCTCCTGAATTCAAGCAAGTCAATTTTGTGTATCGACAAAAACAAATGTCTTGCTTTTGTTCATTTTTTGCTATAAAATTATTCTTGGCAACAGATGGACACTATTGACAGTGCATTAATCATTCTCTTTTATCAAAGTGGCAATATTTTGATATGCACTGACAACTGAAATAGGTTAAATATGAAATAATGTCTATGACGTTTACGTAATGTGTTTATTGTGTATGATAAAATACTTGTCTAACATGTTAGACTTGCAACAGTCTGAATCATCCGGGTAACTTAGCACTCTCTTTTGCTCTAGTGTTGGATTTATTCCACAATAGACTGGAAACAATCAAACGCATTCAATTAAAATAAAGAGCTGAACGAATTTGGAAACCTACTTAAAATGTGCATATGCTGTACGAATTCTCCACATCAATAATGATAAAAAAATTAAATATTTGCTTTAGGTCTCGTATAGGCATTTCTGAGTATTTCATGACGTTTGAATAATCTCAATACCTGATTTCATGATATTTGGTTAGGTGTCTATTTTTGCCATCCAGATTCTATATATACAACATCAAATAAACGATTGTTTGCATTCATCCATATGTCATTGTTTGCATTTCCTATTGTTAAACTGTTGTCAGCATGATCTCCTTGTAGTGGCGGACTAATTATAAGTGTATTTTACAAAGGTATCATTTGACCGGTTAACGTCTCTTTAAATAGAATACCCGAGGCTGTTACTGTAACACATTCCAAACTGGCATTGTAAATATAGATTATGTAAACAAATATCATATATAAATTATACACTAATGGGTGGCAATGTATCCAAATAAAGTAGTTCGAGGGGTATTCAGCAAATTATGAGACTGACCATATCGAATCAAACTAAAGCTGACTTACAGCAAATTTGTTATATCGGCCCTTTAAAATATTCCATTTTTTGTAAAAGATATAATTGTTTGTCCTTTCCATAACCACTGTTTATCATTTACATGTATGTAAGGTTCGAAATTGTAGATCCAAGTTTCATTAATTGTTAGAATTTGATTTAGTCTTTTTGCGTTGTTAGTATTTCAGATCTTTGCAGCATTTCACCCGTTGGACCTTTTGCTCTTTTGTCAGAAGGCTAGGTACCAACCATGCACATATATTTGATAATTGAGAGCGTTTTGTCAGACTTTCGGAAACATAAAGCAATGAGTTCTAACTGATGCAGCTATCAGAGAAAAAGTATAGAGCGAATCGTCTGCTACCATGACTACAACAGCACTGCTCTTAAAAGACGATGGAGATTTGGGGCGCCCTACACGAGGAAAGAATTTGACCCTAGATTTTCCCTTATTAAATGAGTTTACTCACCTAAAACAGTGGCTTTGGAACGAAAGGAATCACCATAACATTTTTAACATCTTACAGTGTCTATTTTAACTGGTTTATCAAAAACATTGTGCGTCTTTATGTTAGACCTAATTTCATTCTTTTATGAGACTTCATGCTTACAAAAATGGTGCCAGTGTATAGGTACTAGTTATTGTACTTAAACGCTTATAAATTTACTATTCACGAAAACTTCATGCGTGTACTTGGAATAATGTAGTCATTAAACGTCTTGAACACCCATCGTAAGTCGCGTCGTATGGCTTTGCGAATAGATCAAGCAGACTAAGATTTGAGACCAAGCTAAATCGTACCTAAATGTGTGTATTTTCGTGTAAAATGATCCATTTTTTTCCGTATCTTCAAATATACACCAGTTAAATATTGTCTATTCAAAAATGCACTGTCCGCAATTTTTGCTTATGAATCGGTATCGATAGCGTGTATGGTTTTGTGCTGAAAAAGTAAAATATTGACAGACATTATCGAAATATTTAATCAAGTCAGTAAAAAGAGATTCCAACGTTGACGGAGTGGTTAAAAAATAAAACTGCATATTGAAAACAAGCTGTTGATAGACAGCTGGTGGTACACTAAGACGCAGAATTCTATCTATTGCCGACATCTTGTGCAGTGTCTTATGGCAGATGTAAAGATATATAACAAATCAAAGATGGAAAATATTGTATAATATGAAGATGCAAATCATGATATAGGCAGCAATTCAGAATGCAAAACTGAATTATACAGAGGCTCTTTCAGTTTTACCTAATATTGCTCCTAAACGCAATTTTAAGGGCATATTGTTCCTAAAAGCCATTCAAATGACATATTGCTCCTAAAATGACACTCAAGACTTTCTCTAAACAGTTTAAATGCATGACAAAAACATGCCGGAAACTTCTCTATTAATGTTCTTTCCTTGGTACAATTAACTGCGTTAATGATGACCCAGATCATAAACAACGAATTAGCTTAGCGAGTAGCATGTGTTTCTCAGTTGAATCCTTGGAAAACAACAGTTTGCTTTAAAACTCTTGTAGTCTTTTGACACAAGTTTAGCTGCAGCATATTAACGATTCGTTTAGAATTTTCAAGAGGCCATAGCATAGCGAAGACAGATACCCAGTAGTTTGTGGAATATACTTTAATCAAATCTAACGGTTTGCTCGGGTTAAAAACAGATGACATCAAAAACTAAATATTACGAAATTGTTTCTCTTTAAACAACTGAAATGAAACGAATGGCTATTGATATACATGTACGTAGATAACTTTGACGGGTCTTAAGACTATTGACAAAAAACGTACACATTAGTTAAGCCCATAAATGTATTGAGAGTAAGAGATTCACGTAGGATGTTTCTGAATTGCCCTGAAAGTACCATTGGCTTTCTCAAAAGTCATATAAGATTTCCATTTTGTGGCAATACTCACTAATTGTTTTCAGATATTCACTGACGGTATTGTTTTTAAGCATCATGTTTTATATCAATTTGCTTAATAACCCAGCGAGATTTGGCAAATCTTAAGACATTTATCTGAGCAAAAAAATATAATCAAAACAAAGATCCATCTTAGTTTGGCATAAATTCTATTATTATGAAATATCGTGTAACAGTAATTCAGTACGCGGAATGAAAGGTAAATTGGTTCCTCGTTCTAAGTGTACTGTAAACCATACGTTTCCTCGCCGACAAATGTTCGCGTACTGCGTTGTCGGGCGCTTTTGAGTATGTTTAATTCCGTGTTTATATATAAACAAAGTTGATTCAGACACGACAATCTGATTGCTTAAGTAAGAAAAAACTTATTGTCGTATTCTAAAATTCGTGCATAATAATAGCTTGATTTACTATATTAACGTGCTTTCGTTTTACACAGGCCTATCCGCTTCAGATCAATAGGCAGATCATGGACCAGTTTCATGGATTTTGCAAATGCTAGTGTTGTGACTTACCTTGCATTCAGAAATTCTGCATATCTAGCTGATCATGGTCGCTTTAACGATGTGTTTGACGATAGTCTATTTTCTGTTACTAGATTCAAGAGTGAGATTTGTTCCTTCTTTGACACCCTGTTTTTGAAAAGGTCAAAGTAATAATAAAACAAGAGGGCCATGATGGCCCTATATCGCTCACCTGACTACCATTGGCTATAATAAAAGGGGTCATGATTCTAACGTTATTCGTAGAGGTCCACTACACAATGCTAAGTAACATTTCAAATATCTATTATTCGCCTGTCGGCCTTGTGTTTTTTTTAAAAGTTTACCCTATGTACCTATATGAAAACGAGTGACTTCCCCCCTCCCGGGAAGGGGTTATTTTGTTTCGGGGGTCATAATTTGAACAATCTTGGTAGAAGTCTACTAGCCAATACTACATGCCAAATATCTAAGCTCTAGGCCTTGTGGTTTCAGAGAAGATTTTTAAAGTTTTTCATATAAATTATAAGCCTATGCAAAACTAAGTGACCATCCCCGCGGAATCAATTTTAATCCGGGGGTCATAATTTGAACAATCTTGGTAGAGGTCCACTAGACAATGCTACATGCCAAATATCTAAGCTCTAGGCCTTGTGGTTTCAAAGAAGAAGATTTTTAAAGTTTTTCATATATAAGCCTATGCAAAACTAAGTGACAACCCGCGCAGGGTCAATTCTAACCCGGGGGTCATAATTTGAACAATCTTGGTAGAAGTCCACTAGATAATGCTACATGCCAAATATCTAAGCTCTAGGCCTTGTGGTTTCAGAGAAGAAGATTTTGTAAGTTTTTCCTATTTGTTGCCATAGCAACCAGAGTTCTGCATGGAATAGAATTCTTGGAACAGCTTTGGTTTCAGAGGAGATGTCGTTTGAAGGAAATGGTGGACGGACGGACGGACGGAATGCGATCATAATAGCTCACTCTGGCACTTTGTGCCAGGTGAGCTAACTAGAGAAAAACAACTTCCAGACAAGCAGCAACAGCAACAGCAATAGCAATCAATATAGCTGAAATGTTGTAACACAGGTTGCTGTGGTGCAGTTCATATTGTGTCATAGAAAACTGAAGTGCTGTCGGGGGTGTTGGACACCTTTTTAAATGATAATTAGGTTGTATAGTGTGCAAATGTGTGGTAAACGGTTCTTCAGATTACGGATTCCGAAATCTATGAAAGACTTCGCATGTTCAATCATGCAATAGATGTAAATAAACAGACTGATGCCCATGCATATGGACAATCACCTGTATAACTTTATATCATTGGGAGGCGGGACAAATAAATTCAATGGGTGCCAGACCGGTTTTTCCGGCATGGGCAAAATCACCGGAAATGCCGATCCGATATGCAAGAAACATGTATCTCAACAACATCACGTTTTTACTTACGTTTAAAGAAATTGAAAAAAATCATTTAATATAGTGCCTACGTCATAATACTTGTTTCAAATATGTCCAGCTTCTTCATGATAATGTACCAGCGCATACTCCTGATGGTGTAAAATGGTCATCATAATTAACCGGCAGGAAAGTTACAATTGTACCCTATCTCAAATACTTGCCAGATTATGTACCCCCCTCACTTATTTTGAAGAAACTTTTCACTGGGCGACTTTTTTGCTCTCGAAAGACAATTTGATCAACTTTGAAATAGTTTTTCGTGGTATTCCCAAATCAGACAAGACAAGTTCAAAAATGGATTCAAAGGCTCAAAGCTAAAACTTTGAAAATTAGACAAAGGGGAATACATGTACATGGAAGAATAATAACATTTTTATGCGGCTATATTTCCCGCTTCGATGTTTTACTACATCATCTAAGTCATGCGGCTCGGTTAATATCAAACTAGGTGGGTAATATATCCACATGTACCACGTCAAAAAACGAAATGCAATTTAATATGTACAGAGACATGTTTTCTTTCTAAAACTTGATATTCGGTGTTAATGTAGTTCCTTCAGTTAACAAATTAGATCCTTTAAACGAAAAAAGCATTAATGTGCAAAAGCTCTTACATTTAATGCAAAGAATAGTTCTTCACCATTTATGCCTGCAACTTGTCACTTACATTAGACATTTGCGGGACGTAAATCGTTTTTGATGTCGACGTGTAATAGAACTTGGAAGACCTATAGGAAACATAACTAACGATGCCGTTATATGTTCGTGAGAGGTTTTCTGCCTAGCTTTTCATGTTTTTATATTAAGTGTACAGAATGCTTGAACAATCACGTAGGTTGTTGAAAACACTTTTTAGAACAGTTTATCAAATTCTAAAACGCACATGTTCGCTTGTGTAAGACTCCCCCCCCCCTCCCCCCCCCCCCACCGCCCCCATTGACGCAATGGCCGAGCAATGACGATACGACCATCTGATGTTCAAACCCGTCACTGCTTCTACTGCTCTGTTTGTTTTCTAGTGCAGTCAACATTCCAGGGTGTCTACTTAGTTGTGAATTGGTATTGGCAAATAAGCAAGGGTTCGTGACACGCCATCTATATATGTACATGTGAAGCTAAACTGTGGTTAACTTTAACTTGCATGTGTTGAAATGGTAACATATATTATTTTCTTATAAACTTTTTGTGTATGTTTTTTGGCGCAGTCGTATTAAGCTCGCTTTTGACCGGAAGTTTGTAACCTTTTAAACGCAAATGAAATGAAAAGTAGTTTGGATTGAAAACCAAGTAATGCGCCTTTTGATTGGATAATACCGCTAGAAAAACGATCAATAAAATGATATAATTGCGTTTTAAGTCTTTCGTGTAAGGGGCGGATCAGTGGTCTAGTGGTTAACGCGCTGTAATCCGGTGAACGCGGATTCGATTCCCGCTCCGCCACTAACATAACTAATGTTTTTTTTCGGATGAAATCTAAAACCGAGGCCCGATGTATCGGTGCTGTACACTGGGTATGTTAAAGAACCAGGGGTCTCTCTGGAACAGGACGCGTTCTGTGTCTTGCACTATACACCGAAACCTAAAACAACTAAACTCTTCTGGGGGCGTTGGTCATACGGATCCTCCGGTACCACCGATAAAAAACTCTATTATATAATTCAGTTCTTGGGTCTTAAATGACAAAGGCAAAAGTCTTTTTATCAATATTTTATTTTTTATATTATTTATCAACAATTTTTTTTTATTAAAAAGCAGTAATTAGCATTGTACAACTGGAAGCCGGACGTTGCAGCTCCTACAACAATATGTTACAATGGACCTGTACAAAGAGTATGTAAATGTTTAACAGCCTGCAAAAATGAAACAAACATGTTTTCAATTTGTATGAAGTTTTCAAATTCTTAGCAGATTAACATATGCATGTACAATCCGAGAAAAATGTATTTTTACAAATGAATTTTAGAATATAAAAATAAGAAATATATAATTTTCTGCAAAGTTTTCTGTGTGGCTTGATAAAGTCTCTACTGTAAAGCAATATTTGAATATTGAGTTGCTTACTGTTTTATTGAAACAAACTAAATAACCTTATAATGAAAGTAATGGAAATGACTCATTTGCTTTTATTATGTCCCCTCATTAAAACATTGTCATCGAATCACAATTTCATTTATTTCAATTTTATAGTTTAAATTTCCCATGCCAGAGTGTCAGGAGTGTATACAATACTCCGTGCCAGAGTGTCAGGAGTGTATACAATACTCCATGCCAGAGTGTCAGGAGTGTATACAATACTCCATGCCAGAGTGTCAGGAGTGTATACAATACTCCATGCCAGAGTGTCAGGAGTGTATACAATACTCCATGCCAGAGTGTCAGGAGTGTATACAATACTCCATGCCAGAGTGTCAGGAGTGTATACAATACTCCATGCCAGAGTGTCAGGAGTGTATACAATACTCCATGCCAGAGTGTCAGGAGTGTATACAATACTCCATGCCAGAGTGTCAGGAGTGTATACAATACCCTACTAACAGATGAACATACAATATATTAAAATACTACAGAATTGGAAAGCCCTTGGATGATATTCCTCATTCTGTGCGACGTAGTTGATATTGTTTAAAGATAGTCGGATTTTAACTCTGAACCTGCTAATATTCCAAAAAAAAGACGTCAAGTGTTTATGGGGGTGTTCAGTGTAACTTTACTGACGCCAGAATGGTCAGAGATGAAGACCAATGATATCCGATAAAAACATTATATATCCGTACCAATATCAGAGATTTTCAAAAAAATAAAACAAGTTGCATGCACCTATATTCAGCTGTATGTTAAATATTATATATGTATATATATATATATATACTAGTAAAGAAAGTTGTACCAAAAAATGTTAAACAAAATAAACCTCGAATGCCTATCGGTTCATACCACGTCGCGCAAAATGCCGGAAACGTTGTCCTAGGATTAAGAGATCATGAAAAAGAATTGCATTGGATGTCTGACAAGTTGTTGTCATATTTTGCATCTATTAAGACTAAAATACACCACTATTTCTAGAATTAAAACGATAATCTGTTCGGTAGGCTAGATTAAGTAAGTAATACCAGAATGGTTATACATGTATATGTTAAGTTATATGGGTCTGAAAATATAACGAAGCAGGAAAATGGATGTATCTTTCTGTGTAAATGAATTCGCTTTAGAAATATTCATTTATAAAAACTGTTAACTGTGGAATTTTGAGATCCAGACAGGCACGCTAAAAAGCAGACAGATAATATCAAATATCATAGCATTAACCATATGTATTATGTGTTTAACATTTCTGCTTCGTTTGATGAAAACCTATTCAAGAATTTTATAGTTCATGACTTGTTAACATAATGCGAGAGTATGCGAGCCTCAATATACTATTTGTCTTTATACGTTTGATTCCGATAGTATCAACTATAAAGGGAAACAATCGATTTCCATATCATGCGTTTTGATAAGGGGCAGTACTCTGTAAAGAACTTCTTTTGGGGATGTGATTGAGCTAATCATTACGCTGTCAACAATCCACCTCTTAGGGGAAATGTTTACAAGTGTCTTTAAAAGAGCTGCGAACATAATACAAGCTGGTTTCGAGACCATAGTCTCCTGTGTGGCAAGCAACATATCATTGTTTTCGGCTAGATACCTGATTAAAATGACAGTGTACTATAATACTATGATGTACTAGTATTAAGGTATATTTTATTTATCTTTTCAAATACTCCTACATTATTTCTACACAAAATTAATGCATAATTTGAAATGTGGAAAAATAGTTTTACCAGATGAATTATATCACGTTTCAGATTTAAAAGAACTATAGAAATTAAGAACTATAGTTCGCCTGTTTTATTAATATAGTTTGCACTTCCGATGATAATTAATGTTTTTCTATCTAGATACATATCGTTAATATTATTCCCAAGAGTTGAAAAGCTACATATTTTCGGAATGGTAAATTGATTGAAATCTTTCCAAATCGTTACGAAAAATTCCCAGGAATCTTGCAAATAATTTTTCTTCATCGTTTTTATGTAAAGAAAAGTTTTATGTTTTGAGCATAAATTGCAAATGCGCAACAATGATTTTAAGTCAAGTGCCGATATCATTTTTATTCCTTTGCCTACTGGCTGTGCCTGTTTTCCCTAAAACCAATAAATCTTTGTAATTAACAACATAATCCTAACATAATAATACAATTTAGTGTAAAAAGTAGGAAAAAACACATTTAATGGTCTTCATGACATGTGAATGTGTATGAAAAAGGCTAGTCTTTTGTGTAAATTATTATTCATTACTTTTGAACCAGACATAAGATTAGGATTACTGTTATTTCTATGTAAGGAAGTTTGGGTTGTATTATTAGAACATAAGTATATATCTTATAATCTTATCTGCTCAATTGTATTTGGGGGAACACATAAAAGAATCAGAAATCAAAAGGTACACTTTTTGGCATGTTCGGTTATAGCTTTGGTAAAACGTGCTGGCATTCAAATTTCATATTTCACTGCATTAAGATAAAAGATATGAAATTATATCTCCGCTTTACTTTAGATAAGACATAATAGGGTTAGTTTGAAAATCCCTAATGGGGTCTAATGGTAGAATGCACGTTATTATTTATCACATGGTTCAGATTTGCCATAGAGAATGCATTTAGGAACAATTGTCTATAAGAGTATCACTTTACAAGTGGTCTTATTATGTGTAATTTATGTTAGCGTAACACCATTCATGTTTATATTTTTGCATATGTGCTATACAGGAAGGTGAAAGTTTAAGTGCCTACCGAACGCCAATTATGAAAACAAAATGTTTTTTTGGTAAAAGTATTTTAAGTTTCAATGTTTCTCTATTTACGGATAAATAATGGATCTTTTACTATAAGGGGGGTCGGGTTGTAAAATGATCTGGCACGAAAAAAAGTGTTTTATGTATAATGCCGATCATTTTTAAGACTTGCAAATGCAATTCAAGAACAAGTTGTAGATAAATCAGTCCTGCTTTATCTTATGTTATCCACAAAGCTGTTTTAATGCTCTTGTTTTTGCCCACTAAAAGACTGAAATTCAACTATACGTGACTTGTTCAATAAATAGTTTACTACCTGACCTTAGACGTCTTATAAGATTTCATTTTAATAATTCCGATATTTGTAACGTGTCCAAGTTTGAACTCTTACTTGCATATACTAGTAGAAGTTAATTCAGAAAACATTCTTTTCAAACATGGCACTTACATAATACAGCAAAAAATGAAATACATTCAATGTTAAAATGTCACACTGAAGTCATGCATTAATTCATAATAATGAATGAAACCTTTTGAACAGTTTTTATTCAGGTTGTAAACATGTTATTGCTATAAATCAAGGAAGAACCATATCACATAACTGTAATGCACTTATTATGCTGACTCAATTTGGTTTGACAAAAAATAAATAAAATGGTAATCTGTAACTCCATCTATACCAAGTTATTTCTGTATTTCTTTTATTCTATAGAGAATATCAGGCTTATTAAAGTGCATACTTACAACTTACCCATCACTTGGTCGGTCAAAGCTTTTAGTCTATGTATTTCAATAACAAATACTACTATAATAATAATTAACACAATAAGTTAATACCAGCATACTTGTTCTACAACCCTCCCATTGAAAGAAAGGTAAAAAATATCAATCAGTCTTTGCTTACAGTTAAGTTCGAAAAAAGGAATACAGTAAGCAAGGATTTTATGTTCCATGTACATTTTGTAAGGGTGTGATAATGATGTCTTCTTTTCTTTGAACGTTACAGTGTGATTCTATTCAATCAGTATACATAAACATTGATATGGCTAGATATTGGCAAGAAAACAATTCATCCTTACACATTGTTACTTCGTTAATTTGACATAACAAAAATTCAAATCTCGTTGGTGTATGGAGAAAAAACTATAAAGCTCTATATATATACGCATTTAACTTTTAACATAGACAATTTGGTGTTCCTTCTATTTATTAAACAGATGATTATTACAGTTGAATTATGTGTGGAACAGAAATCTTCTGAAGCTGTTAGAGTTAAATGATTGTAAATAGAAAATGATTATTAAACAGATTATGAAATGTTACACAATTTTTCATCACAGTGACAACCAAATTTAATTGTTGAAATCACAGAGTTTCTCAGAACTGGGTGTACAATAAAGCAGTGGTATATTGGGGGAAAAAGCTAAAATAAAAAACTTTACGATGAAACGAAAGTTAATTAAAGTCAAATAAAAATACAAAGCATCACATTTCAAGTGTAACCAATAACCGTGATACATGTCTGTGACTTTCTTTGTCAAGGACGCTAAGGGACATCGGTAATAAAATTATTGACCTTTCCTAACTGTGATCGTATACTTCTGCGACTATTTGTGATTATTACTTATCTCCCACGTGACTCTATTTTAATAACTGTTTCGATTAACCAGCTGGTTCCCTCAGTATGAAATTGTCCTATTATGTGTTACTTGAAATCAGGTGCCACGTTGTCTTAAACTTAGTACTTTCTGTACTGATGTCAGTTATACACAAGGAAATCAGGAAAAGCCCTCATTGCGATACCGCCTAGATATTAAACACTCATTTAACCTACCACTTTCTCTTGTATTCTTAAACTTATCTCTATGATGCGGAGATAGCAATAACCTTAAACTGAGAAGATGCTAAAGCTATATACTTGTAAAAACTGAAACGTTATTTCTTGGAGAGTACTTGTTATTAACCTTCGAGCTACACGCCAGACATTTGTACTGAATCGAGAATATCGAGTTTAAAATACGAATGATTTTATTAGTTGTCTAAAATAAACTGCAAATCATTTAAAGGTAATTAATTTTATGGTTTTGCCTAACAAGTTTTTAACAAGTGCTTACGAACAGTAAAGAGATTTATATAAAAAACTTTAATTAATAACAATAAAGCTTTTTTTGGGGCATAAAAGTTAAAAACAAGTAGATCAGTCCATAGACTGCTATTTTCCAAAACTTGGAGGTTTAACTTATCGAAATACTGAAATATAGTCGAAAAAAATCGTGAAAGCCAACGAAAAAAGTAAACTATTATACATACTCTATCACATATTGCATAACATTTCAACATAGTGACAACAAGTTTATACTGGTAAAATTTTAAGATCATTCTATTTCTTTGAAATGTGTGTACAGTAAAATTAAGTTATTGCTATCAAATTTTTATCTTGCATAGTTCAAACAAATATCTATGATGATACGCACTAGGTATCATATTTACCTTTAGTTTTATTAACATAAATAGAGTTAACTGACATATGTTTAAATGTATGAGTCAAGTTGTGGTTTCTTCTTATTCTTCTAGATATATTACACTTCCAAAAATAATCGTTAAAACAGTCGCTACAAAAAAGAATGAATATACTCATATTTTAGTGCTGTTGTTGCCTACGGTAACAAGAAAAGCATTATTTTGTTAAACGTTTACATTTGTTGTCGAATTTAAAATGTCAGATTTACTGCATAGTCCGATATGACAATAAAACATATCATAAAATATTCCTTACTGTTCAATCCGATTTGATGCAATGTCCGCCTGGATCAGTGAGTTAAGCTTATTAACATTATGGTATGATTTATCCAAATTTCTTGATAATAAACTTGTTCGTACAAATAAATTTAGATATTCTATATAGGCCATGGCACTTGTTTGGGCCAACAAAAGAAGACATTCGTTTGGACTGTCTAGTAATGCTCTTATGAACCTGTTACTAAGTTTTTGCATTTGATTTCTTTAAAAACAGACTGTGAACAGTGGCTGTTTAAATTCTTAATTCCTTTCTTTACAAATGTTCATCAAAACAGTTCTACGAATCAATGTGACTTTCAAATCCGAATTTCTTATATTTGGTAATTCATTTGTTAAGTCGGATATAATCAAATGAAATAATTAATAGCAAAACTATCACTTTTTAAAGATACTGAAAGTAGGCAGTTTTACCTTTTTATCAATGTCTTACAAAAATTACAAATAGATTATTACTTATGTCGAAACAATTACATACTGAAGGGTTCTGGGGCGTGCTTGAGTACAATAACAACGTCCTATTACACAGTAAGTTCCAGCAAACTGTACAAAAATCTTATGTACAATTACAGTTTTAATAAATATTATGCTCACTATATACATACAATGATTCTATTTATCATATATTACACAGTTTTATTCGAAAGCATACTTTAATTTTCTATATGGCATGTGTTTTATTTGTTGGTACAGATTCAGGCCTGCTCAGTCTAGCTTCATCCTTGAATGATTCACACACTCCCATGTCATCACCATAAGGTGATTTGTTGACAACTCTAAATTAGTATTTCTCCTTACATTTGTCCCTTGGAGATTATAAATGTTTATTAAATGAGTTTGTACGGCCTATAATTACTATATGCTGTACAGTTACCCATGTGTTTTTTGTAATTTTACTAGGGAAAACAAGTTGTTACAAACGCTTTGTACACTAGCAAATGTTTGCATTTGACGCAATATTAAATATCTTTATAAGTATATCATAAATATTTAATGTTTACATTTATTTATGGGATATAGATTTCAATCTGATGTTGCTACATACTAGTATGCGTAACAGCCAATATCTGCTCGAAAAAATAAATTTTAAACATTTGCTTAAGCGCTTTAAGCATATTCTAGTACAATGAAAGCCCAACTTTTCTGATATACCTAAACATGTGGAAATCGCCATAAAATACATAAATAGAATTATTAAGACCCTATAGATCTGCCCCTTTATTCCATGGCATTCATTAGGTATATGATAATTTACATTATCAAATAGTTTCCAATAAAACTGTGTAATAAATCTTATAATCTCATAATATTATGTCAAAATATCACTAATCTCGTGTGTAATGATAAATCAGCAGCACTTAAGTGTCACAGTTCGACAAATAACTTAACTCTGTACATAACCTGGATAATAATATTTCAACAACGTCTTAACGTGGACACCAATCTTGAAATCACAACAAAACATAATCAACATTGTATTAATATATTGTGTCATTTACGTTAGTTACCCATTAAATGGTTAAACTATTTACCCCTTAAAATGAGACAATGTGCTGACACTGATCTATAAATACGTTCAGCGTCAAGAACACAGACCGTGAAAAGAAGCATCCGTTTTACGAACACATAGCTCTTACACGCAGCATTAACAGCCACTCGTACTACGTTATGAGTATTTTCACCAAACAAACATTGTTATAACGTAGTCTAAATTTTCGATTCTCCCATCTTAGAATTACCGTTTCCAATGTGCACATGAGTGTGTCCCTGGCTATTGTAACGTACGATGGAATCACGAGGTGGCCTTAAACTATCACGATCACGATCCCTGTATATCTGATCAGGTCCATATTGCTCCACGTAGCTCTCACTACGTAGTCTGGTGTTAATTCCTCTACATCGAAAGCACAATATTTCTTTAAATGGAGTTCTAAACTCTCTGTTAAATCGTGCATAAATCACAGGATTACAAAAGGAGTTAAAATATCCAAACCACATAAGCATGGATGAAATCCACAAAGGAATACTTTCAGGACCAACAAATGGCCGCACTAAGGCAAGAATAAAAAATGGAAGCCAACATAAGGTAAATCCTCCCATAATTATTCCTAAAGTTTTTGTAGCTTTCCGTTCTCGCGATGACCCACCAGCACTTTTAGAACTAGACCGTGAAAGAAATGATTTCAATGTAAAACGTCTTCTTGGGGTAACAGGTCTATTAGGGGGCAGCATTTCTGTCGCGGCATCATCATTTTCCGTGTAGCCATTCTTATGAAGATTTCCATTTGGTATGTGCAAATGATCACTTGCACCACTACTTCTAGAAGACTTTGCCGACATATTTATGTGTTCATTACCTCTGTCTATGCTACCAAGCTTAGAGGTCTGTTCTTTTTTCATAATTCGAGATGAAACTAGCCATATACGAAAGTATATTACGATCATAACAATAAGCGGTACATAGAAGGCCCCCAAAGTTGCATAGATTTGATATCCTATTTCTTGACTGATTATGCAGTCGTTAGGTATCTGCTTTGGTTTCCATCCAAGTAGAGGAGGTACGGAAATTATTACCGCTAATGACCATACGGAAGCAATCATTAAGGCCATTCGTTTTGGTGTCCTTTTAATAGCATATTGGAATGGACGTGTAATCACAAAGTACCTGTCAACGCTTATCATGCAAAGATTTAATATTGAAGCTGTACACATTATCACGTCAAGCGAAGTAAACAGATCGCACACGGTGTCGCTGAATGGCCAAACCCCGCCCAATACCTCATAAATTAATGAGAAGGGCATCACCAAAAGTGCCACTAATAAATCGGACAAAGCTAGAGACACAATCAACAAATTAGAAGGGGTCTGCAACCGTTTAACAATTCCAACTGCTATACACACCAAAGAATTTCCGATAACAGTTCCAATTATTAATAATCCTATAACAATGGAAATCAAAACTTGTTGCCAGACTTTGTAGTAAGGTTCCGGCGTCCCGACAGTAGTTGACCCATTCAGATCATTTGATACGGTTTCTGTCGTATTTATCGGAAGGTACGTACTGGTATTATTAAATCCACTGTACGAGATGTTCTCACTTATTCCAGCTACTGACAAATCTTCTATGTCGCCCATAACGTGAATATATGGATTCGAGACTTTTTTGTTTCTGGAAATGTATTTATGTTACGTACACCGCACACCTTAGCTGTTTCATCAACATTATCTTACTTTTGTCTGACGGATCAAATTCTGAAATGAAAATTAAATTGAATCCTCTAGGAGTGCCGATTACAGTTTCCTCTATCTGTATTGCTTAAAGATCTAAAGATATATCAATTATCCCTAATACTGTTCATCGTTAGAAAGTAAGTTACCTGCTTATTTTAATACGTTTATGAAATATATTCACAGCGCTGAGAAGTTTTCCTTATCTTTTATTGTATTCAAGAACGAGATACACGTAAGGTTAATGTATATTTATTCAAACCTGTTCAAATTAATCCAATTTCATCTTCTGGTAGGTTCTCAAAACGTTTTCTCTCATTAATCCACAAATATGAAAAACTTTCAGGGGGGATTTATCCGCTGTCCTCGCTTGAAAGACCACATCAAGGATTCAGTTCAAGACAGATGCTACTCGCTTAGGATAAGACTGAGTTACGACAGTTTTGCAATAATCCCTTCACATGCAGTGACTTAAAGAACGAGATGAGAATAATTCATAAGTTTTCTTTAAATTTGTCAATACGCTCTGTTGCATGTTTTTATTTTCACATACCTATAGCTAGTCTGTAGCCAGTTTAAACGGTTTTTGAGTACTTCGAAGGAGTTTCACATATTGAGCTATTAGATACAGCTGTGTCGCTGCTACATGGTGAAAACAATTGTTTCAAGATCTTTCACGGCGATAAAATTATTCGTTATCTTTCCATTATTTTAGCCACACTTTTAGTATTATCAACAAATCGAGGTTTGTCTCATATTTCACTGTAATTTCATTGTAATGTTACTGTCCACATGATCTTCTACACGCTAATTAACAGACACAATATTTCACTGAAACAGTCAGTATAATTTTCTCCTGTCTTTCCTCCTCAAAAATTGTTTTTTTAATATCCCTCTTTTTCCGTCATATCAGATTTTTCTCTTATTCTAATTCACAATACACATAGATATCGCATTTCTTTACAGTTATTACTTTTTGTTAATATTTTTACGTAAATCACAAACTTCCAATGTGAAATAGTCCCTGTACACAACTGCATAGATATATCCGTTGCCAAATATAATTATGCGTCTTTAAGCTTTAACCTTGTGCCAGTCATTAAACATAACTAACATGCGTCTTATTTCTCCAGGAGCTTTTGTGTATTAGTAAAATAATCCCTTTATGCTTGACCGTACTTTCGGTAAGCTAAAGCAATCTGGCCATTTAAACAACTATAGACGTTACATTTATATAAACCTTTTCTCTTTTATAACCAATAAATAGTAGCGGAAAATATCTTAAGTAGTATTTATTACTTCTTGTAGAACTTGTGTCTCACTAAAAGAAAATATATAGCAAATTAAGAAAACTCTCCATTATCCGAGTAGTTAACGAGTTTATTTTTTAAACCACTGCTATTTAAGGAACGCACTCAATGCAGCATATTAAGAATTGGTTATTACTATCTTTTCTTTGTGTTCTTCCACCCAAGGCTACACGGTTTGGATTAATGTTTAAATAACACCGTTCATTAAACCAGACAAGAAGGCTACCCTTTTACTTCATAAAAATCCTTTCAATTTTTCAATCCAATGTTATTTCGTTGTCCGTCATTTTTTTCTCTCCCGTATTTACGTAATCCTCCAGGTCTATAAACATGAGTGTTTTGACGAGAACTTTCCACCGCTTTTACTGGATCTATTGTGTTAAACACATTTCATGGCTTGTTGAGTTGTGCAAGAAATGTATTTTTAGATGGTATCATTAGTTATGCCAAGCGAACACATTTCTATCTCCAAAATTATATTTGCTATGCCAGAAAATGAGTAAGCCCCGTCAATGATGAGAATTCCATACTCCGTTTTCCAAGCAGTTAATTTGTGAACTGTTTGTCTCTTTGGCTTGAGGATCTGCAGCAAAACATAGAAATTGTCTCGGCTAGAAATTCGTGTGAAATTCACCAACAATGCCTGAAATATATAAAAAAAACTTGAATTTCTATTTCATCACAAACATTTCGATTGAACAAATAATATAAAACTGTGATAGAAATACAAATTCGCTTTGTACGTCCAAATGCGTATAATTTATTTCTACCATAACAGGTAAGGAATACAGAGATTAACATAAATAACTGTTATCATACTACCGCTGAACTGCATGTGAACTGCATGTGTTTCACAATAATGTAATTTTAATAAGAATATACGGAACTTCACTGAAAACATACAATGCTGCATAAAGAGCTTACAATTCAAATATTTTCATTCAGACTAGCTCAGAAACACTGGACAGTTTTAAGCTTCGCAGAAATAAGTCGTTTGAAACCGGCATCAACATGTTGTGAAACTCTTAGTCCTTAGTATCAAAGGAACATCTTGGTCCTTAGTACCAAAGGAACATCTTAGTCCTTAGTATCACTGATCATCTGAGTCCTTAATATCAATGAAACATCTTGATCCTAAATATCTAAAAAGAACACTTTCGTCCATAGTATTAAAGGAACATCTTAGTCCTTAGTAGCAAAGGAACATTTTGGTCTTTAGTATCAAAGCAACATCTTGGTTCTTAGTACAAAAGGAACATCTTGGTCCTTAGTATTAAAGGAAAATCTTGGTCCTTAGTATTAAATAACATCTTAGTAATTAGTATCAAAGTAACATCGTAGTCCTTAGTATAAGAGGAACATATTGGTCCTTACTATCAAACGAAACATACTGGTCCTTAGTATAAAAAGAATACCTTCGTCCTTAGTATTAAAGGAACATCTTAGTCCTTAATATTAAAGGAACAGCTTGGTCCTTAGTATCAAAGCAACATCTTGGTTCTTAGTACCAAAGGAACATCTTGGTCCTTAGTATTAAAGGAAAATCTTGGTCCTTAGTATTAAATAACATCTTAGTAATTAGTATCAAAGTAACATCGTAGTCCTTAGTATTAGAGGAACATATTGATCCTTACTATCAAACGAAACATATTGGTCCTTAGTATAAATAAAATACCTTCGTGCTTAGTATTAAAGGAACAGCTTGGTCCTTAGTACCAAAGGAGCATCTTGGTCCTTAGTATTAAAGGAACATATTGGTCCTTAGTATTAAATAACATCTTATTTATAAGTATCAAAGGAACATCTTGGTCCTTAGTATCAAAGGGACATCTGAGTTCTTAGTATCAAAGGAACAACTTGGTCCTGAGACTAAAGGAACATCTTGGTCCTTAGTACCAAAAAACATCTTGTTTCTTAGTATCAAAGGAACATCTTGGTCATTAGTATTGAAGGAACATCTTAGAAACTAGTATCAAAGGAACATATCAGTCCTTAGTATCAAAGGAACATCTTGGTTCTTAGTATCAAAGGCAATCTGCCTGTTCAAAGAGTTAGTAAACTCCTTTATCCATATCTCCCTCGTGCATTAAAAAATGAAGTTTCGACAATGCTTTAATAGCTCTTAAATTACCGGTTAAAATTCTTGATCTTTAAAGAGACAAGTAAAAGAAGAGCTAATAGAAATGTTGCTAGTTCGTGTTTAACTATTTTTAGGTCTAACACAGGTTCAAACAATGACAAGTACTGAAACTCAGATAACATCTTTCCTTACTGATTTGACCTACTAAAGAATAGTCTTCAAAGTTGTTCGCCCATTCAACAGATTGAAAAGAAAATGTCGCTTAAACCTATGAAAACATTCTTTAAGTATCTGCTTTGCTTACACATTAACTCTTTGTACAGTGTAATTTATATTTTAAATATTATGTTCCTCTATAAGTTTAACCAATATTGACCTTGTAATTATCTAAGTTTAATTCTTTAACTTTATTGCGGGTTTAAAGCTAACTTAAACACTTTCATTGAAATAACAGCAAAAGATTCCGCGGCTCCAAGTGTCTTAAAATCAAGTCAGATACATATTTTTTTCAAATATCTATTTCTTGTGTCAATGCCTTGTAAACCATGCGCATTAAACCCATCATAAAAATGTGAACAGCCATCGGAATAGAAATTAAATGAGGACCTGGTTACAAGCGGTATGGTACTTAAAATTTAGCTTTAGTTTAAATAGTCTATAAAACTGACATCATATTACACCATTTATCATATTCATTCTTTAAAATGGCCAAATCAGCGGTATATTCACAGATTAATTTTTACTGACATTGCATAGATTTGCTTCTGTATTTTAAAGGTTCAGAAGGTCAGCGTCCAGGCGTAAATTTGAATTAACCACCGTCAATGTCATAGGGCTGATGTGAAAGCTGTATATTAATAGTATGCATATATTTTAGCTATATGGATGAGTTTGACTTATTTTTTGGACCAATAAAATATTACGAGTTAAAACGCGGTGAATGAAATATAATATCTTGATTGGAGGTTTGTATTCGATTTGTTCTTTTGATGATATATATCGTCTACTAAAGATATACACGAACAGTTGAAGGATTTTTCCCCAAAACGGATTCATATGAACTCTTTCGATTTAGAAAGAGCAATTATCTTTGCTTGATATTTGGAAGAGCTGAAAGCAGTAAAGTCAATGCAGGTTTGGATAGTGAATATGATCGATCAAAGTTATTCAGCTATGCATACTTCCAGAATTTCTAGTCACACATGTGTTAATCGGTCATGTTCGACTAGTAGTTGCCTTCATTACAAACTGATGTGAGTGTTGGTTTTAAAAGGTACACAATTCTCTCAACTGAGATGTCATCTTGAAAATTAAGGTTGTCACGAAATAACGTTTTTTTTTTAAAATTTGTTAGTAGATATAAAATGTCATTATGAGATTGACTGCAAAAATGCCAGTTTCACAAGTTCGCTCCTGTTCACTTATCAAAAATCTGTACAAATAAAAGGTGGAAACTTTGTCTTTTTGCCGAATGACCTCAGGAAGGAGCCTGAACCCCCGGTGTAACACCTGACTAACTCTCTGTCTGTCCGTCTGTCCGTACTTTTCGTTGAAGGTTAATGGTCCTGTAACAGTATGTTCAGCTTTAATCTTCAATTTATATAAGAATGAGTTATTGTCTCAGCATCAACTTTTCTCATGGGATCCATTCCCATTCATCTACACTGAACACATAGAAAAGTTTCTGCATGCTGACTCAGAAATAGTTTTAATTCTAAACACCTTTTTAAATCTCAGGAGAATCATGGCCCTCTTGATCCCTTCATACATACTACCAATGCGGCTTAACCCATTGGATGCTTTTTAAGCAGCCAACTAGTTTTCTTACATATCAGATCGGGATATCTGTTCTGCGTAAGTAATGATGTCAGAACGAATACTTATATGAATGAATGCGTAAATTCATACGCTTCTACAAGAACATTGCACATGTAGAATACGATATGCAAGAAAAAGAATCTGTCACGGATTTGAATATACGGCTCTCGGGTGACTATTGAGTTCAACGTCGTTTATCTTTTTTTAAAGAAATTTCTTGGTTTATGTACTTGGTGAGCATGTTTGTGTCATCTTCTGACATCCACTTTTCAGTGACGCTCACCTCCCAAATTAACAACTAGGACTTGGGTTCTTTCTTTTCTTCAGCGAATGATCAAACTACACAGATTGCATTTTAACTACATCGAATGTCTGTTATTACATTTGTTATTGACACTTATATTCATTTGAATTTTAAAATTGTTTCAACCTCTGACTTTTCAATAATGTCATCTTTACAGCACAAAAAGACTGTAGTATTTGAAACTTGACAGTGATATCTAATTTCAAATTGAAATATCTAATAAACGTATCAAGGTACGTGTTCTTTTACACTCCTGTGATTGTTAGGTCAGTTATGCACACATTTTTTATACAAATGGTTTTAGCGGGGTATGGTGAATAAACCAAATCTAAAAACCTGTTAACATATAACTATAAGTAGAGAAATGACCTTTGAAAGATACCTAAAATGTGTTATATACCAACTTATTTCTGAAATTGTACTACAATGCACTTATGCAATATTTATATTTAAAACTGTAGGGCCTATCAAATATCGGACGTTATTTATGTTACACAGTAACAAGTTGAAAATGAAGACAAAACAAACTCGGTCATCACCCGATTTATATCATTGCGTAGACATTTTCTACATGTTACCTTTCTCAAAGTAATATTAAAAAAATAATTATATGTACACTGAAATGTAATACACCAAACAGAACAGAAGTCCTCCTAATGTAGCGTTCCTCTGTAATCAGCATCGAATTTTGTTGACGGTATTAATATAATACTAGAGGGAATAAAACGGACAGTGGCATATATACTGACAAACGAACAAGTACCTTTTGAAAAAAAAAAATCACAACATGGGTTTATCCGTTTGCGATCGATGTGAGCGACGCCTTTAAACATGATATTTACTCCTCAATAAAATGGGAAGGGAAGAAAAAGTATGCATGTGGTGTTTGCAAATAAAGTAATTGCAATCTTTTGAACCATTTGTTAATTCTTAATTGGGTCTTTGATATACCATCAAAATAGGCATTTGTTAAGGTAATAACGTGTCGTTGCGAACTTCTACGCACTTTTTATGCGGTTGGAAAAACGTTCTTCCTGGTCCACAAGGTTACAACATTATTGTATATAGACCAATCTCTAAGCTCTTGTTTCTGATTGGTTAAATTAAAAGCTGATCAATCTCTTACCCATTCAGAGGCGAGGACTTTCTGTACCTGTATTCTGAGACCAATGCATTCAAAGAGCCTAATGGTCAACAGATCGAAGGCAGAATGAACTCTTACAGTTTTAATGCAAATAGTTACTTTTTCAACCCTTTATTCTGCTTTTTACATCATTTCGTGCGAACACTAGCGTATTGCTCTCAAGGAAGCGCTGTGAAATTTTATGAACTGAACATCAAGAAGTGCAGATACATGATCAGACCGCTACATGGATCCACAGACCGATCTTGATCTAAACTGGCCGAATATACCGTCCCCTGTCGCCAGGATGGTAAAAATTAAAGTTCCTGATACTAATTTGTCTTACTCAATGGAAATATGATTAATTTTAAATCGTCAACGCCAACTCCCAATTCACAACGTAGATCTTTTAACCAAGTCCTCTGATTAGTACAATATATCTGGTCGAAATAGTAACTGATTTCTGCATCTTCATTTCGTTTCATTCGCAGTCCTTGCACACTATGTGTAAAATGACAAATAGTATTTATTTTCTTAATTGTTTTACCAGTGAACGGGAGGAAGACACCATAAAATATAGTAGTTATTTGAATTAACCGCCGTCAATGTCGTAGGGTTGATGTGAAAGCTGTATATTAATATTATGCATATAGTAAAGCTATATAGATGAGTTTGACTTATTTTTTGGACCAATAAAATATTACGAGTTAAAACGCGGTGAATGAAATATTATGGAAGCCTTGGAGGGCCACTTTTGAGTTTCGACTTGCGGGTGTTTTTTTTACTTTTGACTTATGACTTTTGTACGCCGTACTTTTGACTTATGACTAGAACTACTGTATTGCCTCTTTGGCGTTTTTATTAAAACAATATAAACACGTCAACACTCAATAAATACAATTTCTATTTAAAAGTTTTAATAAAATCAATTATATATATATAAAAGTTACATCATTTGTGTCAATAGTAACAAAATAAAACGTGTTTTAACACGCTTTTTGTTTTGACTTTTGACTTATTACTTTTGACTTTTGACTTATTACTTTTGACTTATTACTTTTGACTTTTGACTTTTGACTTATTACTTATCACTTTTGACTTTTGACTTTTGACTTATTACTTATCACTTATGAAAAAAGAAACCCTAATCCTAACCCTAACCCTAACCCTATACACGGTCCTCACTGAGGACCTCCAGCGGCAGGTTCAGGTAATACTAGGAACCTGCTACTGAGGACCCAACAATATAACAATATACTTATACATATTACAGCACTTTAATTTCCTTCGGTATACCTTGTGATATTAACATATAGATACATAAAAACATAAAAAGTAATTTTTTAAAAAATGTTACCATAGCAACAAAAAAAATTCAATTTTTTTTCTACAGTTCCTTCATAGTTGGCTTGACGCCTGGGGGCAAGTCCCCGAACCCCCGCTTAAAGAAAATTCTCAATTGTATATTATCATTGTTAAAAGAAGGTCTCATGGTAGATAAGAAATATGTTGCTTTATGTACATTATGCTTAATGAGCTAGCTTCTTTAAATAAAGAGATTATTATTATTATTATTATTATTATTAAAGAAAGAGGACACCCACAAGGCCTCCCGAGCCGAGAGTTGCGTCGCCGCTCACTGCGGAGGCTCCCAAGGTCGCCTCCTGACGCGCCGTCACGGCTCATTGATACTAAAATAAATGACAAAGACAAAAGTAACTTAGTTCATTTATTTACAGCAAACAAGTTTACAGTGCTATGCACAAACATCATTTTAAAACCTTAATACAGGTTCGAATCCCAGTTTATATTGTCACAGCAGATCATTATGCTTTTTATGCAGTACCATTCCTCTTAAAGTGTCTGAAGTAGCAGTCATAAGTCAAAAGTCAAAAGTTGAAAGTCATAACTTAAAAGTCAAAAACACCCGTAAGTCGAAACTCAAAAGTGGCCCTCCAAGGCTTCCATAAAATATAATATCTTGATTGGAGGTTTGTATTCGATTTGTTCTTTTGATGATATATCGTCTACTAAAGATATACACGAACAGTGGAAGGATTTTTCCCCAAAACGGATGCATATAAACTCTTTCGATTTAGAAAGAGCAATTATCTCTGCTTGATATTAGGAAGAGCTGAAAGCAGTAAAGTCAATGCAGGTTTGGATTGTGAATATGATCTATCAAAGATATTCAGCTATGCATACTTCCAGAATTTCTAGTCACACAGGTGTTAATCGGTCATGTTCGACTAGTATTTGCCTTCATTACAAACTGATGTGAGTGTTGGTTTTAAAAGGTACATAATTCTCTCAACTAGGGATGTCATCTTGAAAATTAAGGTTGTCACGAAATAACATTTTTTAATTTGATAGTAGATATAAAATGTCATTATGAGATTGACTGCAAAATGCCAGTTTCACAAGTTCGCTCCTGTTCACCAATCAAAATTCTGTAAAAATAAAAGGTGGAAACTTTGTCTTTTTGCCGAATGACCTCAGCAAGGAGCCGGAACCCCCGGTGTAACACCTGCGCTATTGTGACAAACTCTCAGTCTGTCCGTCTGTCTGTACTTTTCGTTGAAGGTTAATGGTCCTGTAACGGTATATTCAGCTTTAATCTTCAATTTATATAAGAACAGCATCAACTTTTCTCATGGGATCCACACTGAACATATAGAAAAGTTTCTGCATGCAGGCTCAGAAATGGTTTAAATTCCAAACATCTTTTTAAATCTCAGGATAATCATGGCTCTATTGATCCCTTCAAAAATCATCTTATGGTGGAAAAATAAAATCAATCAATCTTCATTTCGTTTCATTCGCCGTCCTCGCACACTATGTGTAAAATGACAAATAGTATTTATTTTCTTAATTGTTTTACCAGTGAACGGGAGGAAGACACCATAAAATATAGTTAACTCATAGCAAACTGCTCCAAATGTTTATTGTTACATACTCTCTCAGTATCTAAGTTAGATGATACAATTAGTTGAAATATGATATTTTTATTACTATAATTGAATTTTGAATTGAATTAATGATAATGATATGTTAATTTTAATAGAATGGCTATTCAAATTGAAACGCCGTAGTTAAAACGATTATTCAATTTTATAAAAAGATATAGAAAAGCCTTCTGAGTGATTTAACTTTTTATGACATATGTATTTACATTTTATTTAAGTGAAACATGATTTGCACGCACACAAGCAGTGATAATGACAACGTTTCTGATGTGCAGATATGACTATATTCTTTATTGACCGTATATTTTTACGACATGTATATCATAATGTATTGCTTTGAGGCCGAGAAAAGAGATTCTGAAATGATCAGGCGGTTTCTGAAGAACATTAAGACATAATTTTACCTTTGCAATTTCACGATGGCTTGTTTTTGTTTATATTAATTTATCTTAGCTCGGTTGTGAAAAAAGCTTGAAGCTTATCAAGTCACTCTCGAGACCGGGCGCTTCCTGGAAAAAAAAACTAAAGTGTACTGGTGTCATATGAGGAAGTAAGAACGGTCCTGATCTCAGGGATGAGCGACAGACACCTTAACCTCTATATCCCATTATAATGACCCGTTGGGAGAACGTCTGTAACGGGAACACTTTTATGTGTAATCAAAACACATTTTCTGCCATAGAAGAAAGCCCGCTTGAGTATACGACTACTTTATAACAGTTTAAACTGATGTATCGTACAAATTTACAAAATTGCTGTTACAGAATATGTAAAACGAATAATATATTCATGTTATACCTTATAGATATTGTAAATCACTTTTAACTTTTGGTGATCATTTCAATATGATGTGTTACTGATAGTGTTTGTACTCTGGTATACATCTGAAAAGGTGCTTTTATGACAAAAACCTACATAACGTAATGATTGTTATAATGAAAGCAATACTAAAGACAATCGTTGCGGCAAAAAACTAGACCTTAAAACACCTGTAAATTAAACGTTTTGAAAATACCACACAATTTTACACCAAAGTTTATAAATATGTAAGTAGTGCTCATGTAAAAACGCAGATGTTATAGATGCCTACGTGATCTTGATCTATCTGGTAATAAAGAATGTTCCTGTGATCTACTTTATGTATGTCCTTCGTCTTTAAATAATCTAAAAACTGTGTCATCTTGATTTCGCTCGATGCTAATGGATAAGATTTCAGTTTTTATGAGACAGAATCTTTTCAATTTAGATTGACTGATTTCAAGATCAATTAAGGTAAAGACATCTGTTTCATACGTTCTTATAATATTCACACATGACGCAGTGAAAATATAGTCTGTCTGATTCAAGAATTCATCAAATCGGCAAGGAAATATAAATTCAAGACATCTGTGGTCGTGTATGCGTATACAAAATGTAGTTACATCTGAAGCTTGCTGAAAGTCTCACTGATTTCTAATGATATTTTAGGAAATAGTATAAGATTATAAGATTAAAGGACTGCATTGCATGCCGAAAATATGGTTTCCCTGTCCCTTTTGATGTGTTTAAATAATACAAAGTAAATTATCATTTATATCAGTGAATGAATGATATGATATTACGTGATACATAGGTAGATAAAGCAATATATAAACTAGAAATTTAAGTTAAGCCTAATTTAAACTGACAATTTATTCGCCAATTTATTTCTCGCTATGACTTAGTTGTATACATGTTTTAGATTAAAAGGGTAATTCTAACCTCATACATACATACTTTCTAGAATATACTAAAGATAATAATACTTATGATTTGGGCAAATAACTTGAGATTCCAGCGAAGACAAATACACATATTGATGTGCAAATAGTTAAAATGCCTGAACCATGGCTTCATATACCAAGGAAAACACAAAAATGACTTCATTCCCACTGTGGTCCTTAATACATCGTTATTCATACAGGAAGTTTAACCGTATATTACGACAAGAATACGACACATCAGTTATTTTTTCTGCACTCCAATAAATCTAGAACAAACGTAATGAAGTGAATATACAGGCGTAATACACGAGACGGCACTATTCTAGTAATTCACAGTATTTAACTAGAAGTGACATAATGATTGGCGATGCAGACGCAGAAAACGGGATGTTTTACTTTCGTGTATAAAGGTCTTAGGCGATGTATAGGACTTAGTTATTTCTCAATAAGTAAAAACTGGAGGAGCTGTACACTTGCTGTTGTGAAATTGTTCTTGTGCCTTTCCTGTGACAAAAATCGTAAAAACAACATTGTTTAGATCTATATTGGGTATAACTATTGCAAATTTAAAAGCAAAATGGGTGGTGGGGCGTTGGTGCATCTTCAGTTGGTAACTGTTGGTGCTAAGATTACATGAACTTGCTAGTAACTAAGGCAGCGTTAAACTTTAACTTGAAATATATCTTCAAGTTTGTTCTTTTACCGATACGAAAGAAATCATCTTACACAACTTCGCTAAATATATTTTCACTGCATGTTATATTATATATAACAACTGTTGCAGTATCCCCCGACACAGAAATATACAGGTTTGTTATAATCTTTGTACTCTTGGAAACGACCAGTTTCGTTTGAAGCCAAAAAAAAAAAAACAACTGCTGTATAATCCAGATTCGACATACATTAGCGTTCCATGATTGCAAGAAGTTGACGTGTACAACATGGAACTGTGACATCCCGCCTTGTAACAAGTGTCAATATTCGACTAGAACAGATGTAAGAGAGACAGCACTCGTCTAGATCAGTAGATGTAACGAATCAGTCCTTTATGTGATCTGCTTTTAGAATTTGGCAGTACGTAATGTTCTGACAAATTATGTCGCAGCAACTTTTCAACACCGTACAATGATTAAGCATGAATTATGTTGTCTGCTCGGCATTGCATCCGTAGCTAATACCAAGACTACGTTGATCGGAAATGTAACCGGATGCTGAGACACTACGGGTTCTCCTGGACCTGTTTTTAGGTCGGATAATATTTAGTTAAATTAGATCAATTAATAACACAGAGCAGTGTTTTTTAATGTGTATTGTATACATTTCTAAACGCCTCAGTTTACTTTTAGGTCGTACGCGCAATAAGAATTAAAGCCACTTCAGCTATGATCATACTTAAAGGGTTTAGAAAAAAGAAACAGCGAAAAGATTGCAGACTGTTTTATTCAGCCTGTTTAGTATTTTTGTTGTTAAAATAGGAAGAAAGAAATACTAATCCAAATTTGCCGGTATATAGAAGTATTAATCGAAATTCGATTTTACATGCACTCGTCGTAAAAGATAGAGGGGCTTGCCATAGTTTTACAATTATACTATGCCCGGTTGACTGTATAGTTAATATCCTCGCCACCAGGCTAGATGATAATTTATTTTATCAAACTCTTAGCAACATTCTTTCAGCCTTTTATTCTAACAGGGCTCGATCATCTACTTATAGTTTTGGCAACAAAGGGAGTTAATTTAGTAAGAAATATTAAATGTAAGGGTTGAATGCCAGTCTATGTAGTTGCTTACAGTAATGTGTATGTAAAACAGTAGCTTATGCATGTTGGCAGTTTTACAAATGGCCGGTATAAACATATCAGCGGATCAGTGGGTCAGTTTGGGTATATATTTTGTCTATCGCACATATGTAAGTTGACCGCCGGGTGATATCTAAAGATATACGATAACTGATTGCAATATATGAACAAGTAATCTAACAGTCTAGAACTTTCACGGAGAGATGGCCAGGATAATGCCTTACAAACTGATATGTTTTAAAAACAAAGTTAGTGATAGTGCAAACGTTTGCGGCAGTTCTCCGTATCAATTTATCACATGTATTTACCTGTTTACCTACAAAAAATGTGTCTACAGTAACGTATCTTCGTCTTTATTCTTTTTGTTGTTAAGATGCAAAAATGGCGAGTTGACTGTCAGCTTAAATTGAAGGAGGATAGTGTTCGAAACCTTTGACTTCCGGAATGCGGAGGTGGGGGCGCTCTTAGAATGGTCAACATCACTAGGTTTAAGCCTTGAACAGATATTTATATTTTCTTTATAAGTTTTGTATATTTTTGATAAAGGGCTTCATGTATTAAAGCCTAAACGCAGAACAAAATAATCATTTTTACAAAGCATATAAAATATTGCTCAGGTAATGTTTGCCATAGCTTTATCCGTTTAAAGCGGCCACCATAGGTTTGAAGGAGACGTGTTTCACCCCTACAGTGAAAAACTTTTCCAAAGCCATCGTTCATACACAATCTATTTTCAATCTTTATTTCTGACGTTTAGGCCTTAATACGTGTAGCCCTTTTATAAAAAATATTCAAAAGTTATAAAGAAAACATATACATCTGTGTAAACGTTTCATTTTCTTTGAATATATGTATAGAGGAAATCTGTAAAAAAAAAAAACTGTTTTGATTATCGTAGTAAAAAAATGAAATCTGAGTCTTTTGTAACGCCTGTTTTCATTTATATCTGTCAGTAAGAGAAATTACTCAGTTGAATTATTTCCTTACATGTTTTCAAAGCATCTTTAAGCTGTGTTTTAAGTGTCATTCTCAACTTCAATAGGGCCATTTTGAAGGGTGACATTACTTTTAAACAGTGTTAGAAAATAACGACAAGTGAAGATATTTTACTATCATGAAAACGGCATATTTTCATGAAGAAGGTATGAGCAATAATTCCGTCACGCGCATATATTTGTTTTCGAAGGTCTATTTAATGGTACCGTTAAAGCAAAATGAAAGCAGAACTGTAGCGTCGAGGCGCGAGCGCTCCTGTATCATTGCTAAAGAAGCAATTACCTACCACTTATTTCGGCTGTGATTTTTTTCTCTATCAGCTTCCTTGTTATACAGATGAAAATAAAACGCGTCTACAGATAAGAGGTTATGCTATTGGCATTGGAAGCGTTATTCTATGCTTTACAAAAAGTAAAAAGAAGGGTAGGTTTTAAGTTATTTCCATTCGTCTTGTTTACAACAGAATTACATGCACAGAAAATGGCAAGCCCACCGGAAGTCATATCGCCCGTGATAAGACCACACAAATTATCACGGTACGAATTACATGCATGAAATATATCGTGAGACTTAGAGTACACTTTGTTTTCCTCGGACGAGGATATTTTTTTTCTAAAATGACATCGACGATTTTAAAAAAGATTATCATTTAAATCAGTCTAATTGCTATTTCAGGGAGTAAATTGAAGACAAATGGCGCCAGAAAATTACAAACTACTCCTAAAACTTAATTGCAATATAAAACGTTTTTTTTTTATTTGTTTCTCGCTTGTTGAGGCTAAAACTGAATCTTCTTGGAAATGCAATGCAATTGCAGAATTTTTATGTCTTTAATTAAAATGAAGTGTCTCCAGAAATGGTAAAATCAGAGCTTAGGCTGTTTAATGGTAGAAAAAAATAATTTTGTAATTCATAATTTATGGATCTTAACATCAGCAGTGCATCTTGTTTTATGATCATCAGTCATTAGAACGGAACTAATTCTGTATAACTGTTGCACATCACTGTGCTATTCTCAGAACGAAGAAAAAAACACCGCACAGTACGGTGATGGTACAGGTATTATCACTCCCTTATCGATTCCGAACACGATAAGCAGAAAAATCCTCCCAATTTACGAAACTGTTTTCCGAAACCAGCATAACGTTCATGGTTGTAAACGAAGGTAATATTGCTTTGCTTATCAAGTACTTCATTGATTATTTTTTACTTTGCTATGCTTCTGTTTTCATCAAAACATTCGCCGTAACGAGATAAAAGTCCGAGCATTCACTGTAAATGTATATATAACTGTTATGCCATTAGTATTCGCGGGGAATTGATTTCGTTACTTTCGCCAGTGAGTCGGTGCAAGAATTTAATATCCTAACACAAACACCTAATATCTCTATTTTCATTTTAAAAATGAAATCGGCGAATTCAAGTAGCCTCTTTATTCAAGTGGTATCTTACTAAACACCACTAAATAATCTACATACGAATGTACATGCATTCACAGTATAGTACGCGGTCAAATTTTGCGAACATCATTCTCCATTATAACAAAATTACAACTATTTTATGGCCTTTTGGAATGCATTTGGCAGATTCCAAAATTAAATAACATGAAATTACATTTCAATGGGACCATAAACATATACCTTGTCAACAGCATCAAGTCATTCTGTTAGAATAAAGTCTTTTCAAAATTGACAACAATTATAATTGGTCCTGCTTTAAATTGTCTTTCACCGCCAGGATATGAATTAAACACTGAACATGTTGGCAGAAATTTGAAGTTCTGCAGCAAAAGTTAAGAAACACACATAATGGTTTATTAACATTCCAAAATATTAAAAGCTAATTAAAGGTTTTGAACAATACGGAGATGACTTTTTGTACGCATATAACTTGTTTACCTGAACTTTGTTTGGACTTTCTAACTATATATCCATTCCTAAAGAATCAGTAATATCCATCAAAATAACTTCACAGACAGAAAATGTTTCGTGGTAGTATATCCGCAAGCAGTTGTTATTTTTGTGCGTAACTTAAAAACTCGCAGATTTCTTACTGATACAGAAACTATAGGAGTGAAAACAAGCCAGGCATACTGACAACTGCTTGCATAAGTTAATGTAAAACACAATGGTAAAACACATTGGCATTATCAGTATTTCTGTAAACCAGGGTAACATGAGGTCGATGACGCGAGTTACAAATATAGTTACAAACAGTTACGTCGGAATTGATAAGTTTATGATTTTATTAATTTAAGGTCCACTATATTGAAAATCTGGTGCTATAATCATCGGTAAGCATTTATTATTCATACACAAACGCAGAATTTAGATAGTATATAAATCGGTTATAAGAATTGACAATCTATTATTAAGTAGCCAACACATAATCACGTTGCTTTGTTAAATATTCATGTCATGGAAGTACGCCTGTGAGATTTCACTTATCCGGGACTAATGTAGGTTGTAATTATGCAAAAGATTCTGCAGCTGTTAAAATACGACAAAGCGTGCTTAAACACTATTCTAGATTTAAAAATTACAAAAAATCAAAACGTAACTGTCTTACGGGCACGACGCTGAGCACTGAACGAGACAAAGTGAATCTAACATGTTCATGAGTTGTGGATAAGGAAATCCCACCCGAGGGTTGAGATACGTCCAAAAACGAGGCTCTGCCGAGTTTTTTTGGACGTATCTCAACCCGAGGGTGGGATTTCCTTATCCACAACTCAATGGACATGGTAGATTAATTTTCTCACCGTTTGAATCGCATTTTCACACAAGTAAGAAGGAATAAGCGCAAATACAGGATGGGGGTGAAAAATTGAAAATCAAGTTTTTCTCGAATTTTACTTCAAAACTGCTATAGATGGATAGAAAATGATCTAACTAAGAAAATGAATTCCAACAACCCTATGTTTATTTAAAAAATAACAGTTTTACAGTCATTTTTCGATTTTTATGTCTGCTTACAATTAACGTAAAAATAGTCCGGCAGCGATGTGAGATAAGCGATGTGAGATAAGTTTATCTCACATGGGTAAATGCGCGGAAATATGTATCTCATAGGTGAGAAAAAGTTCGTGTTGTTTACGTCATATTTAATATTATTTTAAATTTTGACATCACCGGCACGTCATGAACGACTCGAGGACAGATCCATGGTTTATAATGCGCCATGTAATGCGTTGTCATACTGTAACAGCGCATGAATCTTCCCCGTTAACGCATGCGTTTCCTTCTGTTTAAACACCGGCAAAATGGGCAAAACAGCACATTTTATGCTAGATTTTTTATGAAAAAATTAACGTCTGGGTTCCCCAAAAGGCAAAACAGTTACGGTAAAAGAAAATGCAAAATTCTCGTCAGTAGAAGTTTATCATTGATAAATGTGAAATATAACAAGCAAACACATCAAGTTTGTTTCTTTATAATGAGACGACAGATTGTACCATACACTGCAAAACTTACTGTTAGGCCTAAGGGAGATACTGCAAACGGCAAAACAAATAACAAGGGCTGCATGCATTGACGCAAATATATTCTTAGTACGTGTCTTCACTTGGACTTACAAAGTCTGTTGAAATTGACAACACTTTTTTTGCATTGAGTTATTCTTTTTGTTTGAGGAAAAATGTAAGATCGACTCTATTTCGCCATGATAGTAAATCAAAATATAAACCTACCGCGTAATTGTTACATGCATACTTCATTTAGGAAAATTATTCAATAGTTTATTACCATATAGCACCAAGAACACTCGGCTATAGGACTAAAATAGTTACCTTATTATATTTATTATACATAACAAAGGGATATTTTGCTGACTGAAACGTCACTCGTAACGTAACTAAACCTGGATCCTAATATATTAGGACCCAGTTCTAACACACAGTAAAACAATACTTGTGATCTATTTAATTCATATTGCTAACAGTCCTCCTTATCCGTCACGGAAAAATATCAAACATACTAATGATACTCATTTTATGTACATAGCTAAGTTTTGTTTCGGAAATGCGGCTTTTTGAACTGTACAGCTATAAACTAAATATCAGAACCATGGCAACAGAGCACACGAAAGTAGGCACATTCAAACCTCTTTACAAAATCGTTCAAGCTTCTGAAAGTGTCAGTCTGCTTTGAGGGATACATAAATTATCCGATTGAAAAAGATGTTTGTAATCATTTGTTAGTAATTCTGAAATGTGCGACGGTATATGAGCCGGAGTAGTTAACTTATTTGCAACCGTTAAATGGTCAAATCCTATTCTAACGACCATATCCTAAAATGCAATAATACAAAAAAATATCTGTTGCTTGTAGAACCGTAGGTATGTTACTTAAAAAGTACCAGTAATAGGACATGTATAAATGGACAAGTGACCGATTTAAGCGATTGTTTTCTCCTATTAATTCTAACGTGATTATTTCGCGACCTAGGTCCTGACATTTCTAAGCAATCTCATTAATATAAATGACCAAAGACGTCAATCATAACTAAGAGTGTTAGGAGTTATAAACGTCGGTCAAATGTCGGCTAAGCATTAATAGAGCTGGAGTCTCAATGCTAAAGTGTCATTTAGTTGGTTCCTGCATTCTAAAAATTAACTGACTTTAAGCCGAGTACATTTTGGGATTCTAAATGCGTTTAGCACAGAATGTAATTTTCTGTTCTGACACTACGCTACTTATGTTTGAAAACTTAACTCGGCGAGAATGTATTTCATTCCTGATATAGGAAGCTTGCCCAAACCGGTTTAAATCCCAAGTTAGCGACGCAACTGACGACAATTGGGGATTGTGTCCTGTACTTTTGCATATACAGTTGATATTTAAGCTACTGCATGTATCCTTGCTCATAGCTGGACTGATCAATTCGTATGTGTGTAGCTCTGGAGCCAATTATTCGAAAACTTAACTGGCTGTTTAGATAACCGCCAGTTAAAGTTTGACTCGAAACAAAATACTACCTGATGTGGGAAAAAACTAGGGTTTAATTTCCCACTGACCCTAATGCATTCAATATAATTCTATAATAAAGTCTTTAAAACTAATACAACCCAACATTGTATTCGACTGTAAGTTTAACCGCTGGTTTAAGTTTCGAACATCGGATCCAAGATTGCTGTGATGGTGTTTAGGGACTAGCTAATTTATTTAGAGATTGATCAGGGATCTACAACGCGCACTGTCTCAATACTACATTACCAATTACTATGCCCACATTATTCACAACTTTTAAAGAAACAGAAAAGGTGCGCTCTTTATACTTATCGTGATATTCAATATATTAAACTATTTACTAGTATAAGTTAATTGTATCATATGATCTTTTAATCTGAAACAAATATTTAATAACTTACCGCAACAGTAATCTTAATCTACTCAATTTCGTTTATCAAAACAAAAAGTAGTCAAGCATTTCAATACAGACAGTATAATGATATTATGTACTATTATATTGTTCTAATTACTAAAAGTCACATGTTATTTGTAGCAGCGGTAGTATGCTTTCTAATGTTTGTACGATGACAGAAGCATGTAAATTCATTTTGGATTACAGGCCAACCTATACAATATACTAAACTTTCTTTTTGTTCATGACAAATCAAAACAAGATTAGACACAACTCAAACACGTGCACGACAAAAGAAAATATACGATATATATTTACCCCCCCCCCCCCCCCCAAAAAGAAAATGCTCATAATTAATCTCACTGTTTCACTGATTTTAAACCAACAGTCAAGACTTGCTTATCGTTCTATTGCACATTTGAAATGATAGACTTCATTTTATTTTTAAAAATAATCTGGAATTTTGAAAGTTAGTAAATAAAGGAAAAGAACATCCGTGTTTATAGAGATAGTTCGTCTACAAAATGTTCCGTTGTGTATTTGTCAAGTACAAGTATTAAGGATAACACAATAAAGAGCAGACTCTTATTTCCATTTCGGTTTTAAAGATAGAAGCAGATACAAGGGAATCCGGGTACCAGAACCTAGCTCTTTTTACGAAAAGACCGCTTGGTCTTTACATGCCCGGTGTATAGCACCGATACACGCGAGACTATCTCTAGGTTTCTAACCAGTTCATATCTAGATGGATGGGAAACACTAAAAAAGCGTTTCTGAAATTTCCAGTGAATCGAACCGGGGATCCAGAGCGTTAACCACTCGACCATCGCGCCACCCTATCGGGAATCTAAAAACCCAAGATCACCATGGAAGTTACAATTATTCGTAGTTACACTTATACAACCAAGAAAGACATTTTACCGGCGATATCTTACCGGCGATGTTTTACCGGCGATATTTCAAACCACATATAATCAAAACACTTTGTCTTATCTCTGTTCAATACAGATCGGTTCTATATAGAATTAGTGAATGTCTAAACTGCTTTGATTTGTCTTACGTTCTAATGTTTTATATTTTCTTGCTGCAGGCGTCTATAATGAAAGAAAAATTAAATCCACACCCTTAACACCTGTCTAAGAGTCTGACGGTGGATATGATTTAGTTTATCAAGTAATTTAGACATCATATGATTTTATTTTGCAGATTAATGCATCTATTACGAGCTCTTTGAAAAGTGACTATCAATTATTTTCTCTCAATTTAATTTGCAGATATATAATCGCGAAGTCCGTTGTCTCTAATCAAGAGCAAGAGATGTTTTATTTTCTGAAAACTAATTACGTCTGCAGAATGCAATTAAACTATCGTCCGACCACAAGCTATGTTGTTAGCTATTTGGATCAAAATTCCCAAACTTTTAAGTTAAGAGATCAAACATTAAACATCTACGTATCAAGTGGTTAAAATGATCTTAACAGATTGAAAGCGAAAATTGATCTGTTAACGAATTGTTGAACATGTTTTCTGTTACATGAAAAGTGATATTACCCTTCAAAGTGGCCATCATACTTTTAAGACAGACATTAATCACCGACTCTACTTTGAAAATGAACATTGCAAAAGTTATAACCAAAGTATAATTACGAATTTGTATCATAGTTCATTTGTAGTTTTACTCTCCCGAGCCACTTTGCTGCTCTACACACGTTAGATTAATATTTCCTAGAAATGCTAAGTAGACAAATGTACCATGTGCAGTAGTATCTAAACGATGAAATGTACATTGGTCATAACTTATTACTAATTCAATTTGTTACTTTAATCGTTTATACTTTAAGTCTTGATTGTACAGATTACCACAGCCCAAACATTTTTCTGTTTTCCGAGGTACATTCTTAATTAGATTTGCTTGATGTCAAAGGTAAATACGCTATTACATTTTCGTACTTTGACATTTATCTCAGTTTACGTGCACACGTACATTTTTCGTCATTTTTTACAATGTAAACATTCTGTGCTTGATTAACAGTGGAAATGTTTTCCATACAATTATCAAAGTTACATATGTATGAATCCTCAAAGAAGACAAATTGCCAGAAACGAAAATTAGCAAAAATGGATATTTGCTTCAAATACTGGTTTAAAATTACCCCCACTTAACTCTTCGGCATCCTTAATGACTTTAACGTAAATCAAATCATTACCAAAATGTAAATTGTGGTTAAACAGCTAATTAGCTTTGTAAAATAATTTTACGCCATTCTAAATTTCATGTAAGTTTAACAAACGTATCTATGCACACGAAAAAAGATTTGTAGATACAGTACAAATAGCTAGAATTCCACCACTGATACTTATAATCCTGTAAGAATGTAGTCTTCGAAAACTAATTACAGATATAGCACATTGGGTCTATTATTTAATTTAACCTATTCTATTATTCATTACGCAGTCAAGATGTATTTTGTATACATTGATGCATAAAACGCAACAATACTAATGACCAATGAAATCAAAGCACTGAGGGAACTATGAGAGGGTGAAGCTGAGCATGTTCAAAATTTATTTCAAAGGAGACGTAAAAGATGATATTGTCGAATTTACTTTAAGCAAATAAGCTAACAACTTTTAAAGTTTGCAGCTATGTAAACCTCTACACTTTTGAAAGGGTCTTTTTGAATTTCTACAAAAACAAAATGAACGATGGTTCTAATGACCTCGGAAATAAATAAGCTATTATATGTTATAACGTGTCTAAAAAAAATGTTATTGTTATTCTGATGAAGGTTTTCGCCGAAACGTTGAATTAAATATAAAAATGATGATATCGAAACGTTGTTGTAATAATGTGTTGTTGCTGAATTTTCCATTTTTATTTATTTATCAACCTAATGATATATTTAATATCAACCTTTGAACAAAGGGGTAACTGCTTATACCGAACAATCTAATTTAATATACTATTACCATATTGAGAGAATAAGACTACAAAATTAAAAAAAGCAAAAACACCATGTTTCATTTTCATGTTAATTTGTGAATTGAAAAGGGTTTTTATCTTCCATAAACACGAAGTTTAATAGAAGCCAAGTTTCTTAATATCTATGATACAGTTCCCCAAGGGGAGAATATGGTATACAATGCAATAAAACTGTGTTTAAATATATATGATACAGTTCCCCAAGGATATAACATTGTATAAAATGTAACAAAACTGTGCCTAAATATCTACGATACAGTTGCCTTCGGAGGGAATATTGCATGAAATGCAATAAGACTGTCTCAACACGTACAGAATCCTATAATACATATGTTATAGCCGCAATATAAAACGAAGAGACGTTCACTGAAACGTCTTATTATATAATAAGATGATCAATGACAACAGTTTTACATATGCGTGACCTAATGAAAATCTCCTCAAAGCACACAACGTTTGTACATAAAGACCATTGCCCTATCAGAATCATTGGATAACTTTGAGAAAGATGAGAGAAGAACCATATTGACAGAGCTCTTAATCCAGCCAGAATATATACAATCACTAGCCTTTTGAATCCTGTGGTCTATTAAGAATTTTTAAACTCAAAGAACGTAAACCACAGAGCTGTTGATATTTCGTAGAGGAAACACATACTGTGCAAATGAAAGTGTGGCGAATCTTAGTGTGGTAAAATCCTTTAGGGGATTTAATGACCCCTTCACAAAGTATAAATGGGATTCATAAGAGGACCCAAAGATGGTAGCATAGCAAAACATAGAATATTTTAAATAAAAGTTAGTTTTTTTATGGCGCCAAATTATCCTCAAACTATGAAGTACGATATCTTGCGAACATACCTACAGATGGTGTTGCAATGTCCTACTATGCGTCCTTGACCGTTAAATCCTGATTAGATGCTCTATATGAATAACAAATTCAATATAAATATTTCTGAAGAATGCACAAAATGGAGAACATACTTGCCTTGTCAAATTGAGTTCTGAACATGGTATCTTCTAAATGATTAATATATACGAAAAATATAAAAGGATGAATGGAGAACAATTTGAACACACTACAAATTGATACATTACAAGACAGAAGAAGCTTTCCATAAGACATATCAGTGATGTAAATCAGTATAGTCTGTAAACATTGTTTTCTCTTTGATCCGCTAGATTAGTATGTGGATAAAAGAAGGAATACTGTGTATGCATAGGTTTGTCGGTATTACATAATTCAGAAAGCAGTAAATCACCGTATATCATAATTCTGCAGTCTCGATTTGCATAAAGAATCGCCAAACAATGGTCAATCGAGACAAAATGCTTATTTGTATGCAGAACAATTCATGCAAAAGTAATATGTTTACAGTAGTCTCTGTGGAACTAACTCTTGCACAAAGTTAAAAGTTTCTGATGTAAGGAATATATCAAATATTCAAAGAAAGCTTTCATACTTATTCGTACGTTCATGAAACCAACATCAATGTCAACTATTCAACGACGAAACCTGTTTATGACAACACTGGTTTAAACAAAGGTCAGATAGCAATATTTATAGTTAAGATATTTTGTTCCAATTATAGGCCAATAATTAACATGTAAAATCAGTATGAACTATATAACTTTTGCATGTTTAATACCATAAGTATACTATAATTACATTACATGTACATTGCAGCTGATACGAACAGATGTTCGTGAAGTTACTGACACGCCATATAAAAATGCATATAATATTATCTATCTTTCAGGTTCCTGATTACTGGTTTAATTGTAAGGGTAAGACTACCATGACACAGACATACACATTTTAGTTACAGTTGATATAAAATACAAAGTATTAAAATACCCATGATTAGCTGTTAACCAACATAAATTAACTCACAAATATGTGCAATACATCTAGAAAACACATATTATACTGATAACGATCCGTCTATGAAACAAGTTAAACACACATACCACTGCAGTTGATGAATTTATGGGACAACTTAACTTCTAAAGATACAATGTGTTTAAGAGGTAATATCAAATTCTGATTCCACAGATGAACATGATATTACTTTGCGAGGGAAACAAACATTAAATAGTAGAAGATAAAACAAGATTAGACGTTGACATTCCATAAATGTTAGATATGTCCTAAAATAGCATTAATAATTTCTACTACGTAGAGGAGGATATTCTTATTCGATTTTGCATTAAACCTGTTCGTCATCAAGTATTTACTTGCATAAAAGATCAGCAGCGTTAGGAAAGGAAAGGGATTCAATAACTTACATATAATTTTGAACTGGGATCATACGATGCGTTAAGGTTAATGAACAGAGCTGTTAGCTATTTGCCGACGTCAGAAATATAAAACGAAAATTCAGGAGTAGAAAGTTTTTTTTCTTTTTGAAAAAGTAAGGCGTTTGAAAAGATATATTTATAATATGTAATGCACTATACTCATATAATTACTTTCGATTGCGAAGCAAGTTCTTAAAATTTACATTAATCGCTCCCGATACACACTCCAGATGAAATCAACCTCGAGTAGGAGATATGTTATGTAAATATGAGATAATAATAATAAGTTATATATTACGGTATATTTACACCGAAGTTTATATGCTACAATTTCAATTAAATGAAATGAAAACTGTCTTGATAGCGCACTATATTACAAACATCACTTTCAAAAGAAAAACATTGCCAAACTGAAACAGATAGGTGTGATAGTTTTAGATAGCTTTTCTGTTAGGGCGGAATTCTTCTTTTTATATATAATAATCGCGCTACTAGAAGCCCATGCAAAACAAAAGGAACTGAAATTCAGCCAACTATCATTCGTGCAAGATATAAAGTTCGAATATTATCACTTAAAAGTACAATAAATCCACTTTTGTACAGAAATGAGTCAAAACTTTACTATCAAATGTACTTGCAGACCTACAAAATTTCTTCAAATTAACTTCAAACAAGTCTAAGCTTCGCGTGCAACATTGTAGTATATTAAGTTGTTATGTTTTGTTAAAATATAATAATATACCACCTGTGGCATGTCTGATTTTAATTACAGAGCCCAGGAAGCCTAGATCAATACTGATTCTGACGATGATTTTTTGAAGGAACGTTTTTTTTTACTTAGTAGATCTTATGATTGAAGCGCTGAGAGCACAACCGAGAAACAATCTCCAGAATTTGCAAGTCTCACCGATGTCAAACATAAGAAAGGCTTCCTGGACCATATCCTTATGGTTAACACCTGATAGGAAGCAAATAATTTTAATCAAAAGGTCAAATATAGGCTGTGGCAAACGAATCTTTATTTTACTTCAAATTTATATGGCACTGATTCTTTAAAATATTTGATCTAAATAAGAAATGTTGAACAAACGGCGTAGCACCGAACCGAACAGAAATATCTTTATTGACATCAAAGAGTACGAAATTTACATTTTGTATTGGTACAAATCAAATGTAAAAATATTTAAGGTTGCTATGAGACAGAAGTCAGGGTTCGACGTAAAGGCCAAAGCCTTTAATATATGGACGAGTCGGGTTCGACGTAAAAGAAGGACACTATAATATATGAGACAGAAGTCAGGGTTCGACGTAAAAGAAGGACACTATAATATTTATAGTAGGGATGATGGCATCTATCAAAGATACGATCGTACTATTACCTATTAATTTCTGTGAGCTAAAAGTAGATTTTAAACAATGTGCTTTTAATATTAATCGGAGACTGTAGTTTTGTCATTTACTTACTTTACAAATAAGACATTTTAGACTGAGCTCTTGAAATCTGAATTGATTGTACAACGAAATTGTTGCAATTTACTCTACACTGAATGTACGCTTTACGACTGCCTTCATAATTTTAACAAGTATATGTACTCGCTTTGTTTGAGGTGACTGTCGTTAAACAAGGAAGCAACCCAAAGAATTGAGAGAAAATCGTCAAGGTTTCAAATCTGGATAAAGTTACTTTATTTTTTGTAAGATAATCTATGCAGCAGGAAAATAAACGATTTAAAGATATGTACTTAAAGTATGAACATATACATTTAAAGCATGTTAGTAAATACGTTCTTACATTTTTGAAAAACTTATAACTGTTTAGGCTATTTAAAGACATTAAAGATTTATTACATGAAAAAAGTTTTCAAAAGTCAGCGTTTTAAATACTATTGTGTTTTCGGTAGGTTAAAATTATCTGATGCAAACAGTTAATAAATGTTAAACAAGTTCGTAGTCGTCTACGGTTAGCGCTATGTTAATCCAGTTGCGGTTTTATAATAGATTATATTTCAATGACCGTGATCAAAGATCGTTTATAATCTGACGTTTAAACGTCGCTATAATTATATCAGAATATTCTATTTTTAGTAAATCCTTGGTTCGCCTATATAAATCATTTTAAACCTGCGATAAAAAGGATTGAATGTGTCTCTCGCATATTAAGTTTCCAAATGCACATAATAAAACTTTTGTAAACGTCGGATAGAAATCCCCCGCAGACTTGCAAAATCTTTAATATCTTTAAATAGCCTAAACAGTTATAAAATGTACGATCAACAGCTTCTTTTTCAACAGTTGGTAGGAGTAAACACTTTTCTTCTCTTCTGTTGAGAAGTCTACTATTTTTTTGAAATATCAAAGTGTTCCAATATCGAAGTGCTGGAAGTATTAAACGCATGTCATCGTGCAGTGTGTGTCTCTATAGATACCCCCCCGCTCTTCAACATGCCACATTTGATATAATATAACACCCAGTGTTTATTTAGAATTATATATATCCACGAAGTCTAATTCTAGACTGCAAAAACCGTTTCATAGTCTTGAGTTCTCAAAAATGCCACCTTTCACTCCCCTTTCCCACCTTTCAAACAAGACAAACTAGTATCGAAAGCAGTTTTTAGCCGTGTCTTGAGCAGCAAATATATATTAAACGCGGCAGTGCTATGGCTGAAGGATATGTCTGGGTATCCTGTTTAACAGGACCACTGACATTTATAATTCATTAGGTTTTGGACGTCGAAATAGTAAATATTAGTTTGTCTGAGAAGGTGATACGGGCTGGATATATCAATTCTAACCCGACTGTGCAATTCCACAAGGTGAAAGCAGCTTTATAGTTACTTTATATTTTCGTGCACCCACTAATCGCAAGATTTAACTACACTGAGTGCATCAACTTAAAAATGAGAGGAATATCTTGATATTTGTTGAGAGTGTCTTAGTACATTGAAAAAAACAACAACATGATAATATATGAATTCCAAGAGATTCAGGATTAGTGATTTATTGAATGATAGTCCATTATATCTCCATATTTTCATGTGATCTTAGTTATCATGTTTACATTTGATAAAACAGCATCAAAGAAGATGATTTTTAAATTGATGATCCAAAATGAGATGCCATTCAGTCCCATTACGTATTTTACAAGTCTGTTCTAAACTTTTTAAATATTTGTGGTAACACTCAGAGGTTTAAGGACCCGTTTAAATGCAAACTGTTTTACACTCAATTTACCTCGTTTTTAATTAATAGTTACTATGGTTTCATAAAGTTACATCGCATTGCATCATGTTTTAAAAGAAACAATACAATTACACTGACTGGTTATAAGGTTAAGTTACATGACTGTCATTGTCCGCTGTTATACTTATACAATATATCCGTGTCTCAATGCTACAATCATGGTCAAATCCGTGACTACAACTTAACGCAGTGATTTCCCTTGTTCTGCTACTGCATCTCCATATATATTTTTTGTACTAATCACGTGACCAGACTTTAAAATCACGTAACCGTTAAGAAGAATTTAGCCATTTTTTTCATTGTGTACCGTTTTAAATGAGAATTTATTTCCCCCAACAGAAGAATAATTTAAAGACCACTGTCATCCAAATTTCTGCAATTAATCATTGTAAGTGTAAAGGACGAAATTGCTATGGGGGAGTTAGATCCGTCGGGACAAAATTTCCGTTGTTACCACACATGAAATATTTGTGTAATCTAGCCCTAGCTATCAAGATGGAAATCTATCTTTTCAAATGCCAAACTCGAAGCTATAAAACTTCTCTACTGTTTCTGAAACGTGTTTCTTAATTTGTTAGCAAAAATGCACGAGATTTTATCATGCTCTGTAGCTGACAGTTTCCGCTTATTATCTCTTAAAACTGGTCTATTTATATTTACATAAGATAAAGAACTTGTTAACTATCTTGAGAGTGGTATATTTTGTCTATCTTCATCAAAGAAATTTGAGTATATAAATTATTTTCATTCTCCAAGAATTATTGAAAGGGTGGGGATGGCAAACATCAATCTCACAGTTACATTATCAGGGTAGTAAATTTCACACATTAATTTATATATCAGTGATCTACTCCTCTTTATCTCTATGTTCTTTAATACCTGTTATTTAAACTAGTATTTATTGTTGCACGTGCTTTCATAGCCAATGTGTTTCAAAAATAAATGGAAACATTTCCCACAGTTCGTTCATCTACCTCCAGCATAAAAAAGTAGTTTTCAACATAAAAAGTAAATACTGCTAATGAAAAAGAAAATATTCATAATAATTAATTAGTGTACAGCTTTGATTTGCTTTATTATATACAGCAGTATTTTGTGGACAACGTATGTAAGATCTTTAATATAAACGAATATATAGTACGTGATAAGTTACTCTGAAAACACCACTCAACGCTAAAAATAGTTGACTTTGAAATAAAACCGACGCAAACATGAACCCTGATCTCGTCAAACACGTAAACAAGATGTCAAATTATAAGCTTATCATTAATATATAGTTTTTTTTTATAAGCAACAAGTAACTTTTGATGGGATTTCATGCTCGAGTGGTTCTTTCCCCCACCGTATTATACAGGCGGACAGTTTACATAGTGCCTGGTTGAATTATCTGCCGCAGGGAACTGCAAGTAGGAGTGTGGTCCGTAGTGGAAACACCAGTCACCTTAACGGTGGGAGCAGAGACACTTGTTGGTCTATATGAGCAATAGATTTATAGCCTGGCCTAGCACAGCACAGCCAAGTACAGCCTAGCCAAGATACGCCAAGCCTAGACAAGTATGGTACTGAATATTCTACTTTTCAGTTTCATAAGTGTTAGCATTCTAAAATGAGTTTCAATTTCAAATCCACTTTATATAATTAAGCTACATCAAATCAATTGTTGTATTTTCATAATAAATTTTAAAAATGCAAATCGATAAACAACATGATTCTAGCGCTAAAGAATTTGAAACCATAAAATCATCAGACTGAAATACAGCTTTACAAAACATTCAGCAAGAAGACCTTGAATGTTTTACAATATGTCAAATACTGTACACGTATCATAATTAAAGGCGAATTTCAATTTCAGAAGTTGGGTCTTATATTGGTTGCAATTGAAAAGGACTTGAGTTTCACTTGAGAAAAAACGTTATTTAAATAGTCAGAAGGTCATTCATTTATATTTTAGTTTAACTTTTAAGATGTATTTTCTAACCTGACTTTCTCGATAATTACGGTTTTTAGAGGATTCTTTTACAAATATAGGACAACTATTGCAAAAAGTGACTGACATTTAGTACCGCAATTAATATGTCAAAATGAACCAGCAAGAAACCTCACATCACGGAGGAATGGCATATCATATTCAGTATAAGATAAGATAAGATAAGATAAGATAAGATAAGATAAGATAAACTTTTACAGCTCATGTTTTGAAATATTGGCACTAGGTGCGATTATATTCTGATATGCACAGTATTACGTCGTTTTGTAGGACTAAAGCAATCAACGTTACACAGAGTTTAAATGTTCTATTATAAATATAACATAATTTGATAATCAAAGAAGTTTATTTTAGTGAACATCTAAATGGGTTATCAATAAGTGTAGTACAAAAATATAAACGCTAGAAGCTCTTTTTTGTCTTTTGAAGTTAAGATGAAACAAGTATTGACAACCAAGACGTAGAATCTCTAAGTCAGTTATACTATTAAATGTCAATATCTAACCTTCGTGATTTATTGGCAATTTCATAACAGTCTTCAAACAATCGACGGTCCAGCAATAGCTCTCTACTGGCAAATGACTATTTTATATACAAGAACACTGCTTGCATTTAAAGTACGTGTCTAAGAGACAATGTACACCACTAACTGCCTACATTAAGTCTTTAGATCTGTTTGTGAACTGCAATTAGTCATTATGTAGGCATGTTTCACGGTGTCTGAAAACATAGGTCATCGTATCATTCGTCAGACAGGCCCTGAGCAAATTTAGCATCATCAACTAACTCGACGTAATAAGCATCATTTAAGCCTTTACCAAGTAATACCATATGACGATGCTTTTTTTACATTGTAGCTTCAGTAACTAATCTAATAGAATAATTTATATAACAGATATCAAATGAAACCATGAGACTATATACGTATATCAGTTTTATTTTAATTTGAATGAGGCGGTGCTGGCTATGGGAACTCTTTAATTCTAAATAATGTAGTATGAAGATAGTGAGTAAAATCTATGACACAAGACATATTCTTGCAATCGGAACATTTCGTACCATATAAACCCGTGGTACATTACTGCCAGTGAAAAGAGACCTAAGTATTCATCAAGTCTACTTTAAAAACTTTGACGAAACACTTAAGCACGAATAATGACATTATTTCAGGTATCTTCAGCTTAACGCTACTTTTTGAAGTTCAATAAATTCTTATTCAGAGTTTGGATTCTTTACTTCGTATCAAAAGATCATTTTATAATAACCACGCCAAACCCAAGTTCATCATTCAAAGTAGAGTATCAAAAGAGTAATGAAATGAAACAAAATTTCAAAAGATAGGAAATTTACTATTGAATTTTGTATTATTCAAATACTTAATTGAAGTAAATTACATTGAATATACTTTACACGGTTATGTGCAGTAAAACGGAAACTAAATTTCTCACGTAGGTGTCATCTTAAATATAAGATTGCACAAACCAGCAAATATAGAAGTATAAAAAGATATTTTTATGTGAGGTTAACCGATAAACGATATTTGCCTATTTTTGGATTTTGACTTTGACATTCAGATTGCTTATACATGTACATATGGTCAGCATAGTCTTTTCGAAATATACATTTTCACGACAGTTTTTGAGATATGCAATTGGAATGACTAAATAAATGCCAGAACATCAGTCTTGAAATAGCTCTTGTTCCATCGGCAGTTGTGCGACATGAAAGTCCAAAACGATCTCTTAACAAATCAAATTGTACTTCGTATTCAGACCAATTTGAGTTGATTTAGAGTTGCGTCATGTAATAATCTTAATTAAAAACGTTTGGGAAGAAAAAGGTTATGTAAATTCAAGTGAACTCCTACACAGCTGTGAAACCGATGATTTTTTTGCATGTACAAGGTTATCATACATATTTAAGTATAGTACCAAATTCAGTTGAACTCATACATAGCTGTGAAACCTATATTTTGTTCTGCATGTACAAGGTTGATATACATATTTGAGTATTGTACCAAATTCAGTTGAACTCATACACAGCTTAGAAACCGATATTTAAGGTTATTATACATATTTGAGTACAGTACCAAATTCAGTTGAACTCATACACAACTGAGAAACCGATATTTTGTTCTGCATGTACAAGGTAAATCGCTAAGATGACTGAACTTGTCCAATGGATACAATTTTATATGTTTTATTTTACCGGTAATTTATTCATTCCCGGTTTCGGAACATGCCCTTACAACTTGCAATTGTTCTCGATGCTCACTCTTTGGAATCAACCTCAAAGAGACAATGCGGAATGAATATGTCTTGCCCAAGAACGATACCACTATGGCACTTGTGGGGATCGAACCCTGGACCTCAGATCATAATGCGATCGGTATACCACTGCGGGGGGCTCCATACGGACTGTTCTTTTAGTCAAATGATTTTATTATTTCTGTTTTACTCTAGACCGGTGGTCTTATACGCTTACAAAGTATTAGCATGTTACAGTAAATGCTGGCAGCTTTACAAGACAACAAGTAAGTAAACAAATGTTTTCTGGATTAATAATCAACGATATTGTTGCCCTTGAATTCAAACTGTTCTCCTTTTAAATTTGCTGTATAATCACGCTTTTACAAAGTCGCTCTTATTTCCACTCTATTCGAGGATACCAGGTTATTGCGAAGTTTAAGATACGCAAACATCTATGTCCTTATCTTTTCACCATCCAGTTTCACTTTAATAACTTTAGTGATAATCACGAAATTAAATCTCCACATATCAAAAAGCAAACATTTATTATGGCTAAAATTTATTGGTTTACAATACTTTGGCGATCATGTTTCCGTTAAAATAATTAAGTCATTGACTGGTGTTCAGTTAGGTCAAAGTCGTACAAATACAATATAGCAGCTGAACAAGAGCGAACGACGACATGGTCATATGGTTAAAGGTGAGATAACTAATAACGCAATTAATCATGATTAACGCAAATAAAGTATATCTCCGCCAATCTATCACCTTATTCCGGCGTGAGGTAGACCAATAAGGACCCTACTATATATTATTGTATTCCCCTTATTTCCCCGGAGATACTTGGACAGTGAAAATATCTTTGATGTATATCGTGATGTATCTAACGAATATATAACTCATGAGTAACAGCAACACTACCAGTGTCACTGATCCTACTGTCAGATCACTATGACACTCTAAGTTGCCACCTGTACAAAGAGCTTTTTTCACTGTAATCAAGATTAAGGTTTGCGAAACTATTTTATACATTCTATGTATTACAGTGATAGTACTAAAAGGTCTATGTATCATGTCTTAAAATGTTGATTTTTGCTGCCAGTTGAAATGTAATCGAAATCCAAAGAATGTGGCAGCCAAGCAGATTGGTATGAAATAATGAATACATATGTCATTCATTTTTTGAATGACACGTGCTCCACACTTTTTAAAATCTTGGTTTAGCGTCAGAAAACGGAAACAGATGTCTATAATAAAATCGTTCAGTTTGTGCAATTTCCTGATACAGGAATCAAACTATTTTTTTATTTAAAAAACTAACTTTAATGTAATATTGCTTCCGTGCCCAAACAGTACATCTAGTGGAATTGCCAGAAATTTAAAAATAATTCAAACGCAAGCATGTGTCAGTACGATTTTGATATATACAAACAAATACCGGTATGTTTGCATCACAAGAATGCATATTTATTACAATTTACTCACTTACTTTTATTAATAGACGGTCACAAAAACCGTTGAATGCAATTTAGCTGTTGTGCATCTGAGCATGGTGTTGTCTGTGTGCATCTGAAATAAGTGGAAACAAAACGATATAAACAGTAAACAATAGTACTAATTGAATCTGTAAATCATCATTCGAAAGATAAGTTATTTTGAGAGAATAAGGCACACTGTTTATATAAAAAATGAAACCGTAAAACTTTCTGAAGTTTCATTCAGTTACATAAATAATCGATTTGTCCAGGATCTAGTTTGTGCAATTAATAGGCAAAATGACTGCCAAGCGTATTTAACAGAAAAAAAACCACAGGAACAATTTATCTAAAACCAGCAAAGTACTCAGCTGAGATGCCATGATGACACATGACCATGTTCGTTATTGTTTTGCTTGGTTTTTACAGCTTGAAAAGTATGAATGTGTTATAACATTTTTGGAACCCTGTTTTAACTAGCGAATGCACCTTGACTACATTAGCAATTGGCCCCGAAAAGATATTATCCAAAGATAACCGAATTTAGCCTGATTTTAGCGAATGTTGTTTTGCTGATAAAAATATCAGTTCCAATCGAATTCAGTGTTCTATGTCATTTTATCGACAATCATAACCCTCAACTTCCTTTACCTGTAGATAAGACATATCTGTGATGGATGTGTTTTCATTCATGTTAATAAAAAAGACAGATATAAGAGTGACATACACATCGTTTACATGACAGTACTGAAGCGTCTTAGTTTCTTGCTGATGAAGTACAACTGTTCTACAGAGAAAAACAAAGTTCCAGACCTTGATCACTCTGTATGTTTTGTTCTCGTGATCTAGATTAAGTAGATTACAATATGGATGACAAGAAAATGTATAAATAGGAGATGCCCTGAAACAACCTTCTCCAATAATCTACGAAGTCAACTGTGTGAAACCCTTTAAAATTAATTCCAGAAATGGAATCCAATGACGTATACTTTATGTTGACAGCAAAGGTGATAACATAAAATATTAAAGTAAATGACATTAAGACTTGTTTTATTTACTTTAAATAGATACAACCCTGTGGTATTACACTTTGATCACTGATCGTTCATGCGTGTTCTTTTAGATCTACCCTATGATCCTGTCACTGACTATTTCCAGGACAGCTTTCATGACTCTAAGTTTTTGATACATCTAATTGATTGTGTTTTGATAATTGTATATGGTCTTAAGAAATAAAAACGACGATTTCTTTGAATTTTGTCTCGCTTGATATTTTTCTTTTTGAAAGCATTTTTGACGTTCCATACAATCTTAGGGTGGTGTTTTCTTGAGATGTTGCAATTGTTAATTATAATAATATCAGTCTTATAATTGTTGTTTAAGGATTTAAAGGTTACATAACTGAGATGAGATAATTAAGACAAGGTTGTACGTATTTTCCTACTTTAGTTCTGCACATTTGAACCAGTTTGGAAATGAAACAAATTAACTCTACATAAATTCAAAAATTGTTTTATCATAAAAATAGTAACATCAGTAATAAATAACACATGCTTTCAATGAAATGTGCATAAAGTTTACGAATGAAGATGAATTATTTCACAAATACTTTTGAGTATCGATTTCCCACGCATGCTGATACGGATGACATCATAACAGGGTATTGCAAAGAAAGTTAATTTAAACAAGATGTAACTGTCTACAAGTAGGCAGATTATTTCCAAAGTTTTAGTTTCGTTTATAGACTTCACGTGATGAGGTGAAAATGTTCGCCCGTAATTTTGCTTAAAAGCTAAATTTGAATACTCTGAAACAAACACAGTACGAAAATGTTTGATTTTTATGATAAGCTTTATTCCATTTATCTGTTATACAGTTTGTTCTTCGCTGAATATCTTATGTATATTATTCTTCTTCATTTGTTGGTTTGTCTTTTTGAAGACAAGAGTGTACTGATATTATCACGTAAGCAGTGAGAATTAATGGATAAAAGCGGAGACTGACTTTACCACTGCGTCTGTTTAAAAATAATTAAACAATTTCTTTTGATTCCAAACTTGTTGATAATTGTTATTTCCAAACAATGCCTCCATGGAGAAGAATTAGAAACTGAAAAAAGTACGTGTTTTCATATACTTAGCATTCAAAGAACTAGAGAAACGATATGCAAATAGAACAAATACACACAACACCCTCTTGCAGGCGGCAATGTGCAAAGTTAATGTTGATTATCAAAAATACTGGGCTGGATATTTGTGTGTAAGTATGGAAATCTTGAAAGGAGTGGCTAAACTACGTTAGTGCATGCATACGTGCATACGTGCATTTACATTATTTACGCCCTATCAACTTTATATTTATGGCGGGGGTAGATAAAATCATACATTTTACACAAAATTTAATACTTGTATATCTTTTTCATTTGGCGTTAAATTGTATAAATTAGCATTTATGACAGATTACAGAGTGCAAAGCATAGCGAAGTTTCATAGAATGCAGTCGCACTAATTGAATTATTTATTTTGAAATTAATTTCAGTCGTAACTCTACAGTTAACAACATATGCATTATACATCTATATGCATAGCTATTTAACATATTGAATGAATTAAGGTTTAATATAAATAAATAACATGTAATAAAAATATAATTTAATCTAATCGGGCACTGTAAACAAGAATACGTTTTAAAACACTGATTATATAATGAACGCTTAAAGCATAAATTAAACCACGTGCGTATCTGATCAAACTTATTCTCATACAATCTGAAATTGGTGACTGCAGTTACATAAATAAAAATCAAGAGTCAGGATTTAATTCGTAATCTATTTAACACAGTATTACTAATAATATTATATGTAAATGCACCTGTGATATAAAAGGGCGATACGTTTGCTATATATTTAGAATGTTTTATCATTACCACCTGCTTTGTCAAGTTTTTGCTGTAACTTAATCACACAAATTGACAAGAAGATTTAATTGAAAGTTAAACGAAAATAACCTTCAAATTAAATATCATGATTCACTTAAAAGCAATGGCATCTCAATGCAATCACAAATAAGGTGTTTAGAAAATAGTGTACCAGAATGCAAACATGATATTGACTAAGCGATACTTCTGAATAATTTAGACGTTATCATCAATCTTAGAATTGATTCCTGTGAACAGTAAATTGAAATGCAATACTGATCACACCGTGGTGAAAAACAGTCAAAATCTGCTGCATATTTAAATGAAAAGAGAATAAGCAATAATAATTTTATCACTGCTTGAAAATTTGTTACTAAAAAGAACATTGTCTTTGAAACTGTGGGCTTTTTTTTCATCACAAACTGTTTAGGTTTCATTCATTTATTAGAATTATTACCTAAAAAAAAGAAATAAAATCTGTTTGATGTGAACATTTTCCCTAGAAAGCGTAAACTGCCTAATCAACAAGATATAAGAACTAATTATCAATCCGATAAGAGAAAGAGCTGTGAGGTAGTTAATTTTATTTGTTACGATGTAATTCCCTCTTAGAATTTTGTTAACGTGACAAATGAGAACTGTTAATTTTCTTCACGTTTTTATTGTCATCTTTGATTAGAAGTCAAGATTCGCCAATTTAGTATAAAGCCTCGGTGATAACATTTTGGTGCTCTTTAAAGAAGACTCTATCGAATTCATCTATGTGTGTATTATTGCTCTTTGAGTCTGACTGCTCATGGATGCAGTGTTTTATGGTTGTTGTGTCAGTTATTTTAAAATAGCAAAGGCACACAGATACACTTGCTACCGTTCTTAGGTATAACGAACCTGCATTATTGTGTGCAGCTTCGTTAGATATATTAGGCTAGAGACATTCTGTAAAAGAAGCCGTCTCCGTTTAGCGGTATTCTGTTTACTAAACTAGACACAAAATGTCATCACGCACATATAATCTTCGTAGAGCAATACGTCAAAAACTGACCGATTGTCCGCGTGACACCCACTTTCAACCCTGATTTCTGCGTTATCCTATCTTAACGTTTGTCAACACATATTTTTTTAATGTTAATGTTAGAATTGAAGTCTTTATAACTTTCCCTTCTCATAGTAATACATGTATCAAGTAGTACTGAGTTACTTACATTTATGCCTAAAACCTAGCATACTTAAGAATTTGCCTGGCAGTGTATGCACACAGAACTGGAAACTTCTATTCAACTTATGACTGAATACTGGTTAGAACACACTAATATTCTGGGCCATAGGAACTTCTCCCAAGCTAACGGGTTGTCCAACCGTTGACTGCATTATTTTTTATGCTCTTGTACAATAAAACAAATTTGATTGATTGTTTTTAACAAAAAGAGCAACATAAATAATGAACAACATGCCTTTCCCTTGTGAATTTACACAAAATGAACATAAGGTTTACAAATGGTGATGAATTACATCACAAATACTTTTGAACATCTAACTCTCAAGAAATCGTAAACATGCATACTGATATGGAAACTCAGCTTGATGTCATTACGTAGTATTGCAGAGTACGTTTATTCTATTAACATTTAAGTGTGTGCAATTAGAATAGAAATGGGTCATATATGAATTTGTATGTATTTCTTTTGTTTGACAAAATGAATACTTTTGCAATTGCTGCGGTGAATGAGTTCCACTGACGCCAAGTTAAAGCATAAACTTTTATTGCTGCGCTTAGGATTCTCATGATAAGCATTATTCTATACTTGTTAATAATTCATTCTTCGCAGAATGTCATGTGTACATTATGCTACTTTATATGCATTTTAAAGTCATTTAAGTACATGTGTGCGAATGGCAAGACTTTATTAAAGTCAGAAAATAAAACTTAGATTCAAGGTTTACAATCTACAACTGCTTCTATTTTAAATTATGTCAGTCCTTGGTAATTATTTTTCTGATTGTATAAATGCGAAAAGATAATGTTTCTACTTTGAAATCCCGTAACGTATTTCTCTCTCTCTCTCTCTCTCCCCCCCCCTCTCTCCTCCCCCCCCCCCCTATATATATATATATATATATATATATATATATATATATATATAAGGACATTCACACACTCTCTGGTGGCCATGAATTGAGAGAAATCTGTATCAATCTGGTTCATGTTCATCTAAGAATCGCTGTTATAAAGTTAATAAATGACTGTCCAAATATTCAATACACAGATACTGGAGAAACGAGCAGTGTTTTCGGGGGGGGGGGGGTCATTTCCTTTAGACAAGTATGGCTTTTAGGCAACCTCAGTCAAGATACATATTAGAGAGATATTCCTGTGAAATTACCAATGGTTAGAGGCAAATATTTCCCATTCTTTTTCTGTATAAATTTTGAGTCATTTGTAGGATTTTAGTAAAGGGTCACCGTAAAAATATTTGTCGTGAAACTTTTGAAAAATGGCTTTTTCATCAGGTGAGCAAAGAGACCAAACACACTGCACCACTGCACAGCATGGTTGGACATCTGTATGAAATAGATACGCACTATCTTTCATTTCCAAGAAAGGGTATATGCAAACCTTAACCAAATATAAGATAAACCAGTATTATCCACGTTCCTTTTATGTAAGTTTGTTTTATTGAAACAGTCTATAAAAGTACAATTTGTTCATTTCACAAGGTTTTTCTATTAAATTCAGAATGTTTACATTATTACCCTAAACTGCAAGTCAATTTTGTTGTAATTAAATTTAAAGCAGTTAATAAGGATATTTAGATGTAAATAAGACGAAAATGGTCTCCCAGTTTTAGATTAAGTCGTAATTAGGCGATTGGGAAAGAGTATGAGTGGGTGTTTAAAAGATATGCTGCTACAATGTTTACAATGTTTTCAAGGCATTTTGGGCATTTTCTATCAATCTTGGAACTGATTCTTGTGAAAAATGCAATTAAAAAAAACACTTTGCAGATAAAATCAAGTTGCAAGATTGCTTATAATTTGCAATATAATAGCAACGATAAACATATTTGTATTTGATCATATTTGCCAAGCCCCATTTTCTTAACTTAAGTTATATCCGTCAGACAAAAACACACAATTAAAAGTAATCTGTGTACTGTAAACATTTTTGTCCTGGAGAAAGAGCCCGATTATCTAGAAATTGGATCTAATTTCCGATCCCAAAAGACGAAAAACTGTGAGGTTATTATATTATCTCGTAACGACGTCATTCCGTGAACAATATACGAATTCGTAAACGTAATTAGTAAGATCGGACAATTTACTTCACGCTTATATGGAAATTGAAATGGAAGTAAATAATAATATTAATAATGAAATATAATAAAAGTGCTAAAGCACTAGTTCTGCTAGAGCAATAACTACAATTTTATAATAATTATATTGATGATCATTTTATTATCATAATCATTATACATGTATAACTACTGCTGCTGCTACTACTGCTGATAACGATAATAATGTTAACACTGAAAAATAATAACCCGTAACAATGTAACAATATAACAGTAGCAATGTTTATATCAACTAAGAATAACTAGGTTAGAGATGGTATACATCTCAAAGTTCAGGAGGTATATATCATTTGTCTGGCATCGAATGTATGATGAACCTGAAACTATCTTTAGTTGTGCTGGAATCCATCTCATTGCCAAGTATTATACATTGACATTTATGTAACGGATATATCTTATGTCATTATAAGCATTGAAGAGTAAATTATATGTACCAAAATGCTACGAAATGTACTGTTATTATTCAATAGTATTTTAATTATTGATATATAAAATGCATCAGTTCAACTTTCTGTCATAACCGACAACTATAATTACAGCTTTCCATTTCCCATCCAAGACATTTCAAGCCGTTTGATCCGTAAAAAGAAATATATCTAACGGGGACCAGGCAGTTTTAAAATTCCCCAGCATTATACATTGTGCCCTACGTCAGACATGTTGGATGTGCGTTTACATTCGTCAAGGTTAGTTGTAACAATAAACGTTCTAATTTCACAGTTAATCAGTTGTGAAGCTAATTCTACTTCTTATTTTCAGTTTCTCTTCTTTTTAGCCCGGTGCCATGTCGTTAGTTTGTCGTTAGAAGCATTACCGAACATACTTGCTATTGTATATTCATTAACAAACTACTCTTGAGCTCTTCTTACCCATTCACTTACATTACAGAATTAAAAGTAGAGAAATGCTAGCAGAACACAACTGTTCCCACCTGCATGCATTTAATGATCACATTGACAAAGTGGCCTATCTTCTTAAGATACTAGGGTATGTCAACAAAAGGTATGACATTGTAAATGAAACCATTCTCTCATAGATAGACCTTAATAACAAACGCATATATTCACATGCTGGTCAATATGTCAGTACTTTTTACACCTTATTCAGCAAGGCACAAAGGGGACTGAAAATGCTCCCTTTGGCTAAGTCAATAGCCATACCTATTATTTCTTGTTGCAACGACAGTAGCACGATTTCACATACTGAATAAGATTTACGTAAGGTTCTAGATTATAGATAATACTTGAACCAATACAAAATTGCGCCCCAAGGTTATAAACACTCGCGTATTCTTCGTAATAACCACTGCTGCTTACAATTATACCCCGTGTAAAATTAACCCAGCTCCATGATCCATAAGATCATTAACATAACAGAGAGAACTAGAGTTCTAATTGTTCTAACATAGGGTTTACATATGTTTAAAATAGTTTCTATCTTAGATACATAGATTTATTTGCATATATGCATGTATACATTATTTTATTTACGTCTTATCCACATACATCATTTACACATATAAATTCATCAATATAAAATTAGTGCATATATACATTTATAGAATAAATAGCACAGAATTATATCACATTTTATAGCATATCACGAACTTAATATCACAGACAGCCATTAATATTAGCTATCACAGAGAGCTTTACAAGTATCACCATTACTACTAGTATTACAGAAACATTTCTTCATTACTTTAATCTTGAAATCACTATTACTTTGTAAAATATCAACTTGTAGAATTATTGCTGTACGAAAGTGATTGTACTCGTTTATGCAGGACAGCCCATTAAAAATAGAGACTTTTTTCATATGGGACCTTTATTATTGACTTTAAATGAGATGTATTCTTTAAAATTGATTTATATGTATTACAAAAGCATCAAAATACATATTCTTATAATTTGCAATTTCAGAGATATGATTTTGCGTTCGTGTCTACAGTACAAGATAATATATTGCAGTCGCAGTGTATTTCAATTTGTGCTTTCGATTTCAAGGGCAATTTCGAAAGTTTAGAACGTCCTCTGGTAGAAGAAAAATTTCTTTTCGCTGGTCAGCGTTGTTACTTGATCAAACTTCTTTAATTTTTAAAGCCTCTCTGTTTCACAGAGACTAAAATAATGATGTTAAATCAATTATTCTCATCTAATATTGATATTTTTACGGCTGAAGCAAAGGTTATTGACAGGCAATTAACTTACCTGTGTCATGTGACATAGCTTAAGACTTTGTGGCAATAAATGAGTTACCATAAAACTGTATATTTAACGCACAAGTAATGGAATAACCACCATTGCCATATTCACATTACACTTTATTGTGGTCAATCAATCGCTTGACAAATTTTTATGACATGTCACATGTTCATTTTAATGGTATACACACTCTATTCTTATAAAAGCCGAACAGAATTTAGGACAGTAGCGTGTCAGCACTTAACGATTTATAGTAAAGTCATCTTGGTGTAATATATGTTACTTTAATACTTTATTATTCGTCTACACCTGCAACAGCTTGCAAAAAAAATGACAGGCAATCCATGATAATTATGCTTAGTTCATCTTGAATATTAGCATTCGCAGCGCACAGGAAAACCAATGAACGCTCCTCAAAGCATGGGCTATATAGGGACTGACTCGATAGAGGCTGAGCTATACATGTATGCTTTATTGTAAAACAGGACATTGGCAGAAAAGTTAAGTATTAACGTGAAACTTGAACTCTGCACTTCTCCTTCATGTGCCATATTTTATTTTAAAGTACTATATAGAGAGAAAAGGGTACGAAACGGGGATAAATTGTAAACCAACATAATACAAGAGGGGATTGTGGTTGTTACACTGTACTGAGCACAGTCTTACAACATCGAGTTCGAATGAATTTGCTTCGATAAACTGGAAAGAAAATGTAAGAAATGAGGGTAATTACAATGAGACGATGTAAAATTATGGGATTTGCACATAACTCTTTATTGTGCTCTTTTGTTATATACAGTTTGATTGAAATTCCTGTAAGTTTTTCTCTCTAAATATTTGATGCAATTAAATGCAGATTATTCGACAATTAGGCAAAGTAGACATATTAACTGCTTATAAATGCTATGTATCAAATTATATAGTAATCCTGTTGTGCAATTATGATCATGATGTTTGCATTAGCTTATATATGAATTTTGCTGCTGACAAAACTGACAGGCGTTCAAGGCGGTGACTTTATGGGGCATGTCAATGATCACCTGACAACTTGTTTGCACAATAAAACAGTTGATAAGTACGACAAATATGAAAGATAAAATTTGGTCCCCCAACAACTGTAAACTGTTTTTTGATAAATATCTTCATCTAAAGTATATGTAAACGTTTGTTTTTACAGTATTCATAACATACAAGATACAAGATGTTAAGAAAATCTCTAGTTATCTTACAACTATACTGCAATTAAAGGATTAAATTAAAGATTTTATAGTTCGTTTGTTGTATTTGATTCGAAATAATAACATTCATACGGAAACACGTCTGTGAGAATAATGTATTAGGGTATGTAGATATTCGATAAAGACATCTCAACTAATATTCTTTCTTCACGGTAAAGATGATGTAAAGAACCAAGCCCGTCTAGACCGTTAAAGAATTGTATCGTAAACTTGCATGTGAAACGCTATTTTATATGATGTATGTACTATTAAGTGACATTTTATCCATTAAAAGTTTATCTAAATGGGAAATAGATTTGATTTATTCAACAGATAGTACAAAAAGGCATCAATATCTTGCAGACCTCTTATATGACTATCCTCTCAAAAACTATAAGTATGTTTCAAAGAAAATTTTCTCAACGTACATTGTTGTCTTTAAAAGACTGTAGGGTACTTAGTAAATTATCATGTCACACATGCAGTTGTTGTAGTAGTCATTTTTCGCGAACTCTCCACTTCACATTAACTTAGATCAATGATATGAGAATACTCCTTCTAAAAAGTTTAAAATTCACGAATACGTCCTATTGCGATCGAATCTTGAAATGTTCGTCACACGAAAAAAATTCAGTTTACAGTATTTGATACATTTTGTAACACGCCGTCGGAATATCGCGACCTTTTGTAAAGATACTGTGATTCACACGGATATGCATCGAATTCTCACATCGATTTTATTCCACAAAATGCATAAGCCATATTTTAATATAATGCAGAAGTTAAAGTGGGGAAACAATTTTCATATGGCATCGCAAATGTTACATGTATACGTACAAACTAACTATTTGCGGTGTAGCGTCTTTTTTTACAAAGCAATCATGAAGTATTACAAATTGGATTGCAAAATTTCTTTGAGATTTAGAATTTTGCAACGTATCTCCGTATCAGCACGGTCGACCTTCGACAAAATGTCCTTTACTGGTTCAGGTACTTGTTTCCCAATTGAAATATCTGACCCAATAAATACGACACTGTCATTAAGTCGAATAAACCAGTACAAACTCAGTAGCAGACATCTCATTACCAACAACAACTGATCAAAACTAACCTATAATAGAGAAAGTTTCCTATATAAAGAGTAAAATGCGTGATATTTCGTCACTTATAACTTCAGCGGCTGTTAAGAAAGAAAGTGTGTTTTGTTTGAAACAAATGTTAATGGTCTGCACCGACTATTTTAATTATTGTCTAGAAGGTTTGCAATTTATCTAGAAAATGGCTCCTGTAAGTGAGTTTCCATGTTCTACAGGAGCAGATAAAGTGTTGCTAATGCTAAGACAACATTTGTAAAATGTCAAACAGGCAAATTATAAACTACTATTATTCTTTCTGGTAACTACAGAAAGCAAACATATTGTGACAGAATTCGAAAAGATATACAACCCGCCTTTATAGAAAGTGCCCCCAACATAAGGCAAACCATGGAAGCAGAATATTTCATTTATGACACCTAGATTACTAAAATTGCATACATGAGCACTGCTGTGCGAAACAAATCAACGAAACGGTTTAGCATTTTAATGAGAATGAAAGCTGAATACATATTGATCGTTTATCCACCACTGTCTGCCTGTTAAACACTAAAGCAATTGGATATTATAAAATTATAGACTAATTTTGAGGTCAATACATAGTTCTGCGGACCTGTTAAACGTGATATTGACTGAGGACGAAGGTCAATATCATTTTTCACAGGCCGGCAAAACTACGTATTGACCGAAATATTAGTCCAAAATTAATATATCGTATACCTGTGAAAATCCTGCGAAAATATAAAGAAATGACGTCTTAAAATCCGTGCAGATCTACACATCATTTACCTTGTCTACACATACTTTTGCGGACCCGGCACGTGAGCGCTATCGGCCAATCAAGATTAAGTATTATTGACAAGTATACGATATATCTCTGTGTGTCATACTGTAAATTCATATTTCTTTAGTGTATACTATGACGTACTCTACGTACAGTCGGTTCTATATTTCGTTATAACAGTGATACAGGTGAAACTATTATCAGAAGTGGTATCAATATATTTCTTGATCATAGGCCGTAGATAAGTAAATATTACGTAAGAGAATGTGCAACAACATTGTATTTAGTTACACAAATGTTACAGCATCGTACATTTTCAGTTATTATACACCAGTCTTCAAGTTTGTTTCAAATTACAATTTCATGTTTAATAACGTAACAAGGCGGTGCCCCACTGTGTTCCTTTAATTGCTCGTTTTGTCCTCCCGTGTTCGCCCCCCTTTGTGTGCGGTGTGTGTTGGTGGGTGGTGTGTGTGTGTGTGCAGATGTGTGTGTGTGTCGTGTGTGTGTGTGTTGGTGGTGTGCCTTCGGGTGCTGGGGGTCTTTGGGGAGGCTGCGTTTTTGGTGCGTGGCATTCCCTGTTTGATATTATTTTTGTTTTTTTGAACTGAATACTAGCAGCTGAACAGATTTCCTTTCAATCCAGTGGTTACTGAGAAACAGCCTGACAAAAATCTGGTTGTATAAAATCAAAGGACTGATACTCAATGAAAAATTATCTGAGCATAACATGAAATCACAGACACACATAATATCGATCACCCCTACGCGGAATAAAAATTGCTATTCAAATCAAAGTGCCATAGCTCGAGGAAAAAATGTCCGAAAGCAACCGAAATGTCGACGATATGTACAGATAAGTTCGGTACCAATCACTCCTGTAAAATTTCATGGTATCTTGCCAATGGTTGCTGAAAAAATGTGCACGGACGGACAGACAAGATGACTTCGGTATATCCCCTTAAATTTTGTTTACGGGATAATAAAGTATAGATTTAACAGAAATGGTGCACGTAACTTGTTTTGCTAGAAGGTGCTGAAGTAGTAGTAACAGAGTGTATTATATAAATTATGTAATGATAATTGTCATTGCTTTCAGTCAAAACAGAAAAGGAAATAAGAAAATGAGATGTTGAAAATCTTTTTCGTGTTTAAACATTTTGTACCACTTATATACTTTTCTGAAGGTGACATGATTTGAATCATTTCAAATGTTTGCTTTTTTCATACAGTAATATTCACTTTTCTCTGACATACACCGACGCTTATTATCGTTATAATCATATGATAAAAACAATTAAGCTAAATTTGACATTTTGAAAATTTACTGTCTATGTCATTATAACCTGAAATTATCTTTTCTGATCGTTTAGTTTAAACATTATTTATTCATATATAACATCATTTACAAATACAATATCTAAATTGAGCAATGAGCTTAACGCTTGTATAGAATCTCCTTCCTGAAACATGTATAAATACTTTGATTCATTGATTTTTTACAGGAACAAAATAAATAAAAATCAAACAAAATATATTATGCATGCTTGCAGATTATTCTTTAACTAATAGATAAAAGACACATACAAAGTTTTATTTTAGAGAAACTTGGAGAATTATGACAAACACTTTATTATGTATTTCTGATCATTGATATGACGGGTTCAGAGAATGAATCAAATCTCTTAAGGCTTTCCAATGAGAGTTGTACCGTTAAAGAAATACCGAGAGCGAAATCCAAAGCTCAGTTAAATCGTCTAGTCTAATATTAAAATTGTATACAACATGTATACATTTTCAGCTTATCAAAGGTTATTATCTTCTCATGTGAATGTAAGAGTTACAAGTAACAATTACAAATACCACAGTTCCACATGTTAAAACTGGACTGAATTTGTGCAAATGAGAGAAACTACAATCAAGGTGAATACGAAATGAAGTTATTTGATACAGTAATCCTAGTATTTTATCTGTTTTATTGCAGTTTTTAATTGCAACATTGTCCGATAAAGTTATTTTTGAGCAGGTCGTTATTATGCAAATAATCTTAATAACAAGATTTTGGCCATACCACAGAATTGAGAGTATTAATAACGTTTCAACCTACACCACCTGCTATTTCACATTTTGTTCTCATAAACAAAATTTTTAAAAGCCTGTCTGAAGATGTTGTATAAATAAGCTTATAATTATGAGAACATCTTTTCAACATGTTTTACTCTCAGTTCCTCTGATCAGATATGAAAAACGGATGTGCTACGGTGTCTGTACTGTAAGCTATTACACAACGACAATGCAAAATGTGAGGCAAGTAAGTAAATAAACTCCTCAAATTAAGTAAAGATAACACAATGGTTGTGTATTATAGAGCTACGAAAATCTTGTGAAAAATCTAGGTGTTCAAATGTAGTTAGGTGTTTCAAAGTGCATTTTTGAAATTTCAATGTCGGAAGTTTACTAAGGTTGATATTTCTTCCAAAAAGGATTCTCAACATTTATTTTTAAAACAAACAGTCTGCTGATGAGAATTGCAATAAATGGGGTCAACATTCCGTTCTTGTTACTACAGGCACTTCCATGGCAAAGTGTGTGGCTACTGTGAGTCAATACAATCGACAAATCAGACCCTCTATGCGAAGGTTTCATTTTATCAACTTTCATGTAGATTTGGTCTGTACGCATCTCTTTGAAATGTGACAATTCCTACAAACATTGCTCATTAACAAAAAAGAAATATTTCATTGAAACAATGTTTGAACTTTTACCTTAAACGATTTATTAATTCAACCCACCGCCCCTCTGTAACAAAATTAATTGGCATAACTTACTACTTAGATTGCATCAGGCAATATTCATTTCAAAGTTATTCCAATACCTGTCTAGTTAACTTCTTGTCCTATCTTGTGTTTGTCAGCCTCCGTGGTCGATTGGTTAGAATCGCTGACTTAAAACAACTTTTACCTCTCATCGATTGAGGGCATGGGTTCGGGTCCTGCTTCGACTATGTCAGACTCTCGTTAAGTGAAAAAGTTTGCAGTTTCGAACGGAGGAAAGGAGTCTAGTACCGGCTCTTCTTAGGAACGATAGTAAAGTAAATTGTCCGCCTGTTAAAATGGCTATAAAACGGTTTGAACGAAATAACAAAGTTCTTAGTGTTAAGTAAATCGCTGCCCAAGTTACATTTAATATATTATATTATAGTGTCTCGGCTATGAATCTTATTCAATTCTGAAAAGTAGAAGCTCCAAATGATGGTCTTCTTCGCATATCCCTTTCCTTTCAAATTTGCTTGGCAAATATTTTTTATTTCCCTTCTGTGTAGTAAATTTTTCTTATTTTCCCTGTCCGCATAATGAAGCAAGTCTTAGAGTCGTTAATCATATAATCAGATTACACAATGACTCTATCCTAACAAAACTATCCTAAGTATATAAAGAAATAGAACCAGCTATGATAGTTTCGCGTAGACCTTTCTGATATAATTGAGACAATCCATGTTTATTGTTTCTCTTGGAACTATCAATTAATTTGATTTTGCTGGTACATTTCAGAGTTTGCCCGTGGAAATATTTCCATAAATGGTTATGCAAATATTTTAATAAGCTTTATGCCACAAAATATATTAAAGACGCACTTTTGTAGAGAGTGTATAGAGAAATTCGGTTAACTTTTGATATGTGATGACTAAGTATCGCAATTAAGAGAATTTCCGAATGCCTTCAGGATAAGTAGGAATGTATTTTCTATAGAAGTTAGTTTACGTCTTCCGTTGTAAACTAGCGTAACAAAACATGATTGAATCTTTTCACAAGTGACTAAGCTACTCCTTACAGAAACTAAATACTTGACAGTTATGTAAAACTAGCCTTCCGTGATTTATAGAAATCCATCTGGTGAAAACTTTTTGCTAATACTGTTTAAGAAAAAACAAGGAATGCATTTTAACGAAATTTCGACTTTTTATATCTTGTATGTTTTGAAGTTCACTGTAATCACTTAAGATACGATTAATCCACATATTTGTTTACCTTTACATTTTGTAATTGACTCTTTCAGATCTAAAATGTAATGTCTACCTGTTTGAAAAATGAAAGCAAGAACATTTTTTGCCTGCTTAGTCCCTCATCGCCAAATTGGTAACACTGCATTTTGCATGTAGTGATTTTAAACCTTATACCCCTTGATAGCAGAGTAATTTGTGTAGAAAACCTGCTTTTATCTCAACTAAACACATTTGAAACATGTAACTGGTGTGACTGATATGAAGGCTGAACATCACGGGCAAAGGTTATCAAGCACCTGGCTAAATAACTAAAGGACAATCTCGAATTGTGTATGTGTTCGTCAGTGCGTGCGTGCGTGCGTGCGTGCGTGCGTGTGTGTGAATATTTACTATGGAGGTACATAAGAAAGAAGGCAAATTGTAGAATTATTAAAAACAAATTGTGTGTGTTTCCTTTCATGTGATAAGAGGTTATAAAACAATCATCTACAACTATTAGATTCAGGTTGTTTCAACAGACCAAGTCTCTTTGACTTCTACCACATTCAATATATATATAACACCTTTCTCGTCTGACCTATGTCGCAACAAGGGGATTGTATCGAAACCTCATAGGAAGGGTAACTTTAAAAGGAAATGAACATATTAACGGCATGTTTTTGCATACTGATTTTCATGGAGGTATCATTATATTACTTTTTAGAGCCATCCCTAACTGTAATTCAACTAAATTTTATTGAAAACAAGCTTATGCAATGCTCAAATCTTTGCCTAGATATCAACTGTTTCTCTTTGGTGAACTTCGATTGCTTCAAAAACATTTCTGCATTTGCAGTTGCAATTATGCAAGCTACGCCTCACAAGATTAAATTAAATCAGCCTAAAGAACAGAGAGTAATTACAAAATTTCACCTCTGACCACCTGCTATTTATAATTGTATTCTCATTCATAAAACTGAAGAAAAAACACATCTTTCTTCAAATGTGTTTAAGAAGCTCGTATAAGATCAATTCGTTAATGCTTCCTTGCAACAGGGTTATAGAAAGGTGAACGTACTGTTAGTCACATCAATAGTCACAAACACTATGCAAAAAGAAATTGCATTATGAAAAAAAATCGACGTATAAAGATATAGGAACTGCTGAACGTTTTTTCACAATACTCGTTATGTAATTTATGCATTTCATTTCAAAGACAGCATGCACAAACTTTGCCCATTAACGATAAGACATACTGCTGTTGAAAATTAGGAAGCAACATTGTATCATTGTATTCCCCCTCCATGCTTTAGATGTCTATCATATGCAAGGCTAATGCTCTTCTGCTATATTCTTCCGAACAAGGAAGCTGAGGCTACAATTATTAAAGACATTAATTGAGGCATAACTCTATTTCTCTGGCTTGTACTTTGGAGATGACATTTTCTGTGGTAATCGGGAAAATCCAAGTTTAGTGTTTTCTCTAGAAACCATTTTCTGAATAATCTGTAATAAATCAATTTATTTTTCATAAGATTGTGTTATTTGTTGTACCTGTTTGGACGCTAGTAAATCAAGCAGACGGCAACAAATGCCAAATCTGTCGATTTAACGTTCTTCTGGACAATTTTACAAACATGATTACGCAAATTTCTCCACTTAAAAGTACCTTATTTGCAGGAGAAAGGATTAGATAAATACACTATGCAGAAATGCAGCCACGTTATGCCAACCTATACTAGACTTATTTGCTTTTTTTCCTCAAACGCATTGGTAAATTCTGAATGTTTCGGATGTGTATTTTCTGTAACAGGACAAGAGCGTAATACAATGCTGTAATGAGTTGGCACGTGGCATTGGTGAATTTCAAAAACACTTTGAATGTAAAGCCAAGTAAAATACAGTATGTACATTGTACGATGAATTACAGATTCTGACAAAAAATTAAGAAAACTATTTCAGACCCTCATGTAAGGTGACTAAGCAGATCCTTCTCCCTTCCTTGATTTAATAGAATCCTTCTTCGGAGAAAGACTTAGCTAATGATGATTAAGTACTATGACTGAGTTTTCACACCATCACAGAATTTCGGATTTTAATGGTTTGACGCTTAACTGAATCCGTTCATAATACGGTATATCCAGATATTATTCTTTTTTTTTTTTTGGTAATCTTACAACTGCTGCTGTTTTACATTTATTATTAAGGCCTACATGTTTAATTTTATGTTTATTTACGGTGGCATATTCTTCTAGAATGAAGCAACGCTATCTCATTATTCAGCAGGAAGACCATTGATTATTTCTAGTTAGATAACATTTAATATTTGAACATGAAAATTATTTAAAAACATTTATTTTACAGTTTTTTTCACCGTAAAAGTTATTACCGAAGTTAAAAGCAAAATAAATGAGCATGTGTTGCATTTCTTTTGAATGAAGTGTTACAACATGAAAAATCCTAGTCTAAAAATAAATTGAAAATCCACTAAATTTAACAGAGGAATTTTTATTGTAATCTCTCTTATAAGAGATTTTAATTCTGTATTACTTAATCAATACGTTTGCCCAAAACATTAATTAAGTCTTGAGTATCTTTAATGGCAAAACTGTAATGTGGTTATTTTAATTAGTAATATTATTTCAGCATATTTTCTCCAAGGTCATTTTCATACACATTTGTTCTTTATTTCGTATTATACTGATACAAAAACATTAAAGAGCAAATATTTTTATCAGTTTCAAATATTTTATCGTAAGACTTATCAATGTAGGTCAATGTAGTATTTTACACAGACGTAGACTTTGTATACTCATTTAAGTATTTTGTTTTGAAAAGAATGCCCATACAAACAAAAGTAATTATTCACTGACAGCAAATGCCACGACCCATGCATACATTTTACTATGAAACACGAGAGGAACAAAGGTGAGTTCTGTTTGATTTCTGACTATACAAACAATTGCGTGAAAAAGAAAAATACTTTCTTTGACTAGTGGTAACGTATGTTAAGCTTCTGGAAGTAAATTCTTTGTTTATCTGTTTTCGTATTATTCACTTGCTCTGTATAACAATCGCGAGTTTCTTAAAGATATGTAGGAATAATTTATGACTGTTCTGACCTTGGATAAAGTATAACATGTTTTAGAGGGAAGGTGTTCATAATATCGCTTTTTGGTAATGGAGAACCTTAGCCTATGGCCACTTTTGGGTAGTATTATTTAGTAACATCTAACTCTCTCCTGAAGTGATGTTCTCTGAGAGAGTTAGATGTTTTCAGCAACGAATCTTCAGTCTAAGAGGTTTAGATGTGACCGAAGTCCAAACTGACTGGTACAGTCTACTTAGGTGATCATGAAGTAGTGACCACAAATGTCAAGACAAGCGTGAAATCTAAAGATAATGTTTACTGCTAATACCATGTTATTCTAATATACATTTCTTAAGTTGTCTTGAATGTTATTCTACAGATCAAAACATTTTAAATAAACCGGCAAACCCTATCCTGTCATCAAAATCCGTGAATTTCTTGGGGTTTTTTATGAAATAGTGACGTTCTTCTTTTAATTTAACATACTTTAACCACTCAGCCTGGCATTTTATTTCAATTTAAGTAATTCTGCACCAGTTTAAGAGTATTAAATCTACTACTTGAAACACGAAAGGTAATTTCGTTACTTAATATGACAAGTCTATCTTATATAAGAATCTGAATAAGGAGTTTTCAATTTTCATTACTGTAAAAGTGACATTTTTTGTTAGGTGTAATCGATATTAGTAATTTATTTTCACTAACATCAAGCCGATACAGCTAAAATGACAATACATATAACTTCTGTAACTGTCACATCATCTGCCAGATCCTTTCTAAAAACGAGAATGTTTTGCTGCGCTCATGGTAATATAAAGTTAGATGACATGCATATATATAGTTGACGGCTTCAGACCTTTTGGAACTATATCTAGTCAAAAAGCAATCAACCGTTGTTTTTAAACTGTTAAGCTAAAACAACCTCGTTCACATTTCAAATTCAAACGAGAACAAGGACACCCTAAGCTGAAAATTTCGTTAACAACCATAGTTACAGACTCCTGTAAATAAATCTAAATTATTTAGTAGTAATATCACAATTTAAAGTCATATGTTTTCTACGAGGAGGCATGGTGTTTTTGTACCATCATTTAATTACACAAGAAACAAAAAGTCTTAAAATTTCACAATAAATCCGCGTGGTTTATGAACGTATCGACTTCCTAGACTTCACACAATGTTCCTGCAACCAAAACTCTTATTTTGAGCGTTCTCCACTATCTATAATACTTACAAAAACTTATTCAGATATGTTTTATGAGCTATAAATGTCTTGCTTTCATACATCTTTCTCTAGGTAGTGAATTCGCACACACTTCAAAGAAAATGATTTTGACGAGTCTTTCTTTTTATATTGAAAAACTTTCATGAATATGTGCTACCTACTGTTCGCTAAGAAAAGTATTATTTGAAAAATGCCCTACATTTTTTTCGACATTGAACCCTCTAAATAGATGTATAAACCTTCTGTAGAGATAAAAGTAAATCTATCGTCATTCTGATAATGCATCAATGCAAAACAATCACGAATGAGAAGACAAAAAACAATAGCTTTAAGCACAAATGCTAAGGATTAATATAAAACATGGTACATATTTTCGATACAAGCGTTTTACAGTTGTTAGTAATCAATTCAAAATGCATTTTTTATTGGAGACTTACTAAGATTCATAAGTCTAGAATACTTAATGGGTTCGGCATGTATTCATGATAAGTTTAGTTTAAACACATTAAAATCGATTGTAGACTTAATTTCTTGTAATTAACATTCACTACCATCCATCTGCTGGCTTAAATATAAACCATAGTCATAAAACTACGATGTAATTCTTATAAACACTGATCTCCTGAAACCGAATATTTTCAAACAAAAGTTTGTAATATTACAAGTAATAGATGTACTAGCTTTTCCCCTTCGTGTCGGCTTCTATTGTTTCACTGCCTCATAAAATACAATACACTTATTTAACTTTGATCTAAATAAATTAAGCCCAGTCATTTAAAATCATAATTTGTGCAACCGAAAGTGTTTCTAATAACTTTCGCTTTAAAATTAATGCAAAACGCTTAAAAAAAAAAGCTTGAACACGCTTTTCAAATCACATATAATGACAACACTTAAGTAATGGATTTCAAATAGTTTTTAAGGACGATAAACGTAATACCCTTTTTTCAGTATCACTGCGTTTGTTTCATTCCCGTTTTAATACAGAAAACGTCGTACTTAATGTAAATGTATTAGAATACAGCTGTTCCTTGCTGATTACACCAAAGCCAATCGATATTTTCTCATTAACATGCAAACATTGTTTGTTAATACAGTCAATCCAAAGGATAAAAATGTGTAAGTTGCGTTTCTAATACGCTTATACATAATGTTTGTAAACATCTCGGTCAGTAAGAGCAATTTGTGAAAATACCTTAATGCATTTTTGTGAAAGAATGCCAGCATGTACTAACCGATCACGTTCTCTTTATATCAACTAAGCAAGTTAGTAGGGAAAAGAAGTAAACAGAGAGAGAGAGAGAGAGAGAGAGAGAGAGAGAGAGAGAGAGAGGGAGGGAGGCAGGGAGGGAGGGAGGAAGGGAGGAGAAAGTGACATAGAGAGAGAGAGAGAGAGAGAGAGGGAGGGAGGCAGGGAGGCAGGGAGGGAGGGAGGAAGGGAGAGAGAAAGTGACATAGAGAGAGAGAGAGAGAGAGAGAGAGAGAGAGAGAGAGGAGGGGGGGGGATGGGGCGATATGTGTTAGAGAGAGAGGTGATCATTAATGATTACCTTAATACTAGCAGAAGTTAGGGCTTCATTGAAACTCATGATCTACATCACGCACATAGATCTATACATACACATACAAGAAATACATTCTTAAATGCTTCATGTTATGATTTTAGTTAAAACATTTAGAATGTAAGTTCAGTTAAGAATTTACTTCACTTCTTCCTTAACCGTCTGCTTGAATTTCTGATTACATTCATTAACAGTAAAAGTATTCGCTTATCTTAACTAACCTTGTATATTTTTCCTACCTACATCTTTTTACCCTATGCTACTCATTTTAGTTGTCTATTGTCTTAAAACCATTCTAAATAACAATAAAAATTCTTCTGTGTATAACGGAGAGCCTAAATATTTATTTTAAAGCCTACGTTGTAAATGAATTTACATACCCTCAAGTTGTCTTTCTGGTGTCTTGTATCTTTTTCTTATATTGCAATAAATATCTTTATATTTTCACAAGAGGATACATAAAACACTCGTACTAATACAACAATCTTTTAATTAATCCATTAATGTCCTTAAACACTAAAAATAAAACACACGTAAGAAAACAGTTGTTTTTTGTTGGTAACTGTCTTCCCTGTTTGTTTACTTTCACTGCAATCCAATATCCGAAAACATGGGAAAACAGCCATAAATAATTATCATGCTTAAATAAAGAAACATAAAGCACGGTGTAAGATTCGTAAAATATCCCGTCAACAATGCGAACAGTTTTCGCTACATTTTATTTTCTCAAGCAGTAAATACACCGCGCTACTTCACTTCTTCCGTGATATCGATACCCTTAACGTCTGCTGTTATGTTTTACTTACAATTTGTAACATTTGTGTTTCTCATTACATTCATTAACAGTATAGGTCGACCCTTGATGTTAGGACCATGCGATTGTATTTGTTTAATTTTCTGATACAGTTCAGTCTTATAAATTAGAGATCGAGACTTAGATTCTGCATGATATTTTTATTTTTGAAATGGGGGAATGAGACGGCGGGATGGGGCTGGAGAAGTGAGGGGATTTAAGTCGACGGAGATTACTTTCCGTAACATAATAGATTTTTAAATTGGTGGAGGTATGATTTCAAATACATTTATTACAACGTCAGAAGCAAACGGCTAAAAGAAACAATGATCTAGCATATAGTGTGTGTATATTTGAAACTTTTATCAGCAGATTTTGCCAGAAATGTACAATCGAGCGAAGCTGTGAAGATAGATGAGATTATTTCAGTTGCATATGAATTAAACATTGCAGCCTAGATGAAATAGTACATGATGGCAGATACATGAAGCCGTGACGGGCTTAAATCAGTGTTATGGTGTTTTAAAACATTTAAAACATAGTTCACGACGACTTGGTGCATTTATACACCCGTTTCAGAATATCGTGACGTACCAAACACGTATAAGGGGCCCCAAATGCTTAAATGGTCACAAAGGTAAAAATGGTCACAAATGTGAACTAAATTTACTCAATATGTAAACACTTCCGACAAATGTGAAACTCTTACCTTAAACTTAACTAAATTGTAAAAACAATTTTACCCCATGTGAAAAACAGTTGTAATGTTTTTACATATGGGGCAAAATTATTTCATATTTGATTTAGGGTTAGAGTGACCATTTACTGCGGTGGGATTATTTTCACATTTGGGGCACCTACATACGTACTGCAATGTACTATCATGCCGTATTACTATACATATTTTACTTCCTTTCATGCCACATAGCGTTGATCTGCATTATCGAACAGCACAGCAAATTATATAAATACAATTTAACAAAGACTATACGCTTAATTTATGTTAATCAATATTTACCATATATTCGTCAATAATGAAAGCAAAAATTAAATCTACTTTTTTGATGTAGCCATGGCAACTGCATCACGACGCAATATACATTCATACCAGATCATACGATACTCAAAGAAGACCAATGAAAGATAGACAGTTTTAGTCATTATAAATACATTCATACACTGATAATCTCCGAAGCAATATAAAAGATATAAAGCAATTGAGGTACTTTTTCCATGATGTTATATAATTTACTTGATACAAACTCTATCAAAGAAACAATTTGTGTTATACATAGACAGGTGAAACTCGAAGACAAATGATGTATCTAAATCACTTTGACAATTAAATGTACGATTATGTCAATAAACTTGACATTCCAATTCATTTTCTATAAGACCGTAAATGAACACAGTCTGGAAATTTCTGAGTACACGTAATGGAGATGTTCTGAAATGATATCATATGTTCGATCTTGTTTTATTTTACGCTAGTCGAACTGGCATGCTAGACTTACTAGGTAAGTAAATCTAAGTATTATCGTTTAAGACAAAAATACCACATTCAAACCCAAACCGTTCCAGCGACTTCATTGACAATAGTCAAGTCAATAGATGGGTCAATGCTTTATTGCAAACAATTACGCATTTCTATGCAAGCCTCATGGTAAAAAAAATAAATAAAACGTCTTACATGTATGCAATTTTTATAGTGTATCATAGATGTTTTTACATCTACTGCTTATTAATTCGCGATTGTCTTTCGAAAACCAGATTGTGTGAAAAAGTTTAAATCGTTGTTATAAAAGAAGATTTGAAAATGATGAAAGTTGAACGTCTATTCTTGACTGGATTAAAGATGACTGTTGACATTGATGATCAACTTGGATTGGTGAATTTAAAAAAACATTTTCGCATTAGTGAGATAGTTTAATAATTCATTGTTATATGCAGTAGACAAAAGTCCATGAACACATATACAAATACAAAGGTTTAAATACAGTAAAGTTATCTAATGACATGTCGACATGCGCAACAAATATACAGCGTGATGTGAATGAGGTATACATCAAGTATACATGTAACAGCAAACCCGCCCTCTGACGTCACTTGCCGCGAAGGCCACAGTCTGACAAAGTTTCTTATATGGAGGATCGAAACTGTCATGGAGAGTGAACACGAAATTATAATGAACTTATGGAGTATCTTAATTCTTGTTAATACCAACTTTATCAGATGTTGTTAATTTAATAAATTAATGGACATTGTGTTTGACCAGTAACATTTCTTTCTACAAAGTGTTCTCAGGTCCTCTACAAATACGTTAGTGACATTTTCTTTCATTATGTGGTATTGAGGCAGTTTTATTCCATTTCTTATGTATGTGATAAAACTCTTAATCTTCATAGCGCAGGTCAAAATTTAACTATATTGACTAATTGTAAATAGAGTTTGAACTTATTTTAGCTCTTGGTAAATTATTCATATCGTTTAACTAGTCTTTAGTATATCTAGAAATAAATGATTATCGCTAACGACTTGTTATAACCATACATCATTACACACAAGTGACCGTAATATATACAACTGTGAAAGAGTTAAACACTCTCTATAAGTTAAATAATGACTTAAAAAGTTGCGTATTGAAATAACCGACAAATAAGCGAAAGGAGAAATACTGTACATCGTAACAGCAACCCTTTGCTTGAACTGCAAACAATTTTCCACTGCAAGTGAAAGCAGATTATCTTTAAGAAGATCCGAGGTTAAACTGCAGGCAGAATAGAGAATAATCAGAATCAGGGTTTTCACTCTACTACATGTACTAGACTGGCATTCAGTCCTTACATTTACTATTTCTTACTCAATTAACTCTCTTTGCTGCCAAAAATGTAAGACGAAGGAGCCCTGTTAGAAAAATGGCTGAAGTATTTAGCTTGGAGTTTTAATGAAATTTATTTATCATCTAGACTGGTGTCGAGGCTACTCTCCTACTGAACGCACGGTTGTCATCTTAAATCTTCCTATGACCTCATTAGCTTCATATTTTTAGTTATCATATGCAGTATTTTAAAATACTAAGGCGATATTGATTGACGTCTCAGCATACGTAGTCTTTACTGTTGCCTTTTTGTTCTGTTGGCTAGAATTTCAGTTCCCGCAGACTCCACTTGCATTTATATGGAGGATTTTTCTGCTGATTCTTCATTTCGAGCTTTCGCTACTTTCGCAAACATTTCGATTACAAAAATACTCCGATAACTCTTCACTCTGTCTCTGTTGATATTTGGCAGTGTTTACTTTTTATCAAGTTGAGTTCCTCTTCCGTGATCGTATTTTATAAAGAAATATTCCAAAGTATAGCTTTTTTATTTAATTAACCTTACTATGTATGTATTATCACATAATATCATGGTCCGTCTAATAAAATATCCTTGGATGTCACTTTGAACTTGCGCTTTGTCCATCTAAGCGGTTTCTACTTGGGTGGTCTCTTTAGGTGTTTTAACATGCACAGTCTCTTATATATCCATAGAGATATGATACCTCTAATGATGTACTGCAGTCGGAAATAATTTATATAGTTATTTGAAGCTCTTAAGTGAATTTATATTTATGTGCTGTCTACTTAAAACACATACTAAATCAGACTTTGTAATGCATTTCACACATTTCATTATTGCATGCATAATTGAAGACGGAAATATTTGACATGAAAGTAGGTCACTGACACATTTTGTTAAAACATGAATGATGAAGTAATAAATCGTGTTATTACAGCAACTTAAGGATAGTCCATTTAAGAAATAGGGAAACTGTTTTGTTTTGCACTTTGCTTTAAAAATGCCAATTAGATAATTGCATCCTCATAAGAAAAAGTTCTTAGACTTAAATTGTTAGTTACACAGAAATATTAAGGTTAAGATTCTTTTTATGAATTTTGTCCATTAGTATAATTAATCAAAGCGCTGAAGGCACTGAAAATGTTCGGTCTGAAACATAGATTATCGTAAGGATTGGAACTTATGAGAGGAATGTTGCACACATGTTTTGCAGTATGTCTGATAGTTTTAAGTGGAACATATGACCACTTGATGTAACAGCATATTGAACAATGTTACGGACCGTGAGATTCCTCCTTGGTCAAGTGGTTAGAGAAGCTTATTGAGAGTCTTTGGATCGATCCCCGCTACTGACCACGTCTCTTTATGGGAGAAAGTTTTCATTTTTAGGTAATGAATAAAGAACAAAGTCTGAATATTTAATGCATAGTATACGTTGTACTGAGCACTTGAGCATGGCTTACAACGTCATTTTTCACTATTGTAAACACCAACACAACACATTTCTTTAATATCATTAATGATCGATTGCATTCATGGTATAATACATAATATACGCGAAATAATTAAACAACACATGTAACATATACCATAAAACACAACATTAAACAGAAACTGCTTACACATTGATGGGCGATCAGTATCGATCCAGACCAGCCTGCTGGCATGGTCGCAAAGTCCATTATGTTGGTTTTCCCATGACCCGGCTCAAAATTTGTTAGTTCATTACACTGAACCATGCAAAACATACGATTGGTAGTTATTTCAAAATGAATGAATCACTGTATATTATTGTAAATAATCAATCAATAATTTCATACAACGATATTTAGCAAACCTGTCTATTGAAACACTGTTGAAAAGGTGGTTAAAACTATTTTGCTACTAGTCAAGCTTACTTACAAAATCTTCGATCCATTTTAACAGTCTATTTCGTAAGTTCAACTATATTTACAAATGCACACCAAGGTGCTTCCCTGAGTATGGCAGTTAAAGGGTATATTTCACAATTATCGCTTTTAGCGACAGCAACTTAAAAACTGGCTCTTTTCTTCATAAAAGTCTATAATTAAATAACAATCATCTTTATACTCCCAACTGCGTAGTATCTTCGTGATTTCGCTACTTTCGATTTTGGAGTGAAAACATATCGTAACCGCGTAGTTTACCAGAACGATAGTATGTCTGTTATCAGAACGTACATTGTCATTAATACACGTGGCGTTTATAAATGCAATGTAGGTAAAGTATTGCCAGTACAAATGTATATGAGGTGTGTCACATTCAGCGCGTTGTTGACCGGCTGCTTTTTAAAGTAGTGCATGTCTAAACTGCGTAGTAAGAAACAGACCACTTAAGTGCCATAATGCTATATCTGTCGAACTTTTAAGAAGTACTTACAACCTATGCACATAAAATTAGAAAAGTTGACTAAATTCTTTTTTATGATAAATTGTCGCATATTTTTCTTAACTTTGAAACAATGTTAATCTTTGCAATCATACCAACAGCAAACCTGTTGATTACTTATGTTACTTTCTATAAATATGAGATGTTCTCAATCTGAAGGATTATTTAGAATTAAGGGGTTATTCGGTTTTAAAAGTAGAAACTGCTGTTCTCAGAAACCGGGTACAATAAATGTTAGGATTTGAAAATCCTCACATTTAAAAAGCATTCAGTATCATATTATGTGCCAGAGTGAATCGTAAATGAGGTCTGAGGTGTAACAATACGCCTTGGCATAGTTCTGGGAATTACTAACATTAACTATTGTGCATCAAGTTAGATGTACAACACGTAGTGCATTCATACGATTGATTGTGTGCATGCCTGTACGTATATGTCACATATCGCTAAAATGTTAAGTTTTTTTGACACAGCTGCAGAATACTGATGTTAAGGTTCTTTTAAAAATGGAAATTTTCAAACGAGTTATGATAAGTATCGAACTACATAATTACTATATAAACTATATACTACATAAAAGTTATTTGTTTTGTAAGCTATCAGATCGTAAAGAGAAACAGTTGTTTTCCATTATCTATCTACGCCCCACTCACTACAAAAGTGGTTCGGAATTAAATGGATTTCACAAGGAGTTGAATGCTATTGTTTTTTACAAAATCAAAGATCAAATAAAGAATATTTTACACAGACATTAGATAAAAACACAGACTTTGTCTGAATTTTATTTTAAAAAAGCTTTCAAAAATTGTATTATTATTTACACCTGCGCATATAATGTGGTTAAAAGGCACTGTCTCATAAATGATTATAGAAAAGCTATCACTGAAAGTGACTCAACTCCCTTACAAAGGAACTGTGTCAGATTTTTGTGGATATTTTTCGTAAACTACAAATGCAACCAAGACCTTTTCCATATACTACATGTATCTCTAAATGTATATTTCTTTTCGATAACTCTACTTTATTCCTAACTCAAGGATTTATTTATGACACAGGTTTTACTAGCTTAGGCGACAGTGTTCTTAAACGTGTACCAAAAGCGTGTCCAAAATTTGTCCACTCAAATCTTCCTTTGTCCTCTTATATCTTCCTTCAGGAAGCATCTTCTATACGAATGTTAGTTCGAACAGCCTATTACCGCCTGAAGTGTCTCCATTTCTAGTATCAGTTACCGTGACATTGGCCCATGAGTATGTATGATGCGACGCGCGACAAATTGACTCATGTGAAGCCCACATACCAATGGTATTAAGATACAATCTTTAAGCCCTTTACTGAAACTTATCCAAACCATTCATAAGATGTAAAATATAATTATAAAACATTTAAAGCACTCATTTTTATAACATGTCTCTTAAAATCAATTCGTAAATTCATCACATATACATATAGCATTTTTACAACACTTCCAACACTTCATTTTTGTAATCTACGATAAAGTGAGTAGAACAATTACACTGAACAGCGAAGAAAAAACTTACATATATTCTGGAAATGACTGTTGTAAGAGGTTCTGTAGAACGGGAAACAGAACTTACTGATTATCTAGATTTTCTTTGCAGAAAAGGCTTCTCAATGATCAACTGTTACCTGCTACATACTTATCGAAAGGCATTATTTTGAATAAAAAGGCAAATCTTTTCATCATGACGATGATTAATGAGAAGGTCTTCACATTATCTTTGTTAATTATTTTTGGAATAATAACATAATTATTTATTGAAATCGAAACATGCAAACTTGATCCCCTAGGTAGCCCTTGAGATTTATATCTGTGATGTTAAAGTAATATATCAAACGTTTTCTATTCACTATAAATAAATTGGATACCAGATTACAAGCTTTTACAACGTGGATGTTTTTATTTTAGATACGTGCATTTGCATTTGCATTTAATTTGTAATTATGAAATCTCATGTTAAGCGTTCCCGAACATGCATTTTTTCTCTAATGGGATACTAAAGATAATCTTACAATAATTAGATAAGTATGTTTATACCTTCATTTCTAAAATATGTTTGTGATTGTCTTTGCAATTTCTGGTTCTTGTAGACAAAGCTAAATTCTGAAAAAGCAAACTTGTTACTCCTGTTACCATCGACTACTAGTAGGGACACTTACGTTTGTGAAGTTACTGTCTCTTCTTACTAGTTTAAAAATATACTTTCTTAAATTATATTTACATTATGAGCAATATAGTATCACTTTTCATAATTGTCTTTATAAATCGTAACATCAACGGTATCATTTTTCGTGTACGAAAAAGTGCGAAGTAAAAGAAATGAAGACGAAACTTCTCTAAGAAACACATGTACCATTTTGTAGAGAGACGGACATTCAATAACCTTCAAGCTTTAGTTTAAACAAAGTGATATAAACTTAACCATCTGAGAACTGGGTTTAATACATATAACTACTTCAATATTACAAAGCAAATTCCAACTGATGTGTTAGACATTTCGTTCAATTATTTTGCATAATGTAAACCGTACTTAAAGGTTTATAATTGGAATTTTGCCATGTAATAGATTTGTTTGAAACTTTAACATCTGATCATTTACACTTATTTATGTTCACTTAGCGCTTAATTCAAGTAAGATTTTCACTGGAGGTATTTTTAAATTTGATTTCCTATCCTGGTTGCCCAACCAAGATAGAGTTATTTTATCATAAGTAAAAATTTGCACACTACTTTGCCTGCAGAAAGATATAAATATAAGACCTATTATATTATTTTGTGAAATATTTGCTTAAATATTTATTTTAGATGGAATTCATTAGAAATTCAAGTTTGAAAAGATATTATTCCTCCCTTTACCTATCTTGGGGCGCACCCAAGATAGGTTGGAAATAAATCAATTCAGAACCTACACGTAGGTTTAAAACTTGCTTTTGGTTTAGAATGTTAAGATATTTGTAAATCTATCCAATTCAAATGTAAAAGTAGAAATAATATTGAAATAAAAAGAAATACTCAACGTTTTAAATACTTTCATATTAAAGGGAGTAATAACAAATTTCATAAAGTTAATAAAATGTAAATTTCTGTGGAATCTAACTCATGTAATGGGTCTTTTTGTTCATTCTATTAATCTCTAACAGAATAAACAAAAGTTTGTCTAATGTTGCTTGACCTTTAACCTGAATTCTTTCCCATAAATTCAGCAAGACTGAACTGCAAACGTTTGCTCCATCTAAGAGTAATCTCCCTGCTTCCAAATACCCTGGTCTTCATTCACATCTTTTACGACATTAAAACATTTTTGTTTCTGTTCATTAACAACTTACATCATTAATAGAATAGTTTTTCATCCGCTGTTTTAGATTACTTTCCACGAAAGACAGATATAAAAAAGACCAAGGGCTCGATGAACGCACGAAAGAGAAGGAAACGGGCATGTAAAAGAGATTCAAGTTTAAAGATATTGCTTTCTTTTCAATTTCACAGGATATAATATTTCTGATGTAGATAATTCATTTGGGTATTTATAGATACAAGTAAAGCCATAGTTAAGTCAGCTTTAGTGTATTTGCCTTACTACCATTATCTTTACAAACAGCCAAAGCACGTGTTGCCGTTCTTCAATTTATCAATGCCGATTTGCAAAGCTTGCACATCACCAGACCAATATAATCCAGTAATTAACCGCACTTCAGCGAAGTGTTTGTATGAATCTAGCGGTACTTTCAAAAAATAAGTTTAATTTAATGAATGAAATGGTTTTTTGCTTGTTCTAAAATCGGATTTTAAACTGATTTTAGTAAGATTACGACATATTAATCGCCATGACCACACGTTGAAATGTAATTAACAAGCGTCCTAATGATGCAACATTTTGATGTACGAGTTAATTTGGAACCAATCTAAAATTCAGAATAATCTGACTGTTTCGTAACAGAAAACACCTGTGTATAACCACAATTATAGTGACAGTTTCTGTAATGAATATTACAAAATTCAATGTTATGACAACAAAATGTCTGAATACATTTCAGTTTGCTTAGTTTAAAACTTAATAGACAATTCTCTAAATTTTGTATCTCTACTGAATTTATACTGAAACAAGACAAGGTTTTAGAAATTTTGTTTTAAGGTATCAAGATTGAAGAAGAACTTATCTACACATTTTGATTTTGAGAAGACATTCTCACGTAAATATACAAATATTGCATATATTTTTACCACAGACAGAAACTCATTATTCTGATTATAATCGGCTTTATTGGTTCAAATAATGATTACTTTATTCTTCAAAATAGAACAGTAATTAGCAGCAATAAATGCAAATGATGTAATGTTTCTGTAAACAATATTTGCTAAAGAATGCCCCGAAGCACATTTTGGCTTCTAATATTTTTGTTTCATAGATCTTAATATAACGCGGAAAATAAAGCTTATCCTCCTCAAATGGTTGATACATCCTTCAGCCAACAATCCATTACCATATGTAAAAATGTTTCAAAGACTTTATAAATATTCCCACTCTAAGTATGAACAGGAATAATGTATCATAATATATCAACTCAGACTTTTCGGTAAAAGTCTCAGTTTTTCATAGACAATTTTATCCAATCAGAATTGATCGCTTAGAGAAAACTGAAGAATTGTGTTGCTATAACATATAATTTATAAGAGATCGACAGTACAGTGAATCAAATCTCTTTCAGGTTATTGCAACTAAAAATTGACAATTTTGAGAATATAGACAAATTACAAATTAGAAATGAATCTCATCAAATTCGTTAACATACCCTAAAAGTTAAACGTTTCGTGGTTTGGCAAGAAAATGAAAGTAGTGATGGTTTAGAAGAATATATTACGGTTATTTGTAGTACTTTTGATAAATAAGGTCCTCATGAAGGGATCTGGTAAACTCGGATAGTCATATAAAACTCGTGCAAAGAAGTCTATTGTTTTACAGAAACTTATTGTACATGTTCCGAATACCGGTATGCTTAATACATATTTCAAATCCGTAAAGTTGGTTTGCAGTCTGCATAAAGGCTGTTAAAATCTGCGGTTCGCAATTCGAACCCCGAAGTCTGAAATGAACTAAGTTCGCAGTCGAACTGCAAACTAAGGTTTAGTTCACAATTAGAATCGAAACTGGCAACTAATCTTTATTATAAATCAAAGTAGTTATTTGTTATTCGACTAAAAAAGTTGCAGTTGAAAGCTTGAATAACTCGTTTGCAGTTCAAAATTCCAACTGGCAACTTTCTTCGCTTGTCGCGAATTTGGTGGGAAATTTGATAATTGCAACTGGTAACGATCACATACTGATATGAATCTCGATAGCTAAAACACATATCTAGACAAAAGTTACTGATAAAATGCTACCAGATAATGATAGAGCAGTTTAGATTTACTCTTTAAAAACATTGTCTGTTCCCGGTTGTTGTTATTGTATCATTTTCCAAATATATACAATGGTGCTTCGATATGAACATATAGTGTAGCGGTGCCGTGTAACCGACCTTTTCAGTCGATTTCTGCAAATTCCTACCTAGATTTTTGCATATTTTTTCATTCTAGCATTTAGTTATATATTTATGAATAAGAATGTCAATTTTTAAAAAAAATATTTTTTTCAACGGTAACTGAGAGCGAGCAGTTTTAAAATAAAAATTCATACATAATTTAGAATGATGTCACGCTATATGTAAATTTTATAAATATTGTACAAATTGTACATCGATAATATATCGAAATCGTTTTGAAAATACCAAATAATATGTCATTATATATTTGTAACGAAACAAATCTTACTACAATAACGGCAAATACGAAAATGTCACAAATCCCTTCCACCAGCGAAATCGGATGAGAGCATCGATGCAGACAGTAAAACAATTTTAGGTTATACATGTACATGTATATCATTTGAAGCCAAACAGAAGATACTACATCCGCACAATTAGGTTTCAATACCCTTAAATTCAAGATGTAATACATAAGATCTGTATGTAATTAAATTACAACATGAAAAAGGCGCTGCTCATTTTGAATAAAATCTTTACATACAATTTTTACAATGACGTTTGTTAAGAGTGACATGAAGAGTTTCTAGCTAAAGTGAGTTTAATGATATGATAAGATCACTAATCATTTTGTAGTGTTACTTGCTACAGTTAATTAATAGTAATTGCTTAATATTATCACTCTCCGGAATTACAGCTGCAATCAATGATTATGTTGTTCAAACGTATGCTCAGAGAGTTATATCGTTGAAGTAATGTTGGAAACGTATTGTGCTGGATGAGAGTAGTATCCTGTAAATCATCAACGTTACATAATAATGTCACATTTATGTGTTCATCTGCAAAGATATACATTTATCATATAGGATGTGTCGTAGACCCTTCGTCACAAACCTTTTATTAATAGTGTCTTCCTTTCTTATACAAGGCATTTATCTCAGCCCCAACATTTCTTTGAATAAAATGGCCTACACTCTTGAAAACATTCTCAAAGGGAATACTTATTCACTGCATGCGTTAACATCATACAAACAAAAAAACAAAAATAAGCCATTACTAAATAATTGCTACTTAACTCAAGCATCGGACTGCCTACACAATGTTTTAAGAATCGAGATAAAACAATTCCAAAAGCGATCATATTATTCCAATTTCAAACACTATCTACACACTTGACGAACTGCAACTGATACATTAGACAATACCGAAGTTCAGTAGGTTTTGCTTTTGTCAATCTTACATCTAAATCACATGTCAGAAGAATTCCGCTGCATTAATTCTGCGCCATTATCACCCGTGCAACAAGAAAGAACTGCAGTATTGTGTTTTATCTCTTGGGCTAATCAGCATGATTCCATGTCATCATGTAATGTTTCATTGATCTTCATTCACATCTTTTACCACATAAATAACACTTTGCATCAGTTGATCAGTACGCTCTTTGGTACACTTCCGTGTAAAAACAAAACAGTGTTTCATCCTCTTTTTTTCGGAATGTTCTACCCGAAAGTCAAAGAAAAATATGACGTGTTTGATGGCCGATAGCAAAGGGAAACTCGACCATGATTAAAGCGTTAAGGAAACATGGATTTAACGGAAATACTTCAAAATATTGCTTACTTTGTAATAACACAATACGATATATTGTAGACGTAAAGCAAGTTTGTGATGCTTTCATAAAAACGGAAGTTAAAACCAAAGTTTAATCACCTTTATAACTGTGAAGATGCCTCTCAAGTGTTTTTTTCCATAGCGTTTATCTGTACAAACAGACAAAGCACGTGTTGCTGTTCTTCAATTTATCAATGCCAATTTGCCAAGCGAACGAGATGAGCTGCACATCTCCCAGCCAAACAAAAACACCTAGTAATGAACCACGCTGTATTGATGTATTTGTATAAAGGCGATGAGACCAAGAGATAATAAATTTATTTCTGTGAATGAAATTGTTTCTGCTTGCATTAAATTCGAGATGTAAAAATGATTTTCAGATAAATTACAGCATATTAATTGTAACGATGAAAAGTTCTGACACGTTAAAATGTAATTAGAAAGAGTTCTAACAATGCTTAATTTTGATGTAAGAGTTCATTAGGAGGTTCAGTGTACTGAGAATGTTTGAGGCAGAGACAATCTGTAAATAACTACTGGTGTTGCAGCATTTCATATAATATGATTCTTAACCGGATGGAATCAATACTAATGTAATTTTCTAGATTATTAAAAATAGTCATTTTACTTTTCTTTAAAAGCCACATTTACAAGTGTCTGAAGGCTTTCTTGTGACTGACTATATAATGATTGGGTGCAATTGTTTCCAGTGGGTCAATTAACTGCACACAAGTATGAATTATATTTGATGCGTGGCATTCCCTGTTTGATATTATTTTTGTTTTTTTGTTGTTAAAAGAGGTTACGACCCTACTGTTTTGAGACACACCGCATGTTTGGTGTTCAACCCGTTTACAGTTGGACGCTATGCTTCCCTCTTTGATTGTGTCTGACGGAAGAGGGGGAGGACTCTGTGATGGGCAGTTTTTAAATCCCACTGGGACGAAACTGTTTTGATTTCTGTCCTCTGGCCTGTTTCGTCGGGCCCTTAAGGGTGTTTCTCTTGGTGCTCTGCCTTCTGCAAAGGCATTGAGTACATACGTTTTTTGGTTCTCAAGGTTTGCTTTTTATATATTTATACACGAGCATTTTTGTGTTTTACATACCATGCCTTTTGTTTCTATTTCGTGTGTTAGAGATTCACCTAGCAGGGATTACTTTTAATTACACTGTCCTGTGACTTTGGAACATGGTGGGGGTAAGAGTGAGGTTGGGTGCGCACCATAAACCGGTTTAAGCTCCCCAGTGGTGTTTTTGCCACTGACCGTTCCAAGGCGGTGCCCCACTGTGTTCCGTTAATTGTTCGTTTTGTCCTCGTGTGTTTGCTTTGTATGCTTGTGTGTGTTGGTAGTGTATGTTTGTGTGTGTGCGTGCGTGCGTGCGTGCGTGCGTGCGTGCGTGTGTGTGTGTTGGTGGTGTGCATTTCTGGGTGCTGTGGGGCTCGTTTTTGGGGAGGCTGCGTTTTTGGTACGTGGTATTCCCTGTTTGATATTATTTTTAAGTTTATATACAACTTTATCAGGGATGACATCCTTCTCGACTCTACTAATTTAAATGATATTTATGTGTGCAGTCAGGCTAGATTTTAAATAAGATTTGGTTGAAAAGGGAATTTTGCATATTTAGGCCGCTATTGTTTCTGAGAAAGATAGCTAAATCTAAAATAGGCCATTAGGAAAGTTCAGATACTTAGCTTGTACGAATGCATGATTATGTTAAGACACTAACCGCTTAATAGAAAATGACATGTTATTGCGATAGGTATGGTTAGGAAATAGTTTATCACAAATGATTACGAGGAAAGAGAAAAGTCTCTTGAACAGGTGTCAAAATCATATAAACGCCTGGTACGATCATTATACTACCATCTTATAGAGATAAACAATACGAGTAGGAAATAACACATCCAAATAATTTCAGTTCAAATTTTCTCCATGCAAGATAATTTGAATTTATTTCGAAACAAAACTTCAACTTTCTTGCCTGGATAACCTTGAAAGTCAAACGGCTCTAACACTCTCAATCAATAATATTTTAAATGTGCTTCAAACAAATTACAATTCGAATTAAAGTACATAAAAGCTGCATTTACACATCGATTTTATTATCTTCAAGAATCGTTTCACGATGTGTTTCTATATCATGTCACTTCGGTTTACAGATGCATCAAACTTCAAATATGCGTAAAAACTAACTTTCTTACCACGGCAGTAAGTACCGAAGTCATGATATAATAACAATATTCAATATTGCTGAAAAAAATTGACCCAAAGGCCCGATTCCTTTATAGATATAACAAATTTTCTTCGACAACAAGGTTTGATTATACTTAATACTTGGACACTGATAATCCACAACCGGTCTGAGCTTTAAAGGACTAATGGACTGAGGAATGACTCTCTGTAACGCCGATTATTTAAAACTCTCATCTTACAAAGTATACTATTTTACTCTATAGCAACATACTTTTAATTAAGACACTTTGTTCACACAATGCACTACATAATCTGGACATACGTTATTACAACGTATCTGGCTCATTTTTCGGCAGTTCTTGTCACGAATCATCGACGGTTTTTATTCTTTGTCTGTAATACCAATTGCTGTTGTGATGTTAATGACCGGCAGCTTAAAAAAACATATCATACACAATTTATGTCTTTTACACATTCAAAAAAAAATCTTTATTAACACAACAAAATGTTGAAACTATTAAAGAGGCGCTCCCTACATCTAGCAGATTATATTCTCGAAAGATAGCTTATGAGTTCAATGAACGTAAAATGATAAGTAAAAACAATTTCAAAGAAGACCTTACGGCGAAAAATGCCTCGGTTTACCACAATTAATCAAAAGAAAGGCTTTCGGTAATAAATCGCATCCACCCATTAATTTTACAACAACAACTCTACATAGATTATTGAATGGTTTACGGTACTGCAGTATATTTTAAAGCTAATGACTGGGAATGCATAGCTGAAACTTTTAGGTTAAGTTATGATACTTCCAAAGATTCTATTATTTGTGTTTGAGGTTTTGGCATCAGTCATAGGTTATGTCCCTATAAATTTCTTGCCATGATGTGTAGGTATGTTCGGCCTACAGAAGCAAAGCTCCTTGGGAAAGAATACAATTAAATTGAAGTAGGTCTTCATAATTACTTTATCGCCACAGGCGTGTGAAAATTTGTTGATGAAAGGAAATTGTCCAAAATATTCAAGTAATTTTAATGAAAAACATTATATTATTTAATACACCGACTTGCATGCTATTTTCCAGTAATTCAATTTTGCCATCCCTTCGTCTTGCGGTGGAATTCACAATTTTAATGCATGAAATGAATGCCAATTTGTCTAGCAATCTGCTTAAACTGGAACAGAATATTCCAATTTAACGCAAGCTTACGTCTCTTCTAAAGAATCAAGATACCTATATCTATAGAGAGAAAGTTATTGCTTATTTGTATTCATATAAAACAATTATAGTTTGGATGTATGATTAGCCATGTCAAACACTGCTTTATCTTTGTAATAAGATGACAGCCATCATGATGGTTTTTGCACCTTAAGACAATTTTCTTTTAATATAAGCTCAGCACGTGTAATCAGACAGCTGTAAAAATAAAGAACATATCCCAAACAGGTAACACTCAAAGCTGCTTTCATGCGCTTTATCGAACTATGCACTTGTCCTTAAAACATGCTGCTCCAATTCCACATGCACATGCTTACAGCTTATTGTATAAACATATACTATAGTGACTCGCAGTGGCTGCTTTCAATCACGGAAAGAGACGAAGCTGTACAGTAATACTTTGCTACAAAACATTAAATAGGTTTTTAAAGGGGTGTGCAACAAATGAACTATGAAATAGATGTGTGTGTTTTTGCTATCAGATAATCTTTAGGTTAAATTCGTGAACTTTCTTTTAGTAAATTAGCTTTATCCAGATACGTTGTGGAACATGCATGCGATAAGTATATAAGTAAGTAAACATTAACATTCAAAAATGAAATATTTATGAAGGCTTCACAAAGTTATTTTCGACTCAATTTTATGTCATATATTCCGTTCCTTTTACGGTGTTTTGGATACTTCTACGATTTACAGTGATTAAGGCACTTAGTCATTACAGAAGTTAGAGAACCCATACATGCATTTCTTTTCGGCATTCATTTAAAAAATCACTATCTTAAAGTGGAATTATGCACATTTTTTCAGATTTCATCCTAATGAATTAGATTAGTTGTAGAACTGATCTGTATTCCGTAAAACTGTATTTTGATTAACAAATAGATTTGCCAAACCAGTATGCGACAGATCCCGGATATACCCAGAAACTGAAAGCAATTTTAAAAGTTTCAAGCCATTATGTATTCATATTCTTGAAAGAATAGCCACCAAACTTTGAAAATTCGACGAGTATCGGTTCAATTAGAGTCACCATTCATCTTGTAGTGCCGTAAAACCTTCCTTAACCTTTGGTTCAAGATTTTGGGGTAAATAGCGATTTGCTTTAAAACGTCACTATATTGGCAATGCTGTACAATAAAAAAACTTTTCTTCATCAGCATTTTGAAAAAAATAATCTGCTATTTGTAGAGTATGTCATTTTAATGCATTTAATAGTTATTTTGCCAAGACAATGTGCTGAAAAAAACAACGTTGTACACAATCACCTGAACAAAACAATGTTTACAAACATTGTAACTAAACATTATCTACGGCAAAACTTTACCACAAAACTCATATGAAATGCAACAAAGGTAAAAAATTAAAATGTTGCCAAAACAATACGATACAATTATTAACCAGATACTTTACACATTTATATATTAAGATATATTATTATAAAACGATATACTGGTGCGTTTCAATTTTATTTTCGATTTATTATACATCGAAAGATCTGCAAAATATCTCGTTTACAGTCATCTTAAGATTTCTAAGTGATTTTCAGAAATAATATTGCATGTTAAAGGACATTGACTATGCAAACTAGTATCCTTTCTTAGATACGCAACAATTTTCATATGAACAGTAAACTCCGTATATCACGAATTCGGATAAAGCGAAATTCTGGACATAACGAGCATATTTTCTGGACCTATTATTTTTCCCTATTTATTTGATGTGAAACTGTTATTCGGATATAACAAACTCCCGATATAAAGAACAAATTTAAATGGTTCCAAGGGGCTCGTTATATACGGAGTTTTCTGTATCTAAGTAACAAACAGAATATCTTCTTGGCATATCTGACATTATAAATAGGTTTAGAAATCTACATAAAGAAGGAAATAAGGTTTAACAGAAGGTTGACAGAAAAAAGTATTTTCGATATTTGTCAGTTATGGCAAAAATGATTACGTTTTTTTTTGGTTTATGTTGCCAAACATGGAATATCTTAGAAAGCTTTAAAGAATGACAGATCTGAACCCGTGGCAAATGAAGGAAACAAATAAATTATCGATAAAATCAGCGGTTTAAAATATATTGCAGTACCGTTAACCATTCATAATCTATGTAGAGTTGTTGTTGTTGTACAAATTAATTTGTTACTAGCGATTTATTACTGAAGGCTTCTATATTGATAAATTGTGGCAGAATGAGGCATTTTCGCCATATGTTGTTCCTTAAAATCATATTTTTTTATCTGTTGACGTTCATTGAATACATTATCTATGTTTCGAGAATATAATCTGCCAGATGTAGGATATGTCCCTTTTAAGTGTATAAATAGAAGATTTCAGAAAAGCACTACAACCCCTTGAGAGGACGCATCTTTGGAAAGAATCAAGAAGAGTAGGGGGTGGATATTTCAAATTATTTGAGCCAATTTCAATTACTAATTTTGATAACCGGTATCATAGAAATAAGATTTTAATGTTTTGATATTGAAAATAGAAGAACAAAAAACTATTAAAGGGCAGTAACTCTGGAAATGTTAATCCAATATTGACAAAAGTTGCGGGTTCGCCGGGACATTATGCTTTTGTTTACTCATTTTAAGTTTCATAAAATATCCATTGCTTCTTGAGTTATGACTCCGGACGGACGGACGGATGGACAACACCGAAACAATATCCCTATTGCGGGGGTAGTACAATATAATAGATGTTCTACTTTTTATTTTGACACAGAATTTAAGATAACAAGAGACATACGTTTCAATACTGACGTTGGACGTTAACTGTTTAGTTTGTAAAGCGGTACAAATATTTTCGAAATATAATATTTCTAGCATTATCTCTTCTTTCTTCATTTGAGTCGGCAGTGTTCCGCGCCCAGCGTTACGATTTTGACAGGTTGTCATGCGTTAACAACGAGGACAATCTTCAGTCGTTTTGTAAGAATACAACATTTATTGACATTGCGTTCCAAACGAATCAACAGTCTATTTTATCATCAGCAGACCACAAAGGTAGATAAACCAAAAATAACTTTTATAACATCTAGTTTGTTAAATATGTCTTTTTCAACCATAATTCGTCTTCCTTGAATAGTTCAACAATATTTAGGTTTTCAAAAAGCATTCTTATTGATTATGTAACCAGCACCAGTCGGCCAACTTACAAATCTTAGGTTATGGTGAAAAAACAACCGTTTCTGTCAAAATATGAGATATAATGTTGCTAAGTAATGCCTTACAAAGGCCTTTGGCTCTCTGGTAATAAATATGTCTATCATATGATGGCTGTAATACTTTAACCGCATTTGAAACTTCTTGTTTGCTTTTATGCACCAATCCTATTAGACTCCCAAACCAGACAAAAATCTGAACAACTAACGTTTGGTGCTAAATGAGTCATATTTATTATTTAAAGATAACTTATCTTAGAAACACCCTAAGTTGTACTTCTTTTTATCTGCGCCTTAAAAAAGCTATAAGTTTAAAGTAATATATATGCAAGATAAATACAATGAAGTTTTAAAGTAAAGCACCGAATACCAATGTTAATTCCGCCCTTTTTGCGTTACACGGTTGTAACACTTACACGAAGGAAAATGTGCATATATACATGCAGACACGTAGTTTAACTACATATGACACAATTTTAATGCACTAATATTTAAAGTAGCAAATGCTAAGCTTACATAGTTTTATTAGTACCATCAATATGAAAATGAAACTGTAAAATATTTCAAGCCCCTTAAGTTTATGTCGTTTACTTAAATGCACATATTTGTCCTACAAAAAAACAAAAATAATATCAAACAGGGATTGCCCCCCCCAAAACCCCCACCGTACAAAAACCCCCCTCCCCAAAACGAGCCCCACAGCACCCAAAAGTGCACACAAGACTTACATGTACTATGTACTTAAATTTCAAAACTGTAATATTCCGGATTATGTCTATGGCAGGTGAATGGTATTTTGACTTATCTGATATAACAACACATTCATTTACGTGGTACCTTAAAGTTTGAAAGTTGAATGAACAATTAGGTGTACAATGTAGTATATAACTGATATTCGCTTAACAATCTTACAATAGCATAAACACGAAATCGACCCCCATTTGAAATAGAATTCCTTACAAAACAGTTTTCTAAGGCATCTACGCCTATGCAGAAAACATTACCAGAAGACATGCGAAAACAACTTTAAACTATAATTTGTAACATTTGCTGCGAAAATCATCTAAATTTACTAGTGCTTTTATCAATGATCGCTGATTACAATCAGATGTCACGTGATAACAAGTACAACACGTAAGAGCATAATAACTTAGAATTAACAATCACGTGTCACTCAAGAACTAATTTCGTTAACCATGATTACCGGAAAGATTATTACATTGTTGAATATTTTATGCTTAGATCACATGTTTAAGTGCCATAAGACGTTCGTCAAGTATTTCCGCGGTTAACCTTAGACAATTCGTGTTTCAAAGCATTCAGCAGAACAGGTACTTGCTGTTTGTAAAGCGCTAGAATCTCTATACATGTCAATAAGGGAAACATCAAGTAAACTGTCTTTACGATTATTCATGTCTCCAAAGGTTGGCATATCAAAATTACATCGTCTTTCCGTCTGTCCGTCCGTCTGTCTGTGTGTCCGTCAAATGTCATGTCTGGGTTGTAACTTTTTCATGCATTAAGGGATTTTCATATCATATACCACACATTGTCAGCACATTAAGACGACGTGTCGCGTGCAAGACACACGTCACTACCGCAAAGGTTAGTCACAGAGTTTTTTGGGATCCTTATTGTATGCACACATTGTGTCCGGACTGTATCTATGTCATGCATGAAGGGATTTTGAAATCATATGGCACAAATATTTAGCGCATCAAAACGACGCGTCGTATGCAAGACCTACATTCCTTCATCAAAGGTCAATGCTACTCTATGAGTTTAAAGTTAATGACGTCCTGTATACATGATAACTCTGTCATGTATGGAATGATTTTAAAATAAAATGACGTATACGCTGAGCACATGGAGATGATGTATCATGAGCAAGTACTGCATCCTTACCTTGACCTACAGGTCAGAGGTTTTAAAATCCTTTATATATATGCCCATGTTCATGTCCAGGTTGGTATTCTGATAAATTGAGAATTTAAAACTGTTCAGCTCCAGACCTGGAGATAAAGCGATATATGCCAGTACTGAATCTACACCTTGAAGGTCAAGGGCACAGACTGTGAGACACCAGTTTCGGGACATCTGTCACTTACGATAGACTAATCTTGTTTTATAATATATTTCTTGATTCTTATGTTTCCCAGTACTGGCGTCTGCATTATGGAGTAACGATTCTAGTTCGAATATTCGGTGGCTATTTTTCTTTTAGTTTATAAAATGATTTTCGTCTAGCCAACGTCATTTAAGTGAATGTCCGTGTATGCACACAACTCTAGTTGTATAATGTGATTAAGATTCTTGAAGATACTTTCATCTGACACTTTTTTGTTGTATTAAGTACAAAAATATTCTATCTGTACATGTATTGTGCTAGTCTATAATTTAATATATATTACAGTTTATCCTGAACAGACTATAACCAGGGTTAGCAGTGTTGAATTGTTGTTTGTAAAGTATAGTTCAGGTATATAAGTAAACTTGCTTGAGAATATAGTCGCCCCCGATATTGCTAAACTAAATGCTACATTATCATTAACTAAGCTCAATCGATACTTCATTAAGGGAATGTGAATATAAAAGTACAATATAATTACAGAATCGGATCCCAATGGAACTGGTATGTTTGGTAAACATTTTAAAGTAGGCACCTTGGAAATACTAAAACTATTTGCGAATCCTTAAGGTTTGCAAAGCAATTTGTAGAATACAAATTCTAAAAGAAGTTTATCTATATATAAACATTGTGTTGTTTTCCTTCGAAGTTTTACTCTCTGTGTAACAACTATGCCGAAAGAAGCACACAAATGGAACTTTGTTTACTATTTTATTATGCTTATGTATATGTTTTCTCGAAACAAGCTAAAAATGCTATGCTAAAAAGCGCCAAATGTTCATACAGTGAAACATATATCATCGAAACTTGACAGTTTAGAATGAATACACGCAACCAAACTGAAATTATCACGTAATATCTTGATCAATATGAAGACACATGCTTTATGATATCATCTGTAAAATGATAGACCGTATTGCGCAAATTGCACATGTGTCGCGGTGTTGTTTACATAAAAAGGGAACAAAAAGTTGTTTACGTTTATCTTCCTTGAAACTATCGATTTGTCACTTTTTTGCGCTTTTGTTACGTAAAATCCTGAAGCAAATGAACCCAGTGACGTGTGACTTCTTTAAATATAACCGCCTTTTTTATTCAAAGTACATGCCTTTAATTCAAAGTTTTCAGTATATAAGAAAAGTTATTCTTCTGTGTGTGAGTGGTGAGAGTGCTATGTTTGATAAGGGATTATTTTACTTATCTTATCTCTAAAAGAGCACAAATTACATCCTTTTCAATATAAAAATCACAAATCTATTCTGACCAATAGTCCAACTTATTACAACAGGTAAACGGCTACACAATTTTGAAATATACACAAAGAAAAAAGTTAAGTACCCGCTAAAATGTTAGAGTGATTTATCTAACGAAGCTTTATCATGAAAATACCGTCAAATTAAGCTAGTAGTACGGTCATTCTAGGGTTTGACCGGGAAAAATTTGAACAGAAATGAATCCTTCACCATGACTTTGCAAATGGACTACTTTAACTAGGTGAACATTCCCATCTAAATGTTTGGTGGAAATGTCATTTTTTGGCATTTTTATGTTTTTTTTCAATGTTTATTTTGATTATTGTCAACAAATACTAATGTTGTCTTCATTTTTCAATTCAGAACTACTATAACTAAATAATGAAACGATTCGGGTGAAAATTGTCCATTATTCACTTACTTTTAGGGGCTTTTCATGCTCTTTTTACGTTTTAAGTGGGAATTTCTGTAGTTTTCTGTCTTATTTTGATTATTGTCAACAAATAGGGAAGAAGAATGTTTTCCGTAACAGCAACCCTCTGGCAAACAGAAAACGGCAAAACTGTAATATTATGTTGGGCTTTTCGGGTGATATTGCTGAACAATTAACGGGTGCCGTTTTATCCGAAATCAAAAATAATTAGTATAACTGTGGGTCTAGAAACGGATTTTAAGTGGTGAATTATAGTAAAAATGCTTTTGATTCCTCAGATGGTATCCGTACTCCTACGTTCAGTAGCAGAGTAAACCTTCCCATGCCTAGGTGACCACCCTTACCCTGATTATTCTGCCTCCAGATGAACCTCGGATCTTTTTTTAGAACTTACTCTTCAATAATGTCATAATTAAATTGTAACGACGTCGTATGTTTTTCGATAATGATTCTTTATATGACAGAAACGTTTTTCTTTGGAACGTAAATTAATTAAGTCTCTATCACTTAATGTTTCAGCAGCTAATAGAATTTAAGTAACGGTAATAACATATACGTCTGTTAGGTATTTTAGTTAGAAGAATGACTACTGGTGTTAATGTAAGAAATTAAGCTTGGGAATTTCGGCCAATATAGAAAGTTATATGACGCCCAAAGAATTATGTGGTAATGTAAATGACGTACTCTTGAATAATTCCTGTATCATTTGTTCTTACTATAATGCATAAACAAATGAAACTTAACTGTGGTTTTTGTCAACAATCATTTACGTTTGTATCAGCTTTCAAGGCTACTGAGGTTTAGTAAGACTTCTATATGAAACGATTGTCATAATGAGCAAAAACCTCTGACACTTTAGAAAACTTCTTTGTAATTTCATCTGTAACTAAAGTTAAACCATGTAAAAACGTAAATGTTGGTTCTAAGAGTATGTTCTAGCTATAAGAATAATAAATAAATTTTCATTTCTACATTTACAAAAAGTAACTGTAAGTTTCGCACGTTTCCATAAAAGCATTACTACTGTTGGATGATTGGGCTTATTTCTGAAGCATTGGCTGGTCAAATTAGTTATCATCAGGCGTACTTTATACTAGCACGTTTGTAGAACTAAAGTAAATAATCGAATTTGACTGCGGTCAGTTTTAATGATAAGACAAATGAAACCGAAAAACACGGTCTACACCAAGCAAGGGTTGTACCGTGCAGAAAAATCGAATTAAAATGAAGATTGGATCAGTGCAACTTTTCCTGATTAATACGTAACATACAGTTTTACTATTGAAATACAATGAAATACAATGAAATACTCGTTTTGTTAACCCAACTGTGCTACTGTGTTTTACCATAAATACTTTTTTCGTAGGCACAAGCAAATAAATCAGTAACGTCCAAGAATCTGTTAAAAGGTCCATTACTAACATCAAATTGGATTTATTTTCAAATCTGGAATCGTAACAGGGATATACAGTTTGAAACTGGCTTCTAAAACTTTACAATAGCCGTTGTGTATTCCCCTGTTTGAAATACTGCTGCAGAAAAACGAGTGAATGTTCGAGTATTTCCTTAGATTGACCTGGGTAGTCTTTTTGTCCTACTTTCTCTTTATTGAATGTTGTAAACAGTCAGACATATACTTTGCACATCATTGGAAGTAAATTTCTTCAATTACAATTCAAACTAGGCATGCTTATTTATGTACAACATATTAACAGCCTCTCTCTGGGAGATTTCTGGAAAGTTACAAACGATATTTGAACGGGAAACCTACTTTTGTTTTTGAAAAGGCAAAATATAAGTTATCAATTCTTTTATTAAACTAAAATGTTCAACACAATATGGTCACATTCAATGCATTATGTCATATTTTTCCTTCTGAGAAGACGATTCCAGATTTTAAAAAAAATTAGATTTGGTGTGAGTAATTAGGACCTTTAAATATACAAAAGTTGAATATTTCGCTACTTTTTTTTCTCTTTAGATTTTCAACATTTAACTAAGAGCACAGACTTATTTTCCTCTGGCCTAAATTACTGCTGACGTCACAGTGTACTTAGATATTCTGAAGTTACGGTTGCTTATGGGAAGACAAAGAAAACTATTATACAAACAGTTATTTAATTATTTTGATTTATAGTGTTTCTTTCCAGAGCTTTAAATAGAGTTTTTTGCGAAATTTTAAAGTGGATGATGGCGTAACATATTTCGTGGGAAAGTGTTCAAAACCAATAACAAGAGCCACGATGACATGGCCAATCCCCCGCCGAGGCAAGTGTTTTGTATTTAAGGTGGTCACATAGAACATGAATAGGCGCGGACTTACATGAAAAAGTAATCAACGGACAATAACTCATTGAATAAGAGGCCCAGTATTACACAACTGGACTGAGTGGGCCGTTCTGGGTAAGTTTTGTAAAAATCGTTTGGAAAGCTATCAAGGGAAATCTTAAAGACGACACTGTCACCTTGATCATGACCCATTCGGAATCATCTATACAGGAAGATCAATAATCCTATGATTTTGCGCAGAACAAATTTCAATGTTTGGACCACTTTGACCTTGACCTTTGATCCACTGACCCCAAATACAAAAGGGGTAATCTACATGTTGCAGGAAACCTTTTAACAAGTTTGATGAAAGTGGAATGAAAATTGTGACATGTAGAGTGTTATCAAGGAAAATCTGTCTGAGGTCATTGTGACCTTGACCTTTGACCCACTGACCAAAAAACAATAGAGATATCTTCAGGTTACATGCAACCTTCTGTGCAAGTTTCATGAAAGTCAAATAAAACTGTTGCCCTGTAGAGTGTTTTCAATGAAACGTTAACGGACGGACGATGGACAAATCAGCATCACATAAGCTCTGCTAGTCTTCGTCCAGTAGAGCTCAAATCATTGAATTAGAACATGCTGGGAATATGCGCATTTCCTCTTGATAAACAACAGTTTCTGAAGTTTCATTGAATTTAAGTCAGTCGTTCCCGTGAAATAGCCAGGACAAGAATAAACAAAATTGCTTTGATATACTTACTACATGTCAATAAATTAAAGGCCCATAATGCAGTGTAAATAATCATTGAACCAGAACCAGAACATGCTTCCAATATGCACATCGCCTTTTGTTAGGAAAAGATTCCTTGAAGATTTAAATTTAGCCTGTGGTTGATACGAAAGAACGAGGAACTGAAGACATTTGAAAAAGTAATCAAAGGGCAATAACTATGAAAATTCACTGAATGTGAACATGGTGATACAAATGTAATATGCGCATCTCCTCTTGGTCATATTTACCAGTTTATAAAGTTTCAGTGGTTCCAGTCAGCAGTTCCTGCAAATCCCGGACAAGTATGTGTGATGGACGCACGGACGGAAATCATTACCATACCCCGTGGCGGGGGGATAAAGGCACAGAAGAAAATATAGACCCTGTAGATATGGCAAAAGATATTTCTAAATAAAGATTTTTTGAAGAATTGTTTTTGAAACAGTAAAACAGTGTTAATCCAAGTACTATGTAATGATTGTGACGAGAATAACCAGACGTTTTCTCTTGATGCACCTGTGTTCGAAATGATGCAAGAGATGCAGGGATCCGTTAACACTGAAATAAATCAAATACTGTGTCGGTGTGACCGTAAGTCTGTAACCAAAATACTGTTCTGTCAGTGAATATAACATGTAATGCCTCGGGAAAGAGATCAGGCAAAATCAATTCCTTTAATCTATAATTCAGGGCATAATTCTTTTAAGCCGAGAATAGGATGATTGCAAGTGATAGAAAACAACCGATCTGTAAATGATTACCTTAAGCAGTGTCGGCAACAATCAAGTTCTATTAAAGAAGAAGAGTATACGGTCAAATGAAAGACAATGCGACGTAAATGCTGCGTAACAATAGCATGTACTTGTCCATATTTATATTCCTTTTTGTTATTTCATCGCTCCTATAAATGTTAACGTGAAATAAGTGAAACCCTAGTCGACTGCCGTGTTGAACTTCTATTCCGAAATAATAAACCTATCGCTACCACTGAAAGCAGTAACGTTACACAATACCCTAACAAGTTATTTAGTAACAACATATGATAGCTGACACCTGCAACGTCTGAAATATCTAAAGTGTTGATCACGCAAAACTACCAACAGTTAAATTACTGAATCGTATTTCTAGGATGGTGAGTTAAAAATGTTCGTATCAAATAGTCAACGATTTACTTGAATATGCAGCGCAATCAACACCGATGTTATTTTTAATGCTGAAAGTATCAACACTATTTATCAGACTACTTTCTAAAATGTTCTTATAAAAAAATTCAACAGTTTCAGACTTAATTGTAACTTTGATTCAATATGTCATATTTCCAAAGCCTAAATACCTACACTATTGTTAATGCTGAAATACTAACTAAAATACTAACGGTTTTAATGATGCTGAAATAAGAGACTAATTTCAAAAATGATTGTATCAAATAGTCAGCGATTTCACAATGAAATGAATTAAAAATATTAACGATTTAATGAGATTTATTTCGGGGATTGCATTTTTGGATTCTTGAATCAAATGTTCAGCGACTTCCTTATAGAGTGTTGAAGTCACCTCTTATGATCAAGACGTTACTACCGTAATTTTACTGTTGCATGTACAAAATAAATACTCTTTATCCTAACATAAAGCTACTTTAAAACATCATAAACACTAGACATATATTTGTAATGAATGGTAGTGTAAAAATTATAGACCATAAACTGTAAACATAAAACGTATTTTCACACACCGTTACCAATAAATACAGACAATCTTGACAATTTGATATAATTTGGTTAGTGATGTCTCTACTTTCATTTTCTAGTCCATTGACTTCAACACGTTTTCCTTTTATAAACAATGTGGTTAAAATATTCAAATCTAATGTGAAGGCTATAAATGTCACATTTCAGTGTAGCATGTACATGTACCTAAATATTATCGAAGGTCATCGTCTTAGTCGATAGTAATTACAAGTAGGTTACCCTTATGTCTACATATTTCGTAACTAGTAGCAAATAATTCTTTATTGACTCTCATACAACATCGGTCATACAAATAAATAGGAAAGTTGAATGACTTAGTGCACATAGTGTTAATATATCATTCTTACTAACGAAACATTTTGCAGTCTTTTACGAAACGAAAATGAATAAAAGTTTGCGATAAAATGCCATTTAAAGAACGTGTCCAATTCCATGAATGATGGAGAGTCAAACATGTGCAAAGTGCTTGACAACACTGACTAACAATGAAACTTAATTTTGACGAACTTCATACGTTACGATTTCTTTGACATATTTATGGCCTACAAACACCTCGAGCAATGAGAAAAACCGCAGACACAGAACACAGTGAATACCGTCATAATTAGAATATTTGTGAATGCACTTCACTGCACAAAGTAATTGATTCAGGACATAGTAAACCGATACTTTCAAGTAATCGCAAATATAATGTGACTAAACTCAAGAAAATGTTATCTCGTTCACATTTAATTCATTATTCTACTAAGAAAGCATCAAACATCGTTTTTTTATTTCATATTCTTAACCGAGTTTAATTACTACAATTATATTATTTGTCCACAATCAAATGTTCTTTGCATACAGCGCAGCTTACAGTACCGCAACAGTAATAGTACAAGGGCAACAGTTTTGTGTGCAGTTGAAGAACATCGTAATTAGAAAATAGTAAATGCAGGTCACAGTTGTGTGTCAGATTATTTCAAACGAACATGTTTAAGTAACCTCTAACATAAAATGACTAAACTAAAAAAAATAGTGATGCCGTTTACATGGTTTATATCATTGTATTGAGAAAGCATCATACCTTGTTTCTTACTCCACAGTTTTTACTGAGTGCGCTTTACTTTTGCAAATATGTATATACTATATATTTGCCCACAAACATAAATACATGTTCTTGTATGCATCTATGACTAATTTATTTTTTTCAATTTATAATACCAAGATACAAAACGTATAATAAAAAATTTCCATAGTCACGCCTTAAAACTGAATTAAAGTACTTACCTGTTTCAAGGATAAATCGTTCACAAACTGTGTTTCCTTTTGCGTTACCTGGGGGAGAAAAAAAAAGACACCATTATATTTGCATCATCAAATGACAAATCTGAACGCTGTAAATATTTTGAATAAAACCACTGTATGTTTTTCTTCAGATACCTTATATTTATACATCCACCCACGTTTGCAAATATTCACGTTCACGCCTTATTGACCAGTTAAATGATTTATAAACCACACTCACCAAAGATAATGTGTCACACTCCTTCCATGTAAGATTTTTTTTATAACTGGCATCTTGTTATGTACGGGAATGTAACCGGATATCGGCATTTAGATTTTTAATGTCAATTTTGTTTCCACAGTCACAGAGGAATTTTTTTTCTAGATATATAGTGATGTCTTTGATACTGACAATAGTAATGGATAACGTTTGTAATGAATTGGCAATACGTCAGGTGTAATATTTGCAAACAAACTTCACGAGTTCACGTCTAAGATAGATATAGTGTCGTGTGAATTGAGACAACAACGTGTTTCGCTTATCTCTTTACTTGCATTATTTTTGTCTTATTTCGATTGTTTTAATCACCAGAGGGATCAACAGTTATATTGTGACAGCTGAGCTATGACAAGGAAAATAGGCGATAGGTAGAGGACAACAATCATACGTCCCATTCTTGAGTGGGAGTAGCAAAAAATATCTTTAAATTGTATTTATGGGCAAAATGCAGACTAAGACATATTTTGATGTTATAGTCACATGGCATACGGCTGATATTGTACTAAAGTGCATATTCAGGCGTAATTTGATGTAAGATGCACATGGGCTTCACAGCGCACAGACAGTAATAATGAAAAATGAGATTCAACAATTCTATTATAGTACAATTTCAATAATTTGTATCTACCATATACTGCATATCTGTTGAATGTAACAGACGTTGGCAAGCAATTACAAGATTATAATTAAATATTAAAGTTATATCACCATTCGCAATGATTTACACTCTCAAAGAACTGTTTTATAACTTGATAATCCTCCATTTCGATGTTTATTTTCATTTCTACCGGCTAGAAACGGCATTATCACGGAAAATGTTTTTCTTACATTTTCTTATAGCATTTACTGACAGTTTTTGAAACATCAAAAAATAATTTGAAATACGGATGATTCAAACAGGTAACATTTGATACTTCTATTTTGTACAAATCACTTATTATGTAAATTACCTGAAATTTATTGCGACGTATGCTTTTCAAAGTAATTACTTAAAATACGTATCGTGAAAATAAGCTATAAAATACAGGTGAGTAATAATGTACTTATAAATAGATGGATAGTTTTCTTTCCTGTACACTAGGAAGAGTGCAACACGTAAAAAGCACACGGAACACTATAAATACATTACATATTAAAATCATTATATAAATATACAATACCATTACAGACACACTGGCATATCAGTACATGTACAGATACACTGACATAATTTGTTGATATAATGTAGTAACACAATCATAATCAAACGCTTACAAGTACGTTTGTTGTATGACATTTGATGCCGAATAAAGTATTGTTGTTGTTGTTGTTGTTTTCTTTAGCACATTTAAGAGACTTCATACTCCACATTTGATTATAAAGATACTACGGCCTTGATTAAAACGACAATACGCTAATTGATATGTTCTGAGGCTAATTGGTATTTTTTCTAAGGCTAATTGATATTTTCTGTGGCCTTCAGCTCTGGCTCATGCAGGCCTACAGTAAGTTTAGGATACTATGACGGTTACGTTTCAGATACAAGTGTACACTTACGTTTATAACCATAGCACAAAAAGGTAGAAACAGTTTTAATCGTTATAAATCATCAAATGCATTTTCAAAATAATTGTGGATTTTTCTGTTGTGTCACTGTCTTTATCTTAAATGTACTATAGGCGACCACAAACAATCTTTGCAATATAACAGTTAAATTAATACCTGTCTGATATCGATAAACAATGTGTTTCCATAGCAATCCATTAGAATAAGGTCATAATTTGTTGAAAAAATAGTAAATAACATAGCGACCAGGAAGAAATGTTTTTGCACTACTTGAAAACAAATCGACAATTAGATACGTGGTACAAGTTATAATTCTATTTTGGGACCAAGAGTGTGAGAATTTTACAAAATATGGGAAGGTGTATTGGTAGTTATCGGCAACTTGATAGAAATAATCATTTAAGTTTTTACTCGCTGATTTCAGGAGTTACATTTTCAAAATATAGTTATAAATAATACAGTTTCATGATAATCATAATTGTTAAACATGCATTTATAAGAACAAGAGTAATCAACATTTCTCTTCGGCGTGAGCCAAATAAGCTTGCGTTAGCTGGGTAAGCTGGCCTTTGACCTACTTTTTGGGCTCTAGCTGAATAAGTTGACTTTTGACCTACTTTTTGCATCAATCAAACGTTACTGATGAAAGCGCGATGAATAGAATTATTATACAACCGTCTTCTTAAGATAGATTGCCATTTACGGTAAGAGTGTAAACAGTGACCGTCTATTTTATGAATGAATACCCTACTGTAAGACATGAATATTTGAATCTAGGGCTCTTATGAAACTTTTTAAAGACATTTCTTGTTATTTGACTTATTTGAAATGCTAAAATTATTTCATAGTAGGTGGTACTGAATTTTTGTTCCTTGAAACCAAAAGCTTTTATGTAAGAACGGATTTCTGCGAATGGAACACAATTTTGTAGTAAGCAACACATTTCATTCGAAATCTTATATACTACTACATCCATCAGCCTTACTGACCGACTACCGAGAAGACAGACAACGTACTGCCACTTACTGACCGAATACCTGGCAGACAGACACCGTTCTCACTTATCCATCACCAGCCTTACTGATCGAATATCGATAGGACAGACAACGTACTGACACATCCATCACCAACGTTACTGACGGAATATCGGAAACACAGACAACGTACTTTCACACCCATCACATTCCTTACTAACCAACTACCGGGCAGATAGACAACGTATTTTCACTTCCATCACCTGCCTTACTGACTGACTACCGGGTACACAGACAACGCACTGGCATTTCCATTACACGTCTAACTGACCAAATACCGGACAGACAGAAAACGTACTGACATGTCCATTACACGCCTAACTAAACGACTACTGGGCACACGGACAACGTACTGACATGTCCATTATACGCCTTACTGACCGAATACCGGACACAAAGACAACGTACTACCGCGCTCATCACAAGCCTTACTGACCGACTTCTAGGCAGACAGAAAATGTGCAGACACATCCATTACCGGCCTCACTGACCGACTATAGAGCAAATCTTGTTATCATTGCACAGAAACATGTTTAAATTTATCTCTATCATCATTTGTATTGCAGCATTTTGAAGAACTAGTTTTTGCAAAGGGTGTGTGTGCACTGCAATTGTTGTCTAAACTGAAGTGGTTATGTTTATCAGCAATGTTTACACTAAGAAATGAATAAAGTTTCTTATGCATAATTATATCGAAATGCAAATAAACATTTGTAACTTGTGTGACTGAAATGTTAATCCATCTAGGCCACTTCATTATTAAAAAGGCCAAGTTGTCACTGTAAACAATGAATTATGTATATTAATTAACTCGTTCATAATAAAATGGATTGTTAAAAACGGTTTTAATGTCATACTGCAACATCTGACATTGTCTAAATACCGTTATTTTCTTCGTTCATCACATTACAAGAACAATTTCCCCATATTCAGTATATGATGCTGTCAGGAATCGACACATCGCGTTATATGATATCTATTCAACATCTGACTAGTTAGGATAAACGTTTGTCGCATATCGTCAAGTTGTAAATGTTACTAGTACTCACTTAAACTTGTGTAAATATGAACAAGATCATATAAAATGTAGATAAATGCGTGCGATACCCCATACTTTCTGAATAATATAGTGCTAGTAGGGATTGTAAATTAGTAACTGATTACTATTCCCTCTAATGTAAAAAACTCTTAAAAAAACAGCATATAATTACAAAAATCAAAAATACCATAAGTTTGAATTTTAAAAATTATTAAGTTATTGCAACCTTTTAAATAAACATGATAAAAATCATGACATTCTAATTAACTAATTGACTAAAATTATGTTGGAATGGAATGGGAAGTAATTTTATAAAATGTGTCAAATTCCTTATATCCATTAAAAACTACAATCCAACATCTCTACAACAACACCAAAGGGAACATAATTATATTGTTGTTGGGGAGAGGTTGTTGCTATATGGAGGTTCATATGTTTAGATATAACTGCTTTTTGAAATAAAACACCTGCCTTTGTCGAGAGGTTTTTGCTCTTCGGGTGTGTTGTTTAGAAAGGTTAGACTGTATTATATTAACGTAGCCCTAACGCCTTCACCATTTTTCTGATTTATGTGTACATTATTGCTTGCATTCGCGCACAAATGATATTAATTTAAATCTTAACTTTGCCTCCGTCTTTTTAACACAACCACAATTAAGTAGTTGGGATAAAGGTCGAACCAGAACTAGATCCGTTTGCGAAATTGGGAGACCCTCACATTTTTAAAACATTTTTTTATTTAAAGTGACGTTGCCGGGTCGTACCGTCTATACCTTGTACGAGGTTGGTGGACCCAATAAGCACGATAACAAACAAAAAATAAAGTGACGTTGACCTCGAAAAAGACAACTACTAAAGAAGACATTTGTAATTGATTTAAACTCTTACAGAAATGAAAACAAAGTTAAAACTAAAACTTAAAGCTATATTTATAATGAATATAGATGTGGGTTTTTTAACTCGACTTTCCTGGAAAGGTATAGATTCCACACATTTTGTATGGTTTATTTTCATATCTTCCTATTCATAAGAGAAATAACCTAGTATATACATTTTTAATCATTTCTCTTATTAATAAACATAATATAGTAAAGCAATTAGGAACAGTTACATAATTTTAAGAAACCCCATAGTCCGTGACTAGACAATGTATCAAAAGTGCATATTTTACAAAACAAAACAATATAAAATTCTTACGGAAATTAAATTTAAGGTCCTGTGCATGTAAGTTGAAATGTGTCTGAATTTTGGTATGTCGTTCCCGATTTGCTACAAAAATAACGGCATTCTATCCATTTACACTAAGTTAGAGTTTCTTATTTTGTGCCATGTATGACAGTGGCCTAAAATAGTTGTTTTGAACTTTGAAATCAAGATACTGTTTGCGCCAGGGAGTAAAATATGCGTACGAATCGTACTGTTACTAGTGACATGCGTGGTAATTAGGAACGTTTTCAAACCTTATCTGACAGTAAATGTATCAGGTAAATTAGCTATGACCTTAGCATATATTAGTAGGTGATTGTACTATATATTTCCCACATTTGTAATACTAATGTTGTCAGATAATACTCAAGTGTCACAAAGTTCGTGTGCGGTTAAATAGTTTTGCAGTGTTTCAGTTACGTTGTTACATAATTATATGTCATATAATCCACATTCAGATTCGGACTGACAAATTAGTACTTCCGCGTTATCTTTCCTATAACGGTGTGACCAGCACACAGCTGCTAGATTTATCACATAAAATTATCGACATTATTTAAAGAACTACCGTTGGTTCGAGGTATATATTCCCTTTTTTCCTCTTGTTTGACTATCTGTACAGTATTTCACAAGAGAGCAACCAATATCACTGTAACTTATTTTAATGTTTCAGTTAAAAACGCTACAAAGTTCATCCTGCTTTATTAGGTGTCTAGTGCAGCGGTGATGCAGAAAAAGAGAAGAAAAGCAAGTCGATAACTGTCACAGCTGACGGCTTGGCAAATAAAGTAAAGCGGATTGATAAATATATTTATGTTAACATTTGTAAATTTAAATGTTTTATACGAATGCCTTTAATCATTACCTTTACAAAGGATTTTGTTGTATCAGTAGCAAAAAACTTGAGTTGTGAAAACATTTCTGATATTTCTGTTATGCATACGTTTAACGTGATAATTTAATGCCCCCGCTTATGTACTTTTATAGCAAATGTTGGTACATTTTTTTTTGTATTTTGCTACGCATATAGGCGTGAATTCGATATTTAGATATTAAATCTCCATGATCACTTTGGATGATTCATCTACTCACAGCTTTTCTATTATCAAATAAAAGGATCTTAACGACAAAATTGACCCGTATTTATACAAAAACGTATGTAATGCCGGTATTACGTTTTAAATCGAACGTGCATGCTATAGGTGTAGCACATTGATATAAGCGGATAAAAACTCGCGTTCTGAAACATTTTTGTGGTCATGTGAAGGAGCGACATAATAATATGAAAAAAGGCATACATACATAATTCTTATGTCAACGTTGTTAAAGAGTGGAAAAGAATACAACTCTATCATGCATACTTGAGAAAATTTAAAGGGACAGTTCGACTTTAAACGAATAAAAAAATCCTCATTACTTTGCTATTATAAAAATGTATCTTTAATCTCGCATGTAGAAAGACACTGATGACCTTACCTGTGAGCTTAAACTATGTATCCACCCTCAATGTATACAACTGTCCATAAAGATGTTAGTATATCCTGTGGACAAACTACCAATTACCACATTATAACTTCTATTTGTAATCACTTCGTTGTAAATCTAGATATCTTAAACGCTCTTAAACAATGCGTTCCATTTATAGTAAACGAACAAGTACACTTTTCACAGATAAAAACCTTTCAAACGTTCACTGAGAGTAAAAATATCCACAACTATCTGTTTAAATTTTCTTTAACTGCTTACATTATACGTAAGAGCATCCATATTAATGTCTATTTCTTTTACAGTTAAATTAAACTTATCTTTTAGTCGCATTTTAATGCAAATTTCCACACCATAAAAATAGTAATATTTGATTATTCTTTAAAAACCGCAAATTGTTTATTTAGAAATCGTTATTTTCGTGTGAATTTGCTATATATAACACTATCCTATACTTTACTTTGATACAGACTCGAAGCGCATGGTTGCATATAGCTCTCAAACGATACATGACGATGAACTTAGACCGTAGCAAGATATCTACGTACTAATTTACTACTCCGATACGTCGGTTTTGAACTGCAGCCATACACGAGATAATTTGTACATGAATTTTTTATTTGAAAATTACCACGATGCTAACGACTCTACTTGTAATAAACAAATAAATGAGTATAGTATATTTGGAATATTCTGCTAGTAGTGTAACAGGTGTAGGTGTATATTTAAATCGCAGGATCACACTGATTTTATTCATACTAGTATAGCATTTTTTTGTTTGATAAGACAATGATAGAACCATGTTCTACTCATTCTAAAACAATGTTACATGTACACTGTAACATATGCCTTTCTTTCGTATTCAAGACGTTAATAAATGAAACAAAGTTGCCAACAAGTCATTCTAATTTCTTGCAATATTATTGAAAAAAATACTGCACTATATTTCTAACATGTACATCGATTTGAGATGCAAAGTTAGCAATTTATTTGTACAAAAAACATCCTTTCAGCCTGTTACACATCTTTCTTGGTAAATAAGAGCTACTTATAAATGTTCTCATGGGACATTAATGTTTTCAAATAAGACATAATGCATGTGTATTAGAAAAGACTTGGATCCGTAACAAAATGTAACGTAGAAATGATAGAATGTTGATCTAACCCATAACACGCGAAATGTTGTCAATGTCCCTGTCTAGTTTTCCGTCCACTTTAGCAGTATTACAAGTTTATAACAAGCGGACATTTTACTTAACCACCCCACGGTACTAGTCACCAGCGCCAAAAGCTTTTAAGCCATGACCTTTAATTCAGTCGAAAGGTGTAGTGATTACAAGAAGCCAATTCTAACAACTTTACTACGGAGGAGTGTTCTCTGGTCACATTAAGAATATTGTTATGTCAGTACTCAAGCATGAAACGGCGACTCTATTACAACTGATTTTAAACCGGAAAAAAATATGTCACAATCGTGCTTTATATGTCAACAAGGAGCGGTTTTAAAATTGAACAACATCTAATGTTACAACAAAAAACATTAAAACTTTAATTACTGCAGATATTGACAAAGTCTTTTCAATTCCCCGTGAAGTCAAATTCAAATTTGAAAATTGTTGTGGAAAACAGTATTCATCTACGTTATCAGTTATCAAAATAGCTATAAAAGTATTTTAAATTCGGTATTTTTTACAGAATTTTAAAACCATTTTAAATAAACGACACGCCATTATGCCTTTTGATGAGGCACGATACCATTAAATATCACACATCATTATTCTTCCTGCAAGATATAATAGCACAATATTCTAAATATAGTTATGTATGAAATTAGAGTCATTTATTGTCTGCCCAAAACGTTATAATGCGCATGCAAAAAATAAAGGAAATAAGGATTTTCAGTGTTATAACAGTACCATTTTTTCCAATTTAACGTCAAAGGAGAAAAACATGAATTAGGAAAAGATGCATCGCATTTGCGCCATTTTGCAATCTGTGTTTGTTTCTGTTGAGCTTTATCTCAGTGCAGGTATGTACAGGCCGGCACTTTACCTACGGTTAATTTAGGATAGTGTGTCAGTGACGTAACAGACACAAAGGTATGCAGCGAATGCAATTGAAGGTTGATCATACTGACAAGACAGATTGTATTAACGTAATAAAAGTATACGCAGCGTATTACTGTCAAATTAGCCTTTTAAAGCAAGTGTAACTATCTATTATGGGAATGGGAACTTGACTACCACAATTATCAAATGAATATTAAGGTCATTACCCCCCCCCCCCCAATCAATGAGAATTTAGAGATTACAAGTCATTCACCTTAACTACCTATTAATTTTAATGTATAAGGATTAAACCGAATAACGCTATAGAAAACTATCTTAACATGGGAAATGAAATATGTGAACGTCCCTTGACATGTTACTGTTAAATGAAACGTCTGCTGTTTAGACATATTGAGTCACAGGGACTTTTTATGTAAGCAGTTCTATTTTGGAAATAGGGCAGAATTTAAAACACATCGTAGTTAATATGCTCATTTATAGAAATATAATTCTTTTCATATGACTGTACCTTTGCGGAAACACTCAAATATTATCGAAGATGTTAGTGTGAAAAACACACTTTTCAATTTTGGACATCATGAATGATACGTAATCAATCCACATCTATGTAATACGGCAATGTTAAGGCGAAAGAGCGCGAGTTCATCTGTCAAAAGTTTTATTAAGGTAAATGAGCTTGTAAGTCGAACACGACCTGATTTTCTCTAATATAAAAAGTTTGGGTAACGTTTTACCAAGAACAACGTTCACAAAATCTACCTGTCACTGTTAAAGTTCTAATATCTTTATAAAAGACTAGACATGTGGCTCTAATGATGTCACTTTGAGTGTCAAATACTGGGTATGACATGATCATGTGCGTATATTAAGTAACAGAATTGATAATTTTACATGCATGCTGAAAATAGAATAATAAAACACTGAATTGAAATCGCAGACATCTAACATAACTCGTGTAAAGAGTTGAGGTGTTTTTTAACACGCCACGACTGCGTTGTTGCATTTGACCTCTGTCCGAAGCTAACCTACAATTCATTTGTAACAAACTAATCAAACCGGTTATTCATATCGAGACAACAATTCAAGATTTATGTGTGCGGGTGCTACTCAATATAGGAATGGTTAACTGCTTGATTAAAAGTCTTGCAGAAATGTTTTTGGCAGCCTAGCATTCTGTCTCACAAATCAGGGCAAATTGATGTAGTTCGCATACTTTTATGGTCGATTTTTCTTATTACATTATTTTTCGTTAGTTAAAAACACGTAATATACTGCGAATCCACGAGACTATACCAGGTAAATCACAATGTCCCGGTATTATTGTTTTTACCAGTTGTCCAACAATGATTGTTTCCGCACACTGGTTTAACTTGGAACGTGGCAAAAGCTGATTATAAAGAAACAACACAGCTCGAATGACAACACAAAGTTAAATGGTTATAAATACTTTCAATATTCCTCAGGGAATAATAATTATAACTGTTTTTCTATTTAAAACAAACTCTTTAATTCAAGTGACATTTCCGCCTGACTTAATGTATAATTTGATAAATTAGTGACAACATCACCTGCTGTGTCTGTTAATTTTTTGTTTTTATCCTTGGGTTATTGTTTTTCTCTGTTGAAACTCCATTCTTTAGAAAAAAAAAAAAAAAAATAGAATAATTTAAAAAGTAATTGATATATGAAGAATCCTAAGATGCTTGATTTGTTTACAGTACGCACCTTTTACAGCCGTTCTTTGTGTTTCTATAAATCAAAAATCCTGGTTTGGTTAAAGTTCCAAAGGAAAGGAAAAACGATTCCACCGTTGCCGCTAAAAAAAAAAAAAAAAAAAAAAACTAGCCTCTGGAATTTTACAGTTTCTAATTAGGATTTAAATTGCCGGGCTAATCAAACTCCATTCTTTAGAATTAGAATTAAAGAGTTGTTTTAAATGGTTATAACTTTTTCTTTTTACTTTTCTGAAGTGTGTTTTTTTAGAATTCATTACAAAATTCCTGACAGTTGTCCTTGGACAACATTATCATACATCTCATTTTGATACGTTACAATTTGGTTAAGACACGACAAGATATTTGAAAAAATATACTCAATAATAAGTTGCTTTAAGTCTGATGAGTCACGTATCTTTTCCACCGCAACATGCTCACATTCCTCTGTTTAATCAATGACTATCATGTCGATTACATTTTTTACCAATTATTTATCAAATGTTTGCGACTGAAAGAATTTTATTCACTAAAGTTGAAACATTGAAGATCTAACAAATAAATTGAAAATCGTTACAAGCATAGATACTGGAATTGTGCAGCAGACAAATCTGAATTTTATGCATACATCCAGGGACAGATAAAAAGGACTGTTTAAATACAGAAGTAATTTCTTGATCTTGAACTATGTATGCACTGGTGAAAAGACATACGTTTTCATTGTCTCGGAACATCAGACATCAGATTTGCATTGAAACACAGAGCAGCTCTCTGCAGCAATCAATATTTGCTGTCTTCAGAATCTTTTGTAATTGTTTTGATAACTGATGATTTGCATGTACAACATGAAACAGACACTCTTTTTACAGCCAGAATTATGTTCTCAGCTTAAATAGCTTTACAATCAGAACCAACTGAGAGCATATAAATCAAATACAATCAAATATAATCTCTTTTATTGTGAACTTAATTCGTTCAACAAATTGAAGAAATTGTAAATCAAATCAATTCGAAATCTTCTTTTACTGGAATTTTACAGTTTCTAATTAGGATTTAAATTGCCGGGCTAATCAAGATATTGTTAGGATGGGGAAAATGTGGGGGAAAAAAACTTTAACATCCTTTTTAGTACATTCAGCCCAAATGAAACTCAGTTTGAGTTTATTTTTGGCTGCATTTCGAAACTGTATCCGTAGAGAAGATTTTAGTCAAACTGACGCAGATGGATAAATTGACAAAAAGAGGCTAGTTTTTTTTTTTTTTTTTTTTTTTTGGCTAGCGGCAACGGTGGAATCGTTTTTCCTTTCCTTTGGAACTTTAACCAAACCAGGATTTTTGATTTATAGAAACACAAAGAACGGCTGTAAAAGGTGCGTACTGTAAACAAATCAAGCATCTTAGGATTCTTCATATATCAATTACTTTTTAAATTATTCTATTTTTTTTTTTTTTTTTTTTTTTGAAAGATACACAAAAATTACTCTTTTCCATAGCTTTAAATCAATCAAGCCAAAGTTTATTCATATTTCAGGAGCATAATTAAAATGGATTATACTAATGTGTGTTTATTTTTAACCCGAGGGATACCTTCTCAACCTACTTCTACAATTAGTTACAGATTACTTAAAATCTGCAACAAGATGTAAACTGCATTTCAATGATTATCCACATGTTCTACAACCAGAAAACAAGAAAGCTTTGTTAAAATCATTTCGAAAAGCTTAAATAAATCATTGATTATATCAAAGTCTATGCGATCTGTTAAAAACTTCGGCTAGAAATTGGTTTTGGATTTATTGCTACATAAATATGAAATGAAATGTAACTGGACAACAAGCATTAAAACAAATAGTTTCAGCTTAAGCATATTTTGTTCAATTATTCTTACTTCGTAACTGTTTTCTGTATTTATTTCATGCAATCCAATTGCTTTCGGTGTCTCGTAAAAATGCTTAGATTAGACGTTACATCCATCGTAGATTAAGTACAGAAGTATAGATCTTGACAAAATAATACTATAAAGCATTCAGCCTAATCAAAGATAGGCTGATTGGACGAAATAACGTCTGTATTTGTAATGGTTCTAAAGGTAAAATGTAAGTCAACGTAATTAACGCAAATTTATCTATAATCTTTACCTTTGTTGTACTCACTGACTTGCTTTGGATGTGGTAATATTTAGTTTGATGAAACATAATTTTGTTTAGTAATTTCAGACTAGTTTTGACTAGAGTTAATAACTGATTTAAGTTAAAGTCTCTGGATCACTTCGAATTAACTGATTGATATTGTAAAATGAATATACTTAAACATGTTTGAAATTGATAGAACCATGTTCTATTAATGCTTAGAAAATATTGTCGTCTTCATATTTTTTGTATTTAAGTAGTTTTTTCATGAAAACGAGTTGTCAGGAAACCCTACCTTATTTTTTGTAATAATTATTATCATTGAACAAAGTACTGCTCTTTATTTCTAGCATGTACAAAAATGTACATTCGGTTAAAAGTAAAGTTATGAATGCTGTTAAAGGTCATTTCCACCGGTAAGGTGTCTTTCTTTGTAGAATAAGAGGTGCCTGTCAATGTGGTCCTATGACTTTCATTATTATCTATTGTTAGGCCCTTGGTCGACGATACTTACACAAACGAATGCGAACGAAGATGTGTCTGTAGTAGCCGGAATACGCACATGCATTTAAATTAAGTTTTAAATTTTGAAATCTCGTAAAAGTCTTATCTTGTAAAAAGTGTGATATTTGTAGCTTACGCATTCTTTATTCTAAGTTCGATGACTTTAATTGTTCTCCTATATAGAATAACGAATTTGACAGAACTGTAAAACAATGCTAACATATTGCTTCAGTAGCTGCATGAGTAATTAAATGTTGTTTAAACCCCGATTTTTGTTTATATCGAATATTAATAGCAATACATACTAGCACTAGTATTGTAAAAATGATATGCCGTAGTACAAAATTTACGTTTTCAACCAAATCTGAACAATTTTCCAGTTTCAAACTTTTTTGGTACTTTTTGCTCAAAATCACGCTAAATTGTTTTAGTCATTGTTCATAGTACTCTCTTTCTCATTATTGTCTATCATTATTATCATTATCATTATTGTTGCTTGCTTGCTTGCTTCTATGATTGGTTGTACAACTTCGCAGGATAATCACTACAACTTAAACGCTGCAATATACACCCACGTATACTACTTATACGTATCTCTATTTTGGTTTCATTTAAACAATACAGCACCAAAACACCACGTTGCCATTTAAATTGTAAAGAAATATCAACGATCATTACATCTTTAATTGGGAAGCTAAATTATTAACCGGCTGAACCAAATTGAACCAAGAGGGACACGGCGGAACGGCGAAAATATGCAAAAGGTATTTTTGCAATTATAGCTTCAGCGCAATCGCATTTACAACAGAATTAATATAATATGTCCGTTGGGAAAGAATGTTCTCGGTTCAGATGAAGCCAGCAAAACCAGCACGGGATTACCGAAGGTCGCGTAGTACTTAACATGTGCCGCTTACACCGCAAGGCTGTTTAGAGTTGGTTTAAAACAATCACTGTTTTCATACAATACTTCCAACTAAATCGTTAATGGTTAAAAGTACATCTTGCACGCTTTTTCCCTATTTCACAAATGCTTAACGAGGTGACTGTTTGGGAAACGTAATCATTATGATGATAAAATACACAATCGAACGCATTGCAGAAAGGAGTAAGTTAAGCCAAACATACCTTACTCTTAAAAAGAAACGAAATCTTGAAAAAGAAACTTCGTTGTTACCATTCAGCCTTAAAATCACAGCTTGAAATTAGAGGAAAAATTGTAGAACGTGATCAAACTGAATTATCGAGTTACCGTTTAAAACTTTAATTTAGCCCGAATAGCTAATCATCAATGATGTAGGTTTGACGCTCCCAATACTGTACTTGTAACTGTTTGTTATTTAGGTTCATCTGAGGCTAGATTTCTGTCACATCTATTTTTGAAGAGCTGTTTTAGGAGAACGGTAAATGATAAAAATCTAAAACAAATAACTAGTTATAGCTTCATAAAAAATGAATGAATGCAACATGACTTTCTAAGTTAAGTTTAGAGATTACGGTCACTATGCAAACAAATACAGACGGACCAACAGACACCTCAATTAATATCAAAACAAAAATCAAATGATGACACACGTATGTGCATTAAGACTTAATGAAGCATTCATGTTCAAGTACCAGTAACAAAGTTTACATGAGGATTTAACTGTCTGCCAAAATGCAGAATTCAAGAGACTAACATAAAAAGTAGCAGAATAACTAGAAACATTCATTGTATAGTATGCACTTATACAAACAACGCTTATTGAATTACAACAAATTAATTAACAAAAAAAGTAATAATCTTATGACGGCTACAGTCATTTTCAGGGTTTTCATTGATTCAAATTAATTTGAAATAACGTCCCTTCTGCTAAATATCATCAGACAATTTTATTAAGTAATAGATATACCTAAAGACTTTGTTTAATTAAACAGTATTTATTCAATAAATGCATATACAATATTTCTGTTACATGTAAATAACAGCAAGGATCGGGTAGAAAGCTTATTTAAGAACTCCCTCCTAAAGACTTGTATTCTGTTTTTCGAAAGATATTTTTTAAAAGTACATTGTTATTTTTAGTAACTTTTTATCCTTTGAGATGTAAGATCATTTCTGTGTCTGGGCTGTATTATTCATGTATCAAAATCACATGCTCTATGTGTGAGTTAGGAAAGAGGAAATGGAAGTTTTTGCAACTTCATCTTTCTAGGCTTAGGTGCAATCGTTCTATCATAACCATGGATACTCTAGGGGAATTTATTTGGAGCAAGTGACTTAGTTAATGCATTATGCTGTAAAGATTGAAGAATAATTGATATATATATCAACAGTTCATCCCTTCTTTAATCTAGAATTTCTTTAAAAAACGGAAAGCGTAAGACCGAGGACACTGTGTAGCAAAACATATCACTTATTAACATATTTCATATGATATAAAAAATTGTTTGTTAGGAGAATTTTAAGATACAATGTAGATATGAGTATTTGGTATTACTTTTTATAGACTCATATTCAAACTTATTCAAACTTCATTTTTCAACGATTAGATCTACGAATTGATAAAGATTCCCTTCGCAGTTAAATGACAGTAATAAATCAAAGACAAGCACATAGCGAATGAAATTGTAAGTAATATTTCAAAACAATAATTCCGACAAAATCAGCAATTAATCTATTTGAATTATTCTTATCGACTTTTCAGAGCCTAGTATACTGAACTGTTTTAGGGAGTGGCAGAAACAGAATAACAATAAATATACAGTTAGTTTCATGTTGCGTACATACCAGGCATTACCCATTCAATGCTTTTAAAGCAGCAAAATTGTTCAACATTGTAGCAACATACTTAAACGAACAGTGTCACCCGTCGCTAAATTAACATACTGACTAATGATTTGGACTAAATAATGACAGCAATTTAGTCCGGAAAAGTATGGATATAAAAGAATTTGATTTATTTGAATCTCATCGTATCTATATTGAATTGGGTACAAATAAGTTTATAAAGATCCCAGTATTATTACAAGTCTATTTCCGAGCGTTGTGCCATTATTTCATTCCGCAAAACAGAGGCACAAATGTCTTTTTGAGTGTTCCAAAATACCATTTTAAGTCGGGAAAGCACATTAAGAAACAACGACAATACAATTTGAAAATATGTTCATATCAATTCAAACAACTGTTTCAGACATGGAAATTTGTCTTTCGAAGTAATTTCTATAATATTTTATTCTAATGCTGAAAACTGATGAATTACTTGTATTGCTGTTTAGAGCACATGCTCTTTTATTGCAGTCTGAATTGTGTGTTTACAATCAAAATCAACTTAAAAGCACATAAAACAGACATTTCATCCTGCAGGTTGAACTAAATTACATTCTGCAAATTGTTTAAAGACAAAATCAAATAAAAGTGAAATCTTACAAGATGTTAGTGCTCTTTGATTATGGTCGAGATTATTTAGCTGATTAAAGTGTTGAGGGAATTTTGAAAATTTAATCTTACATGTAGTTTTACGACCTAGTCAGAAGTCTTATTCGTAAGGTTACTCAAAAAAGCAGCAGTGTCATTTAAAGCTTGACAGTACAGGAGAAAGACACGTGACTTCTTCTCCATTGCTAAACATTTGTAATGTTTTATGATGTATGTAAAAATAATATCACGAGAAAGCTGTCACCTCTGTATATCTAATATGTTAAAACAAATATGATTAATGTACACATGATTGTACATATTAAATACCTACATTTATACTTCAATAGCTTAAGCTATTGAGAAACGTGTTATTCAACTCTGGAATGTGAATATGCTTTATCATGTTTAGAATGAGCTGAATGACCTATGCTCCCAAAACAATCGACAGTGCTTATCGAGAAAACATGTTTAACTCACGTGTTTATGCATTTATTATTCTTAACAACGGATTGGGACCGTCGAAAATCGAATTTTGCCGTCGAATTAACGATCATACGGAAAACTGCATGTTATTTACATTTAATAGCCAAATAATTAATAGGATCATTTTAATGATTATATTTTCTTTTAAGAACATGAGTGCTTAAATTTTTAAAGACTATTTTGAAGAAATGCTTAAAAAAGATAATCTTGGAACACAAGTTTTATATACAGTTATAAGATGTGCATCGAGTTCACATACATAAAAGGCTTCGAAGATATATGAACATAATCTATGAAAAATCATAAGAAAATTATAACTTGAACTTGAACCTACAGGACATAATTCCAGTTCAGTAATGTATACGCTATATTTTCATTTTATAGCAGACAACACAAGATGAAAGGATATGATGTACAGTAGTCGGAACGTAACAGTTGTCAAAATTTGCGTATATCGTGCGTATAACGTGCGTGCAACGTGCGTATAACGTGCGTGCACTCATCGTGTATTTTGTCAATCGTATATCGTGTATCATATCGTATCATTCATCGTGCAACGTGCACCATATACTATACACGATATACGATTCGCGATGCACGATAATCCATACGGTATACGTACGATTCGATTGTGTATTTCGTAGTTAATCGTTTTACTTAGCGTGCACATCTCCCCCCAAAAAAGTGCTGATTTCAGTTTATATTATTTGGTGTAGTTGCGAGCGAGAAAGACTTCCGGGACAGGTCGAAGACATTTTCACCTCATATCCGAAATTTAGGTCTATTTTTGCAACGGAAAGGACATCCTTTTTATCTAAACTGTTGTTGTCAATGCATTCCTTAAAGTGCAGCAGACAAGGTACGCCTGTATCGAAGCAACATATCGTGGGTATGATGTTAACAAGTGTTTTATTGGCTATATGCAAATAATACGCCGAATCAACTACACTTTACGAAAATATTTAAAGTCCGAAGCAATCCAAAACGTCCCCCCAAAACAAAACGTCCCCAGACCAAAACGTCCCCCCATATGACCAAAATGTCCCCAATACTGCCTGATTGGAATAATATATCCGTTAGCTGACATGAAGAGAAGGTAATTAGGTATTGTCTTTTGACTGAATAATTAGTTTGAGTCTCATCAAATGCCTCATTGTCATTCAAAACAGGGTCTGAATATTGTCCAAAATTAATTCAGGCCTCCAGCTGGCCCCTTTGTGCGTTGTCCTCCACTCCTGCCTACCTGTTTGAACTTGAGGCTGGGGTTCGCCCCTTAGACTGGGGCGCCAGGAATAGATTCTCAAATATTGAGCGAAAGTCAAGGTTTTGGTCAGTGAGATCATAAAGCACGGCTTTTTTGTAAGATCCTCCTACAAGTGCCCTATGAAAACAGAATGATCAAATCTGACATACCGCATCTCGCAAAGTTAGAAACTCAAATGATAGATCAGATATTTTTATTCTGGACATCTACATATATACACAGATGGGTCTAAAAATCCAGGCTCTGGTATATTAGCTTCAGCTGTTGTAATCCATCTAAACATGTATGTTGCCATCATAGGAAGATTGACAAATTATTGTTCCATTTATCAGGAATACTCTATAACCTGTTCCTGCATTTATACCAGAAATGATAACAATAGACACTGCATTGAGCTGTCTTTTACATCATCAACCTAAAAACTTGCTATATTGTATATATTTTCAGATTCACTATCATCTCTGTTCTCAATGAAATAAAAAACAGTCATTCTAGACCAGAGTTATTGAATACATTATTATTATTCATAAATTTTATCAATGCCTAAAAACAGGCTTACCAGTTACCATGTTATAGTGCCCAGCTCATGTAGGTTTATGATAATATCTGGTAATGAGAGCAGATGATAAAGACAAAAGGGGCCTGGTTTAGGGGCCATGATCCAGGACATACCATACTCACCCACGAAATATATGCCGGGATTCGAACCACTATCCTGGATGGATGGTGTAGAGAATTGAAACTTAAAACAAACACTTTTGCCGCAAAACAGTGCGACCTGGCCGTCCTATGGGATACTTGACAAATTACAAAATGGACAAATCAATCACACGTCTAGCTAGGCTGGGCGCAAACTTACTACCAACCAGCTCGGGTTGGTACATACTTTGGGTTGACCAGGTTTGCATCTAGTGCTTGTAAAATGTAACACCTCTCACTGGCTATTTGACTGCATAGCTTTCACCACACAGAGACTAAAATTCAAGCCAGAAATGGATAAGCTTGGACTTGCATGGTTTCACTATTAATAATTATTCTCAGTCTAAGAAAAGCCCTAAGTTAATGTGTATAAGGGTTGTTGGAGAATAACATAGTAGACTGTCAAATGACTGATAAAATTAGTTATCTAATTTACTCCAGTTGCTATCAGACCCCATCCTGTAGGTCACTAGTCAAAATCCTAAACAATTTTTGTATAAATGCAATTTTTTATATTCAGTAAGTACTTAGTATTTTAATTGTAGTAGTAAACATGCTGTTTCACTGGTTAGTGGGTGTTGATTAAATTGGCAACCCAAAACATTAAAATTCAATCTTGTTATTATTTAGCAAATCATAGTCTGCACATAACGAAATTGCAGGGAGTGGCGGGTGACATGTTGGTAGTAGGGTTGCCCAACCACTGTACCTGTTACATGCCTGTTTCAGTTATAAAATACTGTAACTGTAATTTATATCTTATATATAATTTAATACTGTATGGTAGTTTGCACTGTCTGTATGGCACCATATAATATTATAATTAAACAAAATTTCACTGGCTATTATCTGTAATATGTTGGGGACGGAGGGGGTAGGGGCGGGTTCAGGATAAATGTAAGCCGTTGCTACTTACAAACCTACTTGTACTACCTCCAATTGAATGAAACATTAACCCTTTTATCATGATCTGTAAGTAGATCCTTGCAGGTTTGGACTGGCCACTGGCCAACAGATGCTACATCTGATCACCTGCATCTTTCTTACCAGTTTAACTATAACAGACTCTTACTCTCTTACTTCAGAAGGAGGCACATAGAAAAAATTGATTTTAATCAAGTTGTATACCTTGAAATAGGTTTTATTAGATTTGTAATATATATCAGTCTTGTGAGAACCCTCACACTTGATTATAATAATTGTATTTTAGTATTACAAGTAGTTCTTTTACTGAAGATCCTAATTAAATTAAGTAGTAAGTTCTGCAAAGAGCTCATTATTTAAGTATACGTACAATAGTATAATATCACTAAAAGAGTACCATAATCATGTTGTATAAAATGAATAAAACATTTTAAAAACTAAGATTTCTTTTAAGGCTAAGATGGCAAAATTGTGCTTGTGTGGACTTCCCGTAAAGCCAGTGATACCGGCTAACACCTGTTTTTTTGTAGTTTTATTTTTGAACACCTCTATATTAATTGTGTGTAGTTTGTAATCTTAATAGCTTAATAAAGAAAATAATATGAAAATCACATCTATTACTAAGTCACAATTTACTCTGGTCTCAGTAGACCGGTTGTATAGTTATGTAGTCATATAGTACTTCTGACACTGATCTCCTCTGGTTAGTTTCATAAATTGAAACCATTTTAGAAATCTTTCAAAGGGCCTTTTTTCCTGTAAGTGTGGCAGAGGTGGTGCTTGAACTCTGTCCGGTTTATTAAATTTGTTCCTCACCCCCCCCCCTCTCTGATAGTTTCCTTAAAATGCCTAGCTTACATCAATTTGAACAAATATAGATCTTTTTAAGTTCTTTCTACATATCTAAATTCCAAAATAACTAAAACAAAACATGAGTACCATCATTGCTGAGCTCTATTCTGCAGTCTCATAGTTATTGAGGTTTTTGAAACATGTGAGGTTACACCCCCTTTATAAATATAGAGTGTTGCTTAGCTCTTTTCATATTGTTGTCAGTCTTCCATCAAATTATTTGCTAATGCTACATGTGTATTCCAAGAACATTTTTTCCAAATGATCTACTACATGTATAGTATAAAAGTAAAAGGTAAAGTGCTTTTTTATTATAGTGTCACCCCTATTTAAAGGGCCAGCCATTTCTGACTTATGAGAGACTTTTTTGAGCACATGTACCTCCCGAATCCTACCATTTAATGCCAGGCACCAGGCAGGTAGGCATACGGTAACCATTATTTAACTAGCTGGCGGCTCACCAACCAGCTATATCAGAACGGACCCCTGGTGGGCTTCAAACCTTCGACCTCCCACTCCAAAGGCGGATGCCTAAACCACAAGACCAAGGGAGACGGTATATGTACATGTGTTACCACCTCATAATATCATCAGACTTATGTACATAGGATATGCAAACAAAATCTAAATGCTATTATCTCATAGCCTTTATACTGATGAAACTACTTATGTAAAAAATGCCATAGATATATTAGATATTGGAATGTACATCATTTTTTTGCCCAGTAATTAACCATCCATTGATGTTCATTGTATCTTCTTCATCATCATTATATCAAATAAACATATAATTCCATATAAGATTATATGTTTCATGTACATACATGTATATGTTAACACCATATATGGCTTTTGAGACTGTATAATCTAGGCTGTGAGATGTGTCTTCTCCAGGGTTCTAATTGAATCTGCTATCCACCACTGGATGCAGAGTTGTGTCATGCAATTGGACCATTCCATTATTCTACAGAGGGTCCAAAATAATTTTGCAAATGATTTTTAATCTGTCCCCCCCCCCTTTTTTTTTTTTTTTTTTTTTTTTTTTTTTTGGTTCATTTCCTAGAAAGTTTTATAAATTTTATCCCAAAAATGGGTGAGAAAATTTATAATACATAACAGTCTGTTTAATTTTACTTTTAAATTTATTACTACCCCAATAAAGTATTACTCAAACCACCTCAACAGGGGTTCTGAATCTAAAAGAATGGTAGCAGTGACATAAAGTATATGAAACTGCGTGCCAAGAATTTAACTACATTGAAATAAAGATTAACTTTAATAACCCTCTTCACTCTAGAAAATATCACTGTTTCCTAGAGGTTCATTTTTTCTATGTGTTTTTATATACCCCACCTATAGAATAGGCCCACTAAAACACAATATAAAGTAACATGATATAAAACTTTACATAGAATTAATCACCATAGTCCACAGTACATAAATACTGCATTGCGCTTTTAATTATCTTCTCTCCTCTAAGAATAATCTTAGATTTCTAGAGGGACATTTTTCACTTTCGGGCTACCGGAAAAAACCTAAATATTGTTCAAAACTTTTTTCTATTAAAACATTGGTCAAAATTAGGGGCTGTATAATC
>JAFMSR010000014.1:26160874-26268374 GCA_022818135.1 Saxidomus purpurata
CTTTGGATTAAAACTCCAGACATTTTAAAATAATAAGTTGTGGAAAGAATATAACAACGGGTTGTGTGAGAAGTTTAATGTCACTGTTAATCATTGTACGTCTGATTTTCATATTAAGTGCATTTCATCTTCAGAGGTAGTATACACCGATTGACTGAAACCTCGCGTACTACTTAAAGTACTAATAAGGCCGATATCTTTATCGAATCTTAATATACTATTAGTTCAAAAGCATTATTTTCCCATAAAGTTGCATTTACTTATTCTTCCAAATTTGGTCACGATTTTTGTGCAAGGTGATGCAGCCCTCATCAATATTTAACAAAGCACATTTTTAACACTTTCAAACGGTTATGTATATCGTAAAGGTGTGTTTGCTAACGATAAAAGTTTTAGTTGTCAAACAACTTCCTGAGATTTCAATACATGTTTGTTTTACAATATTCTGTTTTCTCTTTCGAGCAGTTGCTTTAAAAGCTATAAAAGCATGTTTCCTTTAACCTGTACAGAAGTAGAAAAAGTTAATTCTATAATGTACATGTATCAGTTTGGCCTAATTGATACACAGCCTGAAAATGAGTCATTTCCTTAGTCAAAATATAAAATCTTGCTTACCCTGTTTCACCAGAAGTTACGGTTTTGCACTATGTTTAAAGATATATCTACCAGAGCGATATAGTATTTGTATATTTGACAATTTAGTTTTATTGGAATTTATCATGCAGTGTTACGGCGATTGGAAGGCAAATTGGACGTCCGGTTAATGACGGATTTCGCCATGAAAAATGATACCATTATTTATCCAAACCGGCCATGCCCGTTGAGATTTCAACAATAAACCATTTGATATACGAACGTTTGTCAACCTCTTGGTTCTGATAATTAGAAGTTCTAACCAACTGACTCTTGAAAACAATGTTTTCTGAAAAGTTTAGTTTCCTTTCTTGATCGAAATAATTTCGTCGGAAATTGAAAGCATTGATGAATGGCTGTGCATGTAGAGAAAGATAAGTATCAAAAAAGGTTTGAGTTGCATAATTTGTTCTCTAACTAATTAACCTCAGGATATGGTTAACATCGCAGAAAATGAAACCAAAAAATCGCAAAAGCATTGTACTAACTCTCGTTTATATGACAATACCAGTATGTGTGTTTTACATTCAGTTACAATGTGGTAGAACAAAATTTGTACCAAATGAAGTTTAATCCATGGTATCAAATACTATCCGAGGCGAAGTTGTCTTTAACATTGTATTTTACACCTTTGAAAAGGCACAAAAACATTGAAATTGGGACGTTACGTGATGTGATGTGTTATGTTACGTTACGTTACACTAGTTTCTTTACGTTAGGTGAAGTTAGGTTGTGTCACTTAATATTGTCTGGGCAATTTCAATTAGTAATATTTCATAGTGACGAGGTGTATTTAGAGGCTTTGTTCGGCATGTTCCTTTATATCAAATGACATGGATAAAAAACTAAATGAAACTGAAAAGTCATAAATCCACGAAAGCTTTGACAATGCATGTAGTACCTACGGTATCAATCGTTTCCAAAGATTCTCTTGTTTATGTTTTAATAGCAATACATACCGCTTTCTAATAGGCATGTATCATTGTTTTCATATTCAAAAGTAACAGGTGATTCAAATAGTGAATTTTGCTAATTTAGTTCAGCATATAGTTAAAAAGAAGATTATCGTAACAATATACATACATACTAAGGAACTAAATAAAGCAAAACAATCGGTTGAACACTTAGTAAATAGTATTTGACTGATTTTACAATGTCATTCAGTGACAGAGAGTGAAAAGTAAAGCATAAATAAAATCTTTTATTGACGCACTAATACGGTCAAATAAATGTTTAAGACATACTCTCTACCTGTCGACTAAATTTAGTCAGTTTTGTAGTTTTCGAGTGCCAGCAAGTAACTTTATGAAACAACAACAACAACACAATAATACTGATTGAGACGAACATAATCATTGATAACCGAGAATAAGAAAGAAAATATGTTGTCACCAATTTCAGAAATGTTCCAGACATTGACATTTGTCTTCCGAAGGCATCTCATCTATATTCTTTATCTCTGTTTATAATTGATAAACTGTTTTTATATATGAGGGATGATTCTCCTTTATTGCAGAATGAATTGTGTATTTACAATCATAATCAGCTTTAAATTGAATATATCAGATATTATATCCTGTAGCTATGTTGATGTTATTCCACCCTGTGTATTTTGAAATGGTTTTATCTTTGAAATGTAATTTTATGTCTTATATCTAGGGCGAAACTGCTCAGCTGATTTAGATATTGAGGTAATACTACATGCTGCATATCCATGCTCTTAGCCTTGTGATTTCAGGGAAGAAGAGTTTTAAAAAAAATCTTATTTGTGGCCATAGCAACAACAGTTCTGTATGTAATGTTCTTTGAATAATTTTGGTAGAGCTTCATGCAATGAACATCCCTATAATTATTACGCTTCATCAATATTGGCCCAGTCGTTTTTTGAAGCGAAATGTTGACGATCGATGGACAATTATCCATCCTAAAGGCTAAACCTGTCATAAAGTGCCAGGTGAGCATAAACAATTCAATAACATTTGTTTCAAGTAATGTTTAGAAATGCTGTTACAACAGTAGATAAGTTTGTCAATAATAATGATAATGGCTCTGCATATCTTTAACTAGACTTATAAAAGTCTGTTGAGATTGAGAGGTCTTAAATTTTATTCTCTTCAAGTCTTTTTTGTCTTTTAAGAAAGTATCTCTATCAAAAATTTGTCAATCAAAGCTTATCTCAAGTTTGAGTCAAGGGAAGGAGAAATTGTGACGACTGATGCCAGTCTCATCTTTAACTTGCTTGTTTAAGAATGTTGTATATTTATACGAACGCATATTTTACGATTTACTAGTATATTACAGAAAATTTATGCTTTTCCTTATAAGTCATGTGAAGATTAACTCCCTGTTTAATAAACTGAATCAATCCGATGGTATGTATTTATAATAAAATGCAGTCAAACTGTTTCAGGGAAATACATCAGAAAAAATCAGAGATCAAAATTTATGCTCCTATGGTTGTCTACCACTTGCTGGACTACCAAATATAACCTCTAATTGCCACTTATCTTTCCCTACGTGCGTAACCATCTATCAAAGTTTTCAATTTCCGACAAAATAATTTCAATCAAGGAACAAAACCCTACTTTTCCGAAAGATCTGGTTTTAAGTGCCAGTTTGTAAGAAATTCTTATCATTAAGACCATGCTGTTGACAAGTGTTCGTATATCACACGGTTTGTTGTTGAATTTGTTACGCTAATCACCGGTCTGGGCGAATAATGGTATCATTTTTCATGGCTTAATCTGTCATTAACCGGACGTCCAATTTGCTTTCCAATCGCAGTACGAAATGTCACCGATACTGCACGAAAAAAACGAATACGAGTACAAAATACGGAACGGTCAAATTGAATATAAAACACGTACTTGTTACGGAGGTCTCACGCCTAAACAGAGTTAACAAAAACATTTCTTACTTCCCCAGAGAAAGCTAGGCTACTGGTTACTGACACAATGTATAACTTTACGTTAACTGAGGAAAACATTATCAAGCATATTATGTGCTACATCCAAAATGTATATAATATTTTACATGATTATGTATGTACTATTTTCACTCATTTTTTTTTGTTTTTTTTTTTTGTTTTTTGCCCATGCTCAAAAGACAAAACGAAAGTTCATGATAGAATACCAGAACTTCTGTTTTACAACACAAACACTTTTATAATATCAATTATAGTCCTTTCATTATTTTATGGCGATGTGTATATCTTTTATAAAATATAAAAGTTGAAACGGCTGTAATTATTTTATTTTGTTTCACGAGCCTTATAATACTGAGATAGCTTGAAAAAAAAACAAATATTTAAAAATTATTTCATCTAAAATACGGTTTTCAAGACAAAAACGTGATAGGAATTGATCTAGGACAAACTGACACGATTGACCTAATTGCCATGACAAGAGCGGATCATTGACTAAAATTTTAATATAATGTGAATACACATTCTTAACCTACACAAGAATACGGCTTTATTGCGTAATAAAACATGAAGTAAAATATACGTGTATTTAAGTTTAACTTTATATTCACCAAACGAAGTCCGTCTCGTCATGTTGCTTCTTCCATTTCCAATTCGAAAATGTCATTAAATACATATCTTAATGTTTCAATAAAAAAGATTAATTTTCAGTATTGATTACTTATCTGCAAGTTAAAGTGATTGGGAACAAAGTATTGTTGTTTTGAAAAATTCATTGCATTGCATAACAATGAATACGTTTTGCAGTAACATGCACTTGTAAAAATATAACATGTACAAACAACTATTTATGAAATTAAGAGGTGCAATATTATGCACATGATATGGTTGCCGCTTGAAACTATCGTTTTGCTCTGAACTTGTCTGCATAATGTTGCGGAGAAGGTATTTCCTTTAATGCAAAATTCAAAAACACAAAATTATGGCTTTTCTATTTTATTGAAGTCGTATGGTGTACTTGTTTCATTTATCACTGAAAACACCAATAAATTAAAGTAATATAAGGTAACCTGGACTTTAACTTGCCTTGAAGCACAACAACGTAAATATTTTTAAATACGAGTCGAAAGCACAAAGTGAGTAATGTCATAGCAGGGGTAGAATTTCATACAAAACTAGAACAGAGAGTTCTTAGACGACGAAAAAAAAACAACAATAATCAACAAAATTAAATAATTTATGTCAAACAACACAGAACAATTGTAGCCGATTCATAGGGAACGGTTAAGTCATATTCTAGGATTTTGTGCGATTAATTTAGTGATTAGTGTCTATTTTTGATAAACAGTCTAATTAAGTCATAAACTTTTAGGGTACTATGAATATATACATTTGAATTCACTTTGATTATCGAGAAATAATCTTGATCATACACTTTTTTTCAAAACCATTTACCTCACTCTAAGGTTGCGAAAAGGGCAGTTGAAGTATTTGGCAACTAGAATTGTCGTCCCCGTCTCTTAAGAAGAAAAACACGCACTGGAGTAGGACCGTCCATCACAAAAATGTATCTCTAAACTTCACACCGATGCTTCCTAGCATGTTTGATGAAAATCCAACTTTTCCATATGAAGAGTGGAGACGATTTTCAATTTCCATGCCCTTATAACCTTGACCTGTCACCCCTATTCATAGTTTGTACAATTAAACTTGCTACTACTTGTTACAACTTTCAGGTTTCTATGACCTTGAACTTTGATCATATATCCCCGAATGATAATATATAAAATAACAGGTCATACTGACTCCTTAGAAAAAAATGAAATCAAACATGAAATTGAGCTACTGAATAGAGGACAATATTCTTACCTACGGATCCCTGTGACCTTGACCGTTTACCTTATGAACCAACATTATAACGTGAAAAAAACATTTCATTTTGATGCTTTCAATAAAGTTTGAAAAAAATCCAAGGAGAAGTTTTCGAGGTGAAGAGAGACAAATTTGTGTATTTACAAGCCCTTCGTTGTTTGACCCCTTTTTTAGTTTATGTCTGCATAATAAGACTTTATACTGATGTTTTCTATTATGTCAGATGAAAATTAAAATTGAAATGGAATGAAGAGCGGACAGCAATTCTAATTTTCATGACCTTGTGACCTAGACCTTTGACAACAGGTCTTCATATTATAATTCGCTAAACCAGATTTAAACTGATGCTTCTCTATCTCTTACTTAGGGTTAAGGAGATGAAGAGCAGATACGATTTCCAACTTTTAGGTCAATGTGACCTTGTGCTCTTGCCATACAGTCCAAAATTATAATAGACACAACTAAATTTCCTACTCAAGCCAAGTTTGCTGAAAATCCAACAAGTGGTTTAGGAGATGAAAGCGGCGATTTCCAACTTTCAAGAACCTGTTACCATAACCGTTGACTTTGAGACTCAAATTGTAACAGTTATAAAACATTTATACTGATGCTTCCCATTAAGTTAGATGTAAATCAAACGGGTTTTTTTATGAAGAAAATATACTGTTAACTTAGTACATTTTAAGGATAGTTGTTTACCTTTTATCTTATGTAATCTATTTATACACAAGGGAAATCATTTCAAAGCAAGCGGGACGGTTAAGGCGTTTGTGATAATGATTTATCATGTTAAATTTAATGAATAATTGATTAAAATTAAATGAAGTTTGATATATGGTTTATGCTCCCCTTGATGTTTTGTCAACCATTACAATACTAAAAGCCTTTTTGATAAATGATTATCAGACGATACATAATAAATTGCGTAACGTCATTAATTTCATATCAGTATTACAGTAACACATTGATTCCATCTCCGGTGAACAAAACGAAAAAATCATTTCATAGAATGCAGAACTTTTTGCAGTCCAAGTGTTATTACATATCTGAGACATGCAAAAGAAACGTGACAATGGCGCCTTTTCGTTAGAAATAATCTTTAAACCAATATTGTAAATAAAACGCAAAATAGAGAAAAAATATAACTGTTGTATTGACTAAACTATTAACGTTTCTTTCATAAATTTGAATATGTTTGTTATCATAAAATATACGTATTCAAATCAAACGAAACAATTTAGGGGCCATTAAAGCACTGTAATTACTAATTTTCGTCCTAGTATTCTCATTATGATGTTTCTAACAGCGAGAAAAAATAGTTGGATAAACTAGCTGTAAAATATTTGTCAGGATTAAGCATTTAAGATTTCTGTTAGGGAGTAATTGCAAGTCACATCGCTTCGTATCAAAATCCGTCATTGCCATCATCTTTACAAAAAATGTATTGATTTGGGATTTCCAAAGTTGTTCGGCACTTTATATATATATATATATGTGCAAAATCGAACTCTTCGAAAAAAATTACATGAATTACAGAATCAGTTTTAACAACACTTCTTGAGAAGAAATATCGATTATGCGTAATATATAATACAAATAATATATGTAATTTCTTGATAATGACAGTATTTTAGACTGCCAAATATAGATAATGAGAATTAACATTTCAACGAATTTGAATCACATCAAACTATATTTTTATGATTAGGGTCAAATAGATGATACGGGGCATAAATGCAAAATTGTGCGTCTTAACGGCTAAACAAATAATTATATTTTAATCTGTTTTTGTGCGTCAGAAAATGATGAACCTCAAGCAACAATACTATTTCGGTAATTGTAAAGAATAAAGAAAAAAACTAGGTTTTCCTCTATTCGTATTCAAAATCAACTTAAAAGCAAATAAATCAGATATTGCATCCTGCAGGTGGAATTAAATTCCATTCCGCTAATTGAAGAAATTGCAAATCAAATATCTTTTGAATTTTATTTCAGTTCTTCTTAATTAAGCTAGAATTTGCTCAGGATATTAAACTGTTGTTGTAAACAGGGAAATGTAATAATAAATGCAATCAAAACACGTTTGTAAGAATCCTAATTTGCATATGGTTGAGACTGAAAACATAGAGACATTGTCCTCTAGTGTGACAGCATTGGTGTATAAAGTATTTACACTAATGAAACACTATATCATTGTTCTTTGATATTGTTCTAAGAAATGACTTATAACAAAGTATTTTCTTGTACAACCAAACTATACTAAAAAAGGTGTGACTTCAATATATCAATCTTAAATGTAAATAGATTTACGCGTGTTTTTAAAAATTAGATTTACGCGTGTTTCTTAAAATTAGAGTTACGCGTGTTTTTGAAATTAGATTTACGCGTGTTTTTGAAATGAAACAGCCTCCTGAGACTGCAATCAGAAAAGACAGACAGTATAACTTAATGAAAGGGAACTTAATCAAGATTTCCTATAACCGGTCTATGCGACCGTGACCTTTGACGCGTTAACCCTGCATTATCAATTGATTAGAAACCGGTTGCTATTGAAGGTTAACTTTGAGCTTTGGAATGCTGACGTCAAAATTGATAGGATTAATTTACTAGTGACTACCAGTGAGCTTACAAGGCTGAATGATCCTATGACTAACCTTTTTTAAGATACTAATACCATACGCATTCTGAACTAACGATCACCATGGTCTTGACTTTAGATATACGAAGAACAAGAGCTGTCCCTCACAAGTGACGAATGCCCCCGAAAGAGGTGCCTCACAGTCTGTGTCCTCTCCATGTGCTCAATAAATGTGCTACGTAATTTTAAAATCCTTCCATGCATGACAGAGTAATCTGGCATACAGTATTCCATTACTTTAAACACGAAGTGTGACCTTGACCTTTGAGGGAGGGACTTGGGTCTTGCACGCGACACATCCGCTTGATGTGCTAGACATTTGTGCCAAGTTATTTTAAAATCCTTCAAAGCATAATAAAGTTATAGTCCGGACACAAATGTATGCATATATACAGGATTCCATTACCTATAAACTCTAAGTGTGACCTTGACCTTTGTGGTAGGGATGTGGGTCTTGCACGCGACACATCGTCTTGATGTGCTAGACATTTGTGCCAAATTATTTTAAAATCCTTCAAGGCATGACAAAGTTACAGTCCGGACACGAATGTGTGCATATATGCATATATAGAGGAATCCATTACCTTCAAACTCTAAGTGTGACCTTGACCTTTGAGGTAGGGACGTGGGTCTTGCACGCGACACGTTGTCTTGATGTGCTAGACATTTGCGCCAAGGTATTTTAAAATCCTTCAATGCATGACAAAGTTACAGTCCGGACACGAATGTGTGCATATATAGAGGATTCCATAACCTTCATACTCCAAGTGTGACCTTCACCTTTGAGGTAGGGATGTGGGTCTTGCACGCGACACGTCGTCTTGATGTGCTAGACATGTGTGCCAAGTTATTTTAAAATCCTTCAATGCATGACAGAGTTACAGTCCGGACACGAATTTGTAAGTGGGGACGCACCGACGGACGGACGGACGGACAGGCGGTGCGATTTTAATATGCCGCCCTTCGGGGGCATAAAAAGTACAATAACTTTAAGCTGCCTAGTGCGTTTGGTGAACCTATGCTGAACGATTGTGCCCCCACCCCCTCCCTTGTGCAGTGGTAGGGCATTTGCCAAAGTGTTGGAAGAGGGACGTAGATGCAACCCTCCACAGTACCATCATGGCGGTAGTGTCGTTAAGCAAGACACAAATGATTCCACTTTAACTCTTTTTCAATGCAAACTAAGGTTTTATCCGAATTATTCTAACACAAGCGGCTGCTTTTCCTATATAAACATATAGAGAAAAGCCTGTATTTTATTTTACTATAAAATACAGCACGTTTTTCCAAGGACGACGTGCCTTAAATGACGTAACGACGTGACGTATGTAAACAAACGCGTCCAATCGTATCTCGCGTTTTGAGGTTACAATGATGTACTACTACGCGTTAAATAAAGTTCGGGATTGTTTTCAAAGAAAATAACGTGTTAGAATCGAAATAATAAATTGTTCCCTATATTTTATCGTTGAATAAAATACAGTCAGTCATTTGGATGCGAAAAATTCAGTCACTCGTGCTACGCACTCGTGAATGCATTACTACGCATCCAAATTCCTGATTATATTTTATTCAACGATAAAATATAGGGAGACATTTATTATTTCTTAATTAGCATATTGTTAACTGGATATTAATTACAGTTTATGGTCTTATATCTTTATGACCATTTAAGCTATGTTTATGTGTCTTTACTGTTCGGAAAGTGTGTGCATCGATTTGTTGAGTTATACATCTCTGCAAAATGTAGCACAAAATGATGTGAAAGATTTTTATTGCTAATATACTGAAATAAATGTCTTATTATTTCTCACTTATGACAATTTTATAACAATTTTACACAAATCACGAACTGGTAACAATGTCCTTTAAGAAATTAAACTGTGTCACCTCAGACGCTCTGTTTAACGACATACACCTGTTCCATGTTTCCTGTTCGACATAAATGTTTCCATACACTTTTACAAGAATTTTCATTGTTTTATTTCTTACGTAATTATGCATAATTCATGAAGTTGAGTAGTAAATCCAATGGATATCTAAAACATGGTATCTTTATTTACAGCACACAATTCTGTTTTATACTAAACCTTACTCGAAGCCTCTTAGCAGCATACATCTGTAAGATAACTTTTTATTTTATTTTGTATGAGTGTTTAAGGGATTGCTTAAGTCATTTTATATATGAATTTTGTTTTCATATCATTATTGGCAAACAGTATGATTTACATATCTTAAAATCTTTAATTTGTTTGAAGTCAGCATCTAAAATTTTCACGACAATTTAGATTGATGACTTTTTCGATAAAGTTAAGTATTTCAAAATTAGATTTTATTTATTTCTATATCTATAGATAACTGAATAACAGTACTAGAAGATAAAGAAAAAACATATCAAAACATTTTCCTTCTACGTGTCCACAGTCTTCCAAATCGCTTATGCACTCATTGTTAATTTTTATAAGTACTGGCTTTATTCCAGTAAAAACAAAGCTTTGATGTTGCTGAATGTTTTGCAATGGGTAAGTTCTATCAGCAAACGCGGTTTGTTTGCAAGACATTTACAAGAAGCTATTATTTTCTTTCAATGTACACCAGCGTAAAATGCACGGGAAAATCAATCACTCTACTTATTTTAGACGGAACGCCCTGAATCACCAGAATCTGAGCTCTCAGGTATGTTTATCTGGAAATTACGTCAAACTTGATGGATTTTACAAAAGCAATGCAATCATTTTGTGGCAACATATCCTGCATCCAAGTAAGAGGCATTCTTGACAACACGGAGAAATTGTTCACGCACGGATTGACAATCATTCAGACGCGGATTTGTTCTTCGTTTTCAGCATAATCCATGTCATTTGCCATCGGTAGTGAGAAGAAAAAGTTGAATAAATCGACCAATGTGTGAATTCGCCTACCGGAGAAAACAATGATAATTTTCCAGAAAACATGATATAGACTCGGGAGTTCAACGAATTTCACATAATGTTGTCAAGGCGCCTTGATAATAGTTATTAAAATTGCATAGTGTTTACTTATTACTTAAAATGATCATGTTTGAATGTGAACCACCTGATTTAACATACTTGCCTTATGATATACAATGTGCGTCGAAGACTGAATATCAGAACAACCTTAGAATCAAGAGTAAAATTATTTTACGTGCTACGTAAATTCTTTGATATCAATCCAATATCTAAGTCTTCAATGGCCTCAACAGAAGTTCATTGTTGATTGTCAACCGTCGGATATTTATTTGATTTTACAGAAATTGCCTCCACCAGATCTATGGCATCAAAAAACATTAATGACCTAATCAAACATGAATGGTTACGAATAAGAGTCTATAACAACTTTGAGCTGTATAAGTCATCTAAGTTTTCCACGATGTTTTATATCTCTGAGCAGTTTCTTCCAACCAGTTTGATAAGAAAAATGCGCACGTATCAAGAAAAGACGAACTTCTTGGACACAATAGCTAGCAAACGTCTACGGTTCTATTTTAAGCATCGCATTAATTGTGATTTTCATTGTTATAAATCTAGTGGAAAGCAGCATGAATAAGTGACAAGAAATAATATTGAAACATGCCCATATACCAAAGAAACATGCAATGTCATTGATTTCAAATGAAATGCAATTATTTTGCTTCAAAGAAAGCCTTTAAAACTAACCAAGATCATACTTTTTAATTACTCTGTTGCCTGTTTGCCCCTTGCTACTACTACTAACTAAAATATATATTCGCCACTTGTCTTTCGCTACATGCGTGACCATTTATCAAAGTTTTCAATTTCCGACAAAAAAACTAGAACTATCACTGAAAGTGATTGGCTTAGACACAGGATTGAATATATTAATATATTTATTCCTAAAAGACCGTTTCTACTGAACAGATTCTATTTATATTTGTTTGCTGAGAAATAGACTGACAAAAATCTCTGTGTAGCGCGGAAAGTCTTTGCTGGAAAAATCAAATGACCATAACTCGAACAAAAATATCAGAGTGCAACATGGTTATGCTATACACAAATAGTCATGGTACCAATAACTGCCGGAAAATTTCACTGTTACCTTATCAGTGGTTGCTGATAAATAGTTCGAACAATATGTGCACGGACGGACGGACAAGGTGGCTTAAGTATACGCCCAAACCCTCCACTTTAAACTTCGTTTACGTCGATACAATTATTTCAATCAAGCAACGAAACCCTACTTTTCTGAAATAAGTGTTTTTAAGTGCCAGTTTGTTAGAAATTCGAGATGTTGACAAGTGGTCGTATATCACACGGTTTGTTGGTGAATTATCAACGCAAATCACCGGTCTGGGTGAATAATGGTATCATTTTTCATGGCTAAATCTGTCATTAACCGGACGTCAAATTTGCTTTCCAATCGCAGTAACAGAATGTCACCGATATTGCACAAGAAATCTGAATACCAAATGAGAAGTGGTCAGATTGAATAGAAGAAACGTTCTCGTCAAGGATTGTCATAGAATGTCCATATTTATCAGGGACAATTCTGTGAACCAAGTGATATGGGGAAACGTAATTCAAAATACGTTCAGAAATCTCTGTTTCATCCTAGATGTATACTAATATACATTTACATGCGTATAAATTATTTCATTCGTTTACTCAAAAAAAATGGAAAGCAAAGAATTATTAGACACTTGGAAAAACTAAATATGTAATGATATTCTTTAATATACCAGAACATAGATACCTATTTAACAGTATTATTTTTTGATAGTGTATTACGTTTTGCAATTGGTATCACCCCAATGCACAATCATCACAACACGTTCACAGCGGCGTGATGCGGAAAATATCGTAACGAACAATGTAACATGCAACAATGTGCACGCTTTTAATTATTATTTTCGGCTTTCAAGAAATAAAAGAATTCGATGGCTTGAACTACATGTATAGCTGAGTCTGATTTAAAACGGTACTAAAGTATCAGCCATCTGCACAGTAATCCTGGTTTTATAATATTTGATTTATAAATCAAATGTAACAGCCCTGTCAGAAAACAATCGTATGTTATTAAGTTATTAACATTATCTTAACATTCCCCAGAACTATATATAAGTGATGCAGTATCCTTCTTTTCTTATACAGTGTATGAAGATATCAGGATTATTTATCTTAACTTTTCAATAAAGTGATTAATGCCCTGTAAACAACACAAAGAAAGTATGCAATAATTTAGAAGTATGCAGCTACAGACAACACTCATTTGTCTTAATAAATGCTTTCATTCCCATTATTAGAAAGACAAATTATGTGATTGAGAACAATGTAGTTTAGCTTTGAAAAATTACCATTCTCTCGGATGTAGATTTCGTGCAAATACTTTCACTTGTCACGTTGTATACAATGTAATGCCTTATTATATCTTAAAGCTGACGACAATAGATTGGTTAAAATTTCTTGTAAAGTTTTCACTTATGAAAAATATAAAATACTAACGTCAATTATCGGAGCAGCGATTGAAAATTATCACAAATTGTGTAGATGTGTTTTAAGTACTTACTTGCAAAAGAAAGTACATAATGCGTTAAAACTTTGTACATTTTTGGAATTCGGTTGAATTTAAAATATTTCATCTGTTGTGTTATCCTACGTTACAAGCTAATACAATGGAATATAAAATCAGACTAAAGTTTTCATTGTTGAAAGAATTAGTATCGAGATCAGTTACGATTTAAATATGTTTATAACTTTTAATTTTATAAGTGGCAAGGTAGGAAGAAGCATTACGGTATTAAGTGCTGCTGTAATTCCAGTTTTTGAATCAAACATTTAATCATAAATGCACAAACACCAACCTCTGATGACGGTTTAACAGCATACGGAGTGCTTTGTTTTATCCATGTCTATTTTGGTTTGATTACAGTACATCACAATGACACACCACGCACATCGTGCGATTATAGTGCTTACAGTCAAAGAAATATTCGCATACTAAAAGTTTCGAGCACAATATATCCAATTACGTACTTTATATCAAACGTCACATATGCCTTATTTTGACCAGTTTGCAAACGGTTTGCCCTAATTAAATGAGGTTAAAACAAAGATCAGACAGGAAATGAGAACATTACATATAGCTTCTCGGTATCTCTACCATACATTTTGAAATCCAGCAACAATAAGGACTTTTAATAATGATCAACTTTTGAGTTTCTAAACACATTCTACCTGAACACTTTGGCAAACCGTTTAATTGTTTCACATCGGATTCTCGTTAAATTCAAACACATTATCTAATGGTTATATTTTAAGCAGCGATTTTGACCTTTTATTTTATTGTAAAATCAGTCTAGCAAGTTTGTGATCACTAAGATTAAAAAGAAATCAAAATCTGTAAAATTGTCATGCAGATAATTTAGAAACACCATATGCAGCTACTTATAAATGAAACATTAACTCTTTGCTTTAGGTCACTAAAGTCACTGTCATAGTGTCTTTCAGGTCATTAGATTTGCACCTAATTCTTTAAGAGGTAATGATAATTCTATTCACGGAAAACCGTGTATGTTCTCTGATTTATGACGCTGATTCAAACTACAGACACACTCAATATATAGTTATCAGGAAAATTCAATTTTATCGTTTCCCATAGGACTACAAACTCCCTGGTCTGTACAATGCAAGCGGTGTTTTATGCTTCAATGTGCATTAATAAAAATACTTCGCATTGATCTGATTCTGCAAATATATCTATGTATTCAATCCTTTTATTATTGCATCTTCCCATCTTTGCATAAGAAATTCATCAAAAATTGTCTATGTCTTACCGTCCTCATTATTATATTTATGTAACTGAAGACAAACAATTCTATATCGTGAAAACAAGAATACTTTTTCTTCAGGTCATTCTATTTTCCGCTTATGTTTTCTAACATGTTTATCTAAATGATGTAAACGGGAAATCTTTTGATTTCCCGTGCGTAATTTACAGTATATTGCACATTTCTCAATCAAGACATACGGTGATAGAAAACAACTAGGTATCTTGATAAGTAACAAATCCTGATGATTTACATTCGATATTTGGCGAATTGGGAATATCAAAAACAAGTGTTGCATCTAATTCTGCCAAATCAACATCAAAATAACATCTTGTAATGATCTTGTTTAGTGCAAAAATGCAGATAATTTTCTGTTCGTAAAGTGCTGATGAGCACTGTACCTCACAGGCGGTTGGTTTCAAATACAATCGTAAATGTTCTCATTAAACCTGACGGTTCTAGCTGTTAAAATAACATTATATCTTCTTTCTTTTAGGTCGGGCAGTTACCATAACATCAGCAATTACGTAGGATAACGTTTTTTTATCCTGCAGTATGTCTGCATTGATTGCCACCTGTGAAGACAACCGTGCTCAATGTAAAACAAAGAAGTTAATAATTCGTTCTTTGGTACCTAACATAAGCCCGCGAAAATCGTATTTGCACTCCGGATGTGCTGGCGTGCACGCCGCTCAACGTCCGTATTAAGCAGTAGCTAGGTTACATGGATATGTTTTTCAAGTGTTTCGCATTTCTTACTTTATGTTCGTGCGTCATGTTTTGACTGAGAACCCGTAATCTTTGTTACAGGGAACATATTCTCACAAGGTGCAAACACATAATTGAACATGCACAAAGCAATATCAAAAATAAGTTGGAAAACCTACATAATCCTCGTCAAAACGGTCACACAGCAATTAAAAACACAGAGGCAAGTAGACAAATAGACACATATAGCAACTCCAAAATCAGAACGTAAAAAGGCGCAAAACAATACAAAGCACATAGGTCAACAAGCACAAAGCAACCCAAAGCGCACATACGTAAAGACGAACAAAGCAATTCCAAACACACATAGACATCCATTTCAAAACCGTATAGGCAAGCAGGCACAACGCAATTTAAAACATAATCAAATGGAGAAAGTCAGGACGGGACAAAACAGACAACTTAAAGGTACATCCCCGATATCAGAATAAACATTTGCAAAAATTGTTCAAATAGAGCAAGTGAAATTCAAAGACAGAAATAACGCAGTATAGATCAAGGTTAACATTACAGAGCAAATAAACGATCACGTCGAGAACATTATACACCAAAATTCCAACTTGCATTAATCAGTATTCTCATTTTCAACGACACTGCTGTCAATATGTTTTAACAGCTTTAAAGGGTACAATACATTTGTTATTAGTTTGCATTGCCTTAACTGCACTAATCATTTTCAAATATCTATAAGTGTGTACTTTGTACTGCTACATAACACTTCAAAGAATGCGTAGGTATCGGGGGAAGATATTAACAGTAGCTATTAACCTAATTCCTATCTTTGAAATACTGTTGACCCGTGATACTGTTTAAGTTATACCCATTTGGCAGAAGGGGATAAGCCGAGATAACGTTGATAATATTCAAGTGGCAAATTATGTTGAATTTTTGAATTGGATTTTTGTAATAAAAGTTGCTTCATCAATTTTAAGATAAACAGTCAGTCGGTTATTCGATTCCTAGCAGGAAAATAAAAACAAATGTCGACGCACATTTGTTTGCCAGTTTATCGAATTTAGACCGAAAACGATGTAATCAGAAAAACTTTATCTTTGCAACATCATTAAAGAGATACCGTATATTAATTACAAGGATTTTCGATCTCTAAAATCAAAGCTGAAAATGTCCTTTTACAAATAACGATGAAGTTCGCCGGTAAGTTGTCTTTCTTGGTCAAATAAATGTTAGAAGTTATTGTAATATCCGATATGGAAGTGATCATGGTACTTTAGGTAGACATATGACAGAAACAATTTTTGAATTGTTATACTAGTTTCATGTATGTTTTATGTTTAATTTATACAACCTGAAAAAAATGTCCTTAACATAAAATAGCCTAGTATTCTATATCAATAATATGTCTACGGTTGTAGCTTATAAGTTAATTTTCAAATACCACAGTCAAAATGCATGACATGCTTCGTTTTACACGGCTCGAGTCCTAAATCTGTTAAGTCTGAGTTAATAAATGGTTGGTGATCTTTCTACCACGGGAAGAAATGATAACTGCGAAATTGAAATTGTTTCCAATTTTGAAGTCAAATTAGACAATAACAAAAACGTTCGCCAGTAGACCTTCTTATCAGATTTGAAATCATGGAAACGTTTTAGACTCAAAGATGTAATAAATGACAAAGCTCACTGTCTACTCTTTCATATAATAATACAAAAGTACAAACAAACTTCTGAGAGATATTAAATGTTTGGTGCGAGGAGATGCAGTAGACCAGTTAATTTGAAAGAATTGAGTGTGACAGATACAAATGGAAGAAATTTAGAATATGTCAGGGTTACAAAGCCTTCCGGAAAAGTAATTATTCCGCTAGTCTAAGATGTTCAAGTCTAGAATGTCGTGAGTAACTGTATTGTATCGGCGAAGTGTTAAAAGAAAAAACTAACTCTGTAAGCGCTGTTCGTTCTCTTTTTGGGCTAGCATCGATTGAAGTCTTCAGATATATACCATATTGCATCGATAAACGTAATTTGCTTGTGGTCGGTGCAAGTAACAATTTTCAATTACTTTCTATACGATGCAATGACATGTTAGATTCTATAGTGGCGGAATCACTCTAAATTCATGGCGTACAGCGCATTGAGTTGATGCTGTGTTGTTTCAAGGGAGGTCAACGTTAATTCAACGAATTAATTAAGTTAATTTCTATTTAATTCATTAGTTTTATGTCATATTATTTGTAACAACACAAGGGACGTAAAGCCGACTGATTCGTTTTGTTTTTATAGTTACAATGTCAGTATTCTTACCTAAAGAGTGTGTTGAGATCCAACGCACTGTAGATATACCATACTATCAAACATCCTGAAATAAACAAGAAAACAGCATGACTAACCACATTTCTGAGGTAAATACAACAAGAAAGTAAAATATGTTCTACTATAGTCTATACGTGGTAAATAAATTCCTCGCATTCCTAAACAATAATTGTGTTTGCATTTTAACCTCATTTTTTCTGGGTTATAAGTGAGTGAGTTACAAAACATCTTTTGATCTTGACAATGTTAGTTATCCTGAAATAATAAAGGTCAACACAGTCTCTAATAGCAAAATGTTCCAGAACATAAAGAGTATTTATCATTTTACAATTCATCAATTTAATTAAAAGTCTCGTCCTATACCCGCATTCATTTGATATTACAAGTTTATATATAACATACATATATTTATAATTGACCATTCTATGCAAGAAATATATGGGAGTACATGACTTATGTCTGTTATACTTTCACAAAATTCTTAATAATTACACAGGTAAAAAGTCAGATTACCATTGCTAGTCCATGTCTATTTTAATGACCCTATTACTTTGTACAATAAGGAGAGATCTCTTATGTATGACATTTGGGCTCTACCCATTTAACAAGATTACAATTTCATTTTTAATCGTAGCCTGTCATCCAAATCACAATCAGGCTGCAAACTTGTACATATCAGGATAAAACTTTTCAAATAATTTAATTATCTTTTACAATTGTTTACAATTGTTTATTTCAATGAAAACAAATAGTCATGCAATACATAACATCAGTTCTGATTTGACAGAAATTCTGCATACAGCGCCACCCGTTCAGAAATTTGGATGACGACAAAATATATATTCATGGAGTTCTTAAAAGATCACAGTGCCATTATGCAGCACGGCTGATATAAACTCTTATCTCGAAATCCCAGCTCTATATTCATAGGACAATTATAATGGTTTTGGACACGACGCTCGTCAATACTGTCTTCTAACGCAACTACAGTATATTTTTTGAAAGAGTTTTAAGGCCACCAATAGGGTATGTTTAGGATAATTATGTAGTCACGCATGTGCAGTTATTATTGTGTAACGTCTGCTTCCGCCTCTCATTGATTAACGGCCATGGGTTTGAGCCCTGCTTCCGACCATGTCTCTTAATATGAGAAAGTTAGGGAAGATAGAGATCTAGTACTGGTTATTCCCAGGAAAGATTGTTAGGTAAACTGCCCGCGCGCGAAAATGACACAAACTGCGGTTGAAACGGGCGTTTAACTCTCCCACAATATTATTTTGTAAATACATTGGCTTCTTAACATGATTATACTTAATCTTGTATGTGTTTTTTACCTGCTAATGAAATGGAACATGTTACAATTTTCTGTACATGCATTCATGTTCATCTTTATTATCGTTATTTACCCTATTTCTTTCTCAAACATTAATGCAAATCTTCTCTTAACGTATTACAGAAACACGTTGTTTTTATGGCAGGAATAATCAAACAGAATTAGATGAGAAACAATAAAAGTGGATAGGACACTATTTTACAAGAAAGCGACTACACCAGCCTATAAAATATGTAGTAAGCAATCTTGATTGGTCACAATATATTATGCCTCTGAGAAAATAATGTTTAGTTACGATCAAAGCCTGATTAGTATGATCTCTTTTATAATGCGTGTATAGAGTGGGAGAACTAATGGAAGCCTCCGTAAAAGTACAAGGTCTTGAAATCAAGCTCACTCATTCCAGTTATAAGAGTAATTTTATTTTAATGCAGTTATATCAACAGATGACATCCTAGTTCAGCAAGTGTACGAGCTACTCCAATTTCACAATGACGACAATTAACTGAAGAAACAGCCATGCAAGAAAGGAACACTTTTTGAGGATACATAAATCGTATAAAAGAGTCAAAATTGCGGACGTCCTGATATGTATACCGTTACAAAGGTTCTATAGTACATACCAAATACCACAACATTAGGAAATTTACGAGGCATTAATATACAGTATACAGTATCATAATAACTATAGGAAGAAACAATGCCTGAAGTCACGAATAGAAACGACAAATACATGAATCGCTGAAGAGATCCGCATTTGATCAGTTTACAACAGCTACCATATATGAAAGACATCCACAGTACAATTTTACACAAAATACACCTAAAGAAACGTAAACATGACTGTTTTGTAACTTATTCATTCGTTGATTATAAACGGCAATACTATAATTATTAACACATCAATATATTTGAAAGGTTCGCTACCTGATATTAAGGCAGCCACCGACAATAAGACCAAACTTTTAAAAATTCTCGAATAACAGGATCGAATTATTTATATAAGACCTTCTTAGTGTCCTGATGGGTGGTCATGATATAAGTTTGAACTCTCTGTGCATACTACAAGAACAGCAAAACTCTTTTACTGTAGATAACAATGATTAATGTTGTTCCTGGTTATTATCACGCATGCTCATTGAAAAAAGAACGCTACTACTTTAGAAAACAAGACGGACATAATGGCCCTATATCGCTCACCATATCGCTCAACATAGCATTGCCCTTTACACTAAGGTCACAAAGTCCAAAACACCACAAAAACATCCAGCTGTAAGCTTATGCATTGTACCCAAGATTGTTAAAATATGTAATCAAAAGTTTTGACAATGAACTGTTTTTCTATTTTTAGTAACATTGATTCTATTTTTTGAATAGTGATCCTGAGCCCAGTTTTCTGAAATTTTGTAGAAAAATGGGATCAATGCTTTCAAAGGAAATAATTTTACAATTTTCCCGTTTAGTTAAAGTAAAATATATGACACTAGGGTGTAAAAATTTTTGACCTCAGGGCCATGATTTGAACAAACTATGTTTAGGACCATTAGGCAATGCTATATACAAGATACTTCAGACCTTGCAGTATTTGACATGAAGATGTTTTAAGACTTCCCTATATAAACCTTATGTAAAACATGTGGCCTTTTTCATCACAGGGACATGATTCGAACAAACTTATACATATCAGGAAAAATAGACAATGCTACGTAAAAAATATTTAAGATCTAGGAATTCTGGCTTTTGTAAAGATTTTCAGTCTCAAAGATTTAGATGTAACCTTTTGAGTGGGACTTATTTATACCCAAGGTGCATAGTTTAAATAATCTTGAAGATTTCCCTATCTAACTCTTTGCAAAACACCCGCGCGGGGCCAATTTTAATCCTAGTGAAATGATTTGGTACAAACCTGGTACCACCAGATGATACTGTATATCAAATATCTTAGCTCTGGACATTGTGGTTTTGGAGAGGAAGACTTTCAAGGAATTTTCTATGTTCAACTCTGGCTTCAATGTTATTCAGTCAATCGAAACCATTTGAACACATTTAAGAAAGCTTAATACCAGAATGCTTCTGGCCAAATTTGATAATATTCTGATATTCTGATATTCTGGTATTCAATGCAGTGGCTTATAAGAAGTCACTTGAGGCAATTCTGGACAGCGAACATGCGCTAGACGACGGACGGATGGACGACGAACATCCACCGATCCTAAAAGCTCACCATGTGTCCGTCGCTTAGATGAGCTAACACATCATTTTTTATGTTCTCAAGGCCCCTGCTTACTATCAATATAATAAATAATCCGTTTTGAAGCCTTCAGCTTATTTGAAACAATCTTGATCCTGTATGTCTTCACTGTCAAGTTTAGATTCTTAATCAACGATGTAATTTGTTTTTCCTTCCTGAAAACAAATAAACTGCTGCAGGCATTAAAGTGAACTCTTTAGCTTGAAGTGTTTAAGACTAAAATGGAACAGAATTTCAGCAACTTACATTAATTCTAAACCGCTTTTCACATTAGCAAAACACTAATTTCAGAACTATAATGATCATGTGCCTCATTTTCAAATGTTAAGGAGGTTTAAAGCTGCTCACATTCCGATTTTGGTAAAATGAATAAAGTTCTTCAAACTGTATGCAAATTACGTATTTTAGAACATATAGGCATATGAAAGGTTCCAGTATAAATTTCTGTCACGTATATCTATACATTTGAAAAAGAAAACACGCTACCAAGTAATAAAGCGTTACAAACGCTTTTGAAATTCCAATATAAACATACACTCGGTTCCAAAAGAAAGTGTGCACTTCTTAATTTTAAATATTTTAACACCCCGTCCTTTCTCGTTTAAAAACAACCACTTAAAACGAGCGCAATTCAAAATCTAAAATGTTCGCCATATTGTACGTAAACAGATCTCAATTTTGGTACCAAATATATAGGCTTTCAGAAAAGTAGTCGATGAAAAATCACAGAAAACAAAGTGCACATTTTCTTTTGGAACTGAGTGTTTAGTGTAGCGGTGCGGTCAAACCACCATTTTCAATCGATTTTATTTTTTGCATATGCCTACCTAGATTTTTTACTTTTATTGTTGATTCTAGCCTTTAGTTTTATATGTATTCATGTATTAGTATGTCATTTTAATTTTTTTTTCAACGGTAACTGAGAGCGAGTAGGTTTAACGTTGTGTCGAAGATCATCAATCTTTAAATTCTGTTTAATTTTGTATGTTTAATTAATGCGCGTAGCTTCATTCTAAGTGCTACTTTCACCAAAATGTTTTCATCAACCTTACATTTGCCTACGATCTCTTTTACACAATTTCTAATTTGTAGAAGACTATCATAAACCTTGTTTCTCGCTCTATATGTATTATTGAAAGCTTTATTATTATCATCATCATCATAACAATGATCACAATCATCATCATAACAATGATTGCAATCATCATCATCATCATCATCATCATCATCATCATCATCATCTTCATCATCCATGTCGTTGTCGTCATTATCATGTTGCCTTTAACCCTATTGTTTATACTTATTACGTTCGTCACTACTTGCATCTGTTATATCGTACAGGATATTTATTACAAGATAATGTAAGCAAATTTTCTCTTTACTGTTACTTAAGTATGTATGCGGTATGACAAATAGAGCAATGCCATGAGAGCTGCATCATTATCTCTCATTCAAAGTCTTGCTCTGACGTTTAAAAATTAATATTATTCCGAAATTCGCAGTATGTCTGTAATTAACTGCAAGAATCTTTTCTGTGCAATGTTACAGCAATGTACCTGATGTCTCCCACAAAAAAAAACCAACTCCCCTTCCTTAAATATTGATATTGGAACCAATCTTTAAAAGTTGAGTTTCAAAGGTTTTTCTTGGCATATCTATGTATCATAACTTAGCCGTATGTTTACAGAACCAATCAAGACATTTTTAACACGCACCTAATACACATAAAACTGTGAACGAGATATTCAACATTAAGGAGGTAGTTCGATACATCAGGTAATCAAATTTTATTATTCATTTTTAGAAATATCATTATTTAACAATGTCTTCGACAAATTTGATTTGTTTTCCCTAAAGGATCCAGATGCAGTTGAAATACTTTGAGTAAATATTACGCCTTGATAATGTAAAGTAAAACAGAAGGTATATGTTTATGTTTGAACACCTGTCAGTAGCAGGAGTCAAATGCAAGAGGACGCAATTATATAAGGTGCCCTCACTTATTTCGAGCAGAATTTGTTATTAGTAAGGAAGATTAATAAATATGAATTGTTTAACGAGATCTTTAAAAAGGGTATTGTATAAACGTATACAATTCTCAATATCTAATGTATCTTAAATCCACAACGTACCTTATTTTAATAAGAAAACAAAGACAGAAATACGGATTATATCGTTTACTGTTACATATATATGTGAATGTAAACATATTAAGTTTAATGAAATACAAATAATTATCATGTAACCTACTATTTTCCTTTGACCTCTTCAGAAATAGTGTTCCTTTTTCTATGTCTTGTTTCAGTATGTGCACTGTATGCTATAAACATTGTAATACTGTTTTATGCAATAAAGATATTTTTATTGGTATAATATATTTGATAGAAATCCAATAATTTACCGTGAATAACGTCATATATTTTAATTGCCTCGTTAATTCTGATAATTAATCATAAAAAATGTTCAAATCAAATACACAGACAACTCTGAGAGCATTGTAAAGATATGTACCTCAATTCTATTTATAGAATTTTATTTCGATTTTGACAGTTCATATAACTCAGTACACCTTAAAATTATGATGGCGAATCGCTCATTGACATGTAAACCCCTTTCCAAAACTGTTTTCACACTACTCATACACATATAATCATTATTTTAGTATAGTTTGACAGACAAATTGCATTCTGAATTGTTTCAGTAAACCAAGTTCATCTAACTGGAACGATAGCAATGCTGATCAAAGATGAGTTTTGTTCTAATTACGCGCTGAACTGACTCAGGGGAACTCGTTAGGCGGTTAACTGTTCCGGACAGTTGTAACCGTGTACACCAGATACCGTGTACACCAGGAAAGCAAAGCTATTTATCACAGTTGCAAAACATGCAGGATTTACAATGTAGTAGAATTAAGTACGGTGGCATCAATCAAGAGTGCCTAAGGGGAATTTGTTTGGAATTAAACCTCGGTGCTAAAACATGACATTTCATATATCAAAAACTAAATATAAAGTCACTTCGAAAATAATGTTAACAAAATATCATTTGAAATATATAAAAGGGTAAGACATTAATATCCCGGACTCGGAAATCAATCGACCGTTCAACCAGTTGAACTAGTGTATATCTAGTTCTTTTGTATCTTAGCCATCCACATGATTCGGATTTTTATATGGATCAATCGACAGGAGGAAATATTTCCTCTGGTGCATCGATAACCTGCTTTCAAAGTAGTATCAATGAACTGTTGTATATTTTCAGTGAAAAAGAACTTATCAAAGCGAATTAATGGTGTGAAATTAACTAATACAGACGTTATTCAGTAGACTCAATCTATCAATCCTAATATAATCTTATCCATCAGGTGAGAATCGATAACCTGAAATAAATTCTTTTGAACCTGATGTCGCCTCGCTAAGCCTGTAATATTGTCAGAATGACATTTTCCTACGATGCAATTTAAGCAGTATTGTAATTCAGCATGGCGTTGCTCGTGTTGTTTTTAAGTTAGTAGTTTCTTTTTTTATGGCAATTAACTACCCAATAGCTACAGAAAAGTGTATGATACTGCTACGTCTCCATGACAAAAATTGTGTTGTTCTAACAAATTTTAGATGGGAGATGTTCATATATAAAAATACCAGCCCAAATTATAAAATTATAAAGCTGTTTCTAGATTGTTAAAAGATAAAAATACGCCAAAATCTTACAACATGTCATTGAATTTCTTTAATTGTTTAAATTTTGTCATCATACAATTTGGGACAATAAATTATTTAATAATAACTGATAAACCTTTGCAGGAAAGCAGAAGAAAGAACTTGTAAAATACGACTTTAGGAAAAAAAATCATGCGCAGTGTATAGATAATACAAATTTCTGTTCAAGAACATGCACAAAGATACACCTATTTGATGAAAATGCTTTTAACCCTATCCTAAGCGCCATATAAAAAGATCCATAATAACAGTGAAATACTGATGGCAAGTTCTCAAACGTACACACCCAGAATCAAGAATACAAGTAAAAAAGCTTACTCAATATAAATGTTCCACATTTTGAAGTAAGAACTACATATTGCTATTGATTGAAAAATTCGTAAAATATTGTATTTCGTATGACAAAATGAATGTTTTATTATACAGTTTACTATGCATGATCGTGTCGTTCGTATTGCTTAGTTTGGCATGATTAATATCGTGACCCTTTTTTCGATACAAAATCCCAAATTTGAACATAATCGTCTTTAAGAGTGTGATGCATGCGTACATTCACAGTGTATAACTGTGACTATTGATAAAGTAATCAAGATTGAAAATGTGGTAACTATCATGTGTAAAGAATAAATAAAGGTAAACAATATCTACTGTGAGGAGCAGCGACTGGTGCAAGTTTGTGTGACAAACTGTAAAAAGTAGAATATGAAAAGTCCAGTTTCATAAGCGATTATCGGTGATTAAACATTCGATAATAGATGATTGTAAGCCTTTCATCAATGACATCTTCCCAGCAGAGTTTCTCAGAATTCGAAGAATTTTGTAAATCTTATTTATATCATAGCCATTACAAATCTACTATACAGATCAGTCATCATAAAACAGTTAAATAATTATTTCACAACACATATAGCAAAATCGTTACGCAATACATGTAAGTGAAATATTGGCAGACTGTTCAAAATCACAGGTATCAGAACTGTTCCTGAATGTTCTATTCCTATCTCCAGACAAATGTTGCAATTTCGGTGTCGATGCACACAGGTGTAAATTAAATCTGAGAGTCTATAACTATCTATAAATAATTCACAATGTTCGTACCTCAAGAGACAGGCAAGCACAGAAGTTTTGCAGCTTCTTAATTGAAAAAAGATATGTCTTGTGGTAACACTGTACGCTACTCAACGAGCATATTAAACCTTCAAAAGAACAACACACACTTTTATCAAATGTCTATTCAATTATGAACATTGAGCCAGACTCTGTTCAGTGGGGACTGAAATTACGAATGAGCCTTTCTACAATCACACATTCAGCACGTAAGCATTATATCTCTGACGTTTTGCAACTGTACGTGAAGCATTATTAAGCTTGTGGATGATTAACAGACTTGCCACAAAGGGAATTCTGACAAGAATGTTAAAAAGATCATTGTACTTATCGTGTCATCATAAATATCCCTAGCTTTCAATGAAAGATTAACCCAAGATAGAATTTAATATCCATTGGAATGGCCAGAGATATTTGTAATCGACAGCTTTTCGTTTTGTCAAGTTATAGTCCTATAATATTTGTTAAATATAAGCACAGCACATAAAGATAGCACATTATACCTTACATCAATATGGCGTTGTGTGAAATTGACCTGAAAGGGTTACATTTTTACGTATTAATGAATAGTGACCTATTTTGTCTACAATCATAATATTCATGGCAAGGTTTAATTATTTGGCAATTTAGTAGAATGAAATTAAAAGATTTTCAAATTTGAAACTTGCAACCAGTATAAATTTTTAATGACCTTTTGTTCGAATTACTTTTTTTCTTTGTACCATATTTGTAGATGTCAGTACAATCATATGAAATTTTCTATCTTTCGTGGAAAACTGTAAGTTGCATTCGCTTAGTTTCTAAGTGATTCGTGTTTGCTCGTGTGTTTGTACATTTAATGTTACTAAATAACTATTAACCTAATCTGAAAATCTTCTATATGTTTTAGATAAATCTACATGTATTAAACTCATTCTGAATATGGCTTGAAAAAATTGTAATTTTTTTTAAGAGTTGCCATTCGCTTTTTCATTTATTGAAACTTGAGTAGAAACATGAACCAAAGTGTGAATACGTAATACTCCTAACCTCGCTAGACCTTCACGTTATTCATACCAGCCTAATTCGTCTTTGTTTAAAACTTCACTACAACAGAACGCATAATAATCGGTCAGCTGATAGATTCCTAACTGCATAACTTTTTTTTTCTTCCGTATACATTATCAAAATTCATTCATTTATACACGATCTCTTGGTAGACATCACTTTAAAACAGTCTAGTCTTGTGGTTTATGTTATGTCTCGTTGGTAATTTCCAATAAAGTAACACGATATGTAAACTTAGGCAATAAGTAAGCCTGGTACCTTAACACTAAATCCGCAAATTTTTTTAAATGGACTGTTCATGCTGCCAGTTGGACAAAGGATAAGAATAAAATTGGCTCATATATTTAAGCATGGTATTGTAAAGAACTATAAAACAATCTTGTAAATATACATCACTTTCTAGGCAAGAAATATAATTCTAGAGTTTATTAACACGACACAGATTCAGTCCTGGACCAGTATAATTATATTCGCTCTCATTAAGCCAATTTGACATTCTCTGTTCAAATCAATTTAAGCGATATATAGATATGTTCTGAAAACAATTGTGTGCCAAAAACAAATTTAAGTCAATACCAACAATCTTATGAAAGTAAAGATAGGGTGTTTTTATAATAGTCATATTTATATAAGCTAAATACATTTTAAATGTTTAACTGTGATATAGGATAAAGGAACAGCGGAAAATGAGTCCTGAGTGAATCCAACATCCTTTGCTATCAGACAAATACATTTTATTTAAGAGCCTAGAAATTCATCTCGACACTCAAGAGGTGGGAAAATGTGGTAAATATTATGTAGAATGTCATTTATTTCTAGACAAGGCAGTGAGATACGTCAGCTTACGCATGTACCACGTTTGAAAGACAGCAAGGAAAATGGGTACACTTTCTAAAATATTTAGTTCACTAGGCACCTAGCATAATATTATTAACTTAACAAATAAAATAATGAAATTCAGTCCGCATTCTCAGGTTTCAATAAATACTTTTCGTGAATGTTTTATTTGCACACAGGTGTTACTTGTCATTAAACCATGATGTCCATAACCCCCATAAATAATTCACATTGTTCACATCTCTAGAGACTGGCATGTATAGAGGTTTTACAATTTCTTCATTGCGGTAACGCTATATGCAAATTAACAAGCATGTCAAAACTTCAAAAGAACAACACACAATTTTTGCTAATGCCTATTCAATTATGAACATTGTGCCAAACTCTGTTCTTTTGGGGACTGAAAATAAGAATACGCCTTTCTACAAAATGTACAGTCATACTTTCAGCACGTAAGCATTGAGCCTCTGGCGTTTTGAAATTGTAGCTTGAAGCTTATGGATTATTAACAGACTTACAACAAAGGAGATTCTGACAAGAATGTAAAAAGATCATTATACTGATGGTGTCATTATAACTATCCATAGCTTTTAATGAAAGATTAACCTTAAGTAGACCTAAATATTCGTTTGAATATAAAACCCATGATTTGATGTATGCAATCGACAGTTTTTGGTTTTGTTGGGTCCTATTTCTGCAATGTATGTATGTATATATGCACAGCACATACAGGTAACGTATCACACCTTACAGCAAATTGACGTTTGTGTTAAATAAAGATCAAATGATAACGTTTATTCCTAAACGTATTTGGGAATGTACATCATGTATAGAAAATAATGAAACCGTTTTTATCTTATCACTTGTTCATAGACGTATTTGAAATTATATTCTGTAATTACAGCCTCGATATTGCTATCCGACATCGACTTTTCCTATCTATAAACTTGCAAACTTGATATTTTCCCCATTTATCAATGTGTTAATGTCATAACTGATTATGCAACTTTACTAAAACGGTAATAGTTTAAGCATCATTGATGACATTATGTAAATGCACATCGCTTATTAGACAAGACATACAACCTTACTGAAATTCCAGATATCAAAGACACAAGCAGAATAAAGTCCAGTATGTACATTTTCTATATGAGGCTTATGACATGAATTGAAAACGACGAAACGTTGATATCGATTATATTCTTTGAAACTTGGAAAATATCCTTTACGCAAGGAGGTCAGTCTAGACCATTCATGTGCAAAATGCCCTCTTCATAAAGCATTGGTAAGTTATAGCAAAAAGACAAAACGCACACCTGTCCATCTGTCTGTGACATGAAGTTATGGTAATGTTTTAAAAGTAAAAATAGAAAATCTAATATTAATTAATCGTTGCGCAACAGCTACACCAATATCTAGAGAACGAAGATAAATAGAATGCCATCTCTGAAATATTTGTTCTCTATGAAAAATGACAGAGGTCGAACACAACTGAACCCGGCTGGGTAAAAGTTGATTCAATCAGCCTGGGAGACAAATCTAATATTGACTAGGATCTTATTACAGTAATTTGTGACATCACGGAATATTAAAGGACTGGCTTAAAACGTCTGATGAATCCTTCAATTTGATTGGCTAATTGATGCGAAGACGATGCAGCTGAAATTGAATTCAGCAGAATTACTATGGTGGGTGAGCATTCCGTCTTACAAAATCTTAGCAATAAAAATGTATTGAATTGGGAGTGGAGGTGGATGGTGCTAGCTTCTGAGAAATGGGCCAATGTATGGCTCCTAAACCGAGCATCCTCAGAATGACATTTAGTTATATTACTATTCAAACTGGTCATACTGCAATATGGTCAAGATTAGTTCTCTTATAACATGTCGGGAATAAATTGTACCAATTTATTTTTCACAAAATAGGTTGAACAGGAATCTTTGACAAGTAAAGGCAAAAACAAAAACATTCACAATATTCAATTGAGATAAAAATAGCATCAGTGGATTTCATATACAAGTTTGCTTATAATACACTTCTCTTTTGAAATAATGATGCCTACTTTTGTGGGTTTACCTTAACTCGTCGACATCATGGTTGTCGTATGTTTCGTCCGCTAACAATAATGCAACCTTAACTAGTCTTGAGTTGCTCTGAGTACAGTTTCGTTTAAAAAAAGAATGTTACATTTACATTATGCGCATCTTACTGCACATAGTGTATTTTTGGTGACAGTTTTATAAAAGCAATTTTTGGTTGCTGTGCATTTAAATGTGTTAAATTAATGATAATGCCGCATTAGTATTTGAAGTTGGTGCTTTAGATATAAAAAAATCGGACTAATTAAATAATAGTTCCTTTCTTCACAGTGATCTCCATTGTGTTGTTGTTGTTGTTGGCAGAGATTTCGTCAGTGGAAGGGAAGCAACTCTTGCATGCAGTTGTTTTGTTTTTCTTAAAAGACTACCCCAGTCAAAATAGGAAAACATAATATTTGGAAAGTTATTATTTCGTACTGGTAGCAGGAAGAGTTTGGTGAATTTGGTTAGAAGCTATTTACCCTTTTTTACTAACACCTATTTCAGCTGGATCTTTACTTAAAAAAAATTGTGCATAATGTCACTTTTAGATAACTATTTCTAGAAATAAAACAGTTTCATTGTATTCAAAACTGTGAACTGTATTTCAAACCTTTTACATGAGTCTGCAATTTAGGCATTAAAACATTTTTACAGTTGGTTCATTTAGAACGTTCAAGGTGTACTTATTTACCTATGTCGCTGTTGCACGTTACTCTGAAACGTTAGTTAATTGTAACATACTTTGATGTGAAAATTGTGCTATACATAACGTAAATGAACGTTCAATTATATAAATAGTCCAATTTCCTCTCACACAATTAAGCTCTAAAGAATTTCACATCAGTTAAGCAATTATCTTACGGTGGTTCATTAGTGCCTGATGCAAATTCTTAAAATGAACTCAAAATTAGTTACTGATTTCGAAAAAGATGCCAGGCAGACAACTTGCGCCTGGTCATATGATGAAAGGGTACATGAGGAATCGCCATCTTACTTAGATACAGCCAATTAAACACAATTCAATACCAAATTAAGTTTTGAGAACACCGTATATTTGGTTTAATATGTTATGAAATATGTTTGCTATTTTTGCAAATTTCCTGTTCACCAATTGCAAAAATGTTGTGCGAGATTCATTTCACAACGAGTAAAGTTTTAAAATCTCTGTTATCAAATCACGAACATTTTTGCCACGTGAAAATCACTCAATTAACAATACATCAAAGAGTTAATATCAATTTAGCAGGCAAATGAACAATAATGCTTTCAAAACCTTCCAATAATAACCCCTAATTATAACTTAATGCGATAGAAATTTCTTCCTTAAACCTTAACAGCGGCATAATTCGATCGTGAATCATAAAAACCTTGTTACAGTAATAGAAAAGGAATTGCAGAAATGAATAGTAACTATATTTAATGCAATGATCATTTTGTAATGATTCATAATGATAATATTGAGATAAATAAATACTTCAAATTTAAAGCTAATGCTATCTTAATGAAAAACATATTTCAGATATGAATCGTTACACTATTGTGAAGCAATTTTCAGAATAGAATTTTTTTCAGAATTGAAACATGATCAAATTTGAATGCAGTGTAAAATTTAGTTATCATATGTGAAACAATAAGCCGTCATTATATAAATTTACTGACATTATAATGCAGTATCCTTTTTGCATTACATGCACTACACACATACTTTGGAACAAAATGCACGCTAACGCAAGGACAAGAAATGTATACAAAATACTTGTAAATGATTTACGCTTTATTCAAATAGTTTAACCATCAAAATTAGTATTTTTTAAACCAAAAGAATACTGTTATTAAAGTTGAATTATGCACATTTTTTCCATGTAAAAATCCAGCTGACATAGGTGTGTGTAAAAAAGGGTAGAGGAAATAATAGCTTTTAACCCTGGCCAATACTTTCTGCTACCAGTACGAAATAATAACTTTCCATATATTAATTTTTCCTATTTTGACTGGGAGAGTCTTTTTATAAGAAACAACTGCATGCAGGAGACTGCCAAAATCTCTACCAACAACAACAATCGCACAAGGGAGATCACTGCGAAGAAAGGAATTATTATGTAATTAGTCCGATTTTTATTATTTTTAAAAGCACCAACTTCAAATACTAATGCGGCATTATCATTAATTTTACATATTTAAATACACAACAACCGAAAATTGCTTTTTTAAAACTGTCACCAAAAATACACTATGTGCAGTAAGATGCGCACAATGTCACTTTAGCACATATGAACTACATTTTATACCGAAAAATACTGTGCCCATATCAAAAGAAATCTTTTCAATTAGAAAAGCTCCTACTTTTCTGTGGCATATTTCACAGAAATGCATCAGAGGTATTGTAAATATTGGATTGCGTAGTAACATACTCTAATCTGTTTTTATTAACCGCTTCCGTTCAACAGTTTTATCCTTGGAAAATGGTAATTGCGTTAAAAAAATGAATTATTTTTCAGACCTTTGCATAGTGAAAATACATTTTTACTGGCATATACATCAACGTTAACGGGTTCTTCGACAATTACTTAATTGCCGTTGATGACTGATGGGCGTCAGGAGAAAGTTGTTCCAATATTCACATCAAAGGCTTCGGTAAAGCGGTATAGTGTATGAGCATGAAGAGCAGAAAGGGTACACGACATGATAATTATGTTGTTTTTGCTCGGGCGTTGTCTTTCAAGATGACAGTCCATCCAGTTAGCTACCTTTGCTTTACATCTTGCTATGAATATTAATGATATATTTAAATATTAATTATTTTACCGCATTTAATACTTAACACTTCATTATATGTTCATCATTTCTATACTTTTTGTCGAAAATCTCATATTATTAATAATATCAATGACCTGTCAGATATATTGAACTCTCATTTTGTCTTTAGTTAGTAAAGCTTTTTCTGATTTACACTAGTTACCTGAACTGGAGGCAAGTCTTATTCAAGTAACTGGCTAGTGCAATAAAATAGGGTTATTAGTATAGTAGCGTGATCCAGCATGCCGGATTTGCTCGAGTCGTGCGTCGGATCATACGAGTGCGTAGCACGAGTTTGATCCGACCTCGACGAGAGCCAATCCGGCTCAATGGATCACATTACTATACTAATAACCCTTTTATTATATACCTTTTGACACTTGTCTGCGCGAATAAACTAAATTAAAATGATATTCTAAACATAAAACTGAAGAAAAACCCTTTTTAGCGCGAAGTATGTGAAGTATGCGACGCCATTTTATTGACGTCATCGTATAAACAAATAGTAACGACCCAGTCAAAAGCGACGTTATTAACGTCATGTGCTTTTAGAGCCAATTGAATGCACTCTTACAATTTTGCCGCGCTATTTGTATTCCACGTACATACAATACGGAATTTTTTTCTGTCGGCCGTATTTGATGGTTGAATATAGGCTGTATTTTTGGCAAAATAATTATAGATATATAATAAAACCCAAAATCTGAAAAACAGACAGACATGTTAAACAGTTAATCGAGCTTTTACGGGCAAAAAATAGTCTTTGACTAGACAGGTGCAAACATGTCATAACGAAGACAAAATATCAATATTTATTTATTCTAACACAAAAGTACCAGAAGAACTTTTATAAAACTGCTTTATACTAAAATACTTTCACAAAATTAAATGAATTAAGTTCTGACAGCTCCTCAATAACATGGAAAACGATATTAATTTATATGAGGCAGAATTTCCTCTTATACATGTACTAGATACTTTCGGATGATGTATCGAAGTAATATGGAACAACATATTGATAACTATAACATTTATCTTAAATATTCCCAAATAACGACTCGATTGAAGACAAAATTGAAGCAAATCCATAGTAGTGCTTAATTAAATATATATTTTTAAAATAAGAACAAGCAGAACAGACCAAATACATCCATTGGTTTCCTCGCCACTTGTATCATGTTCAGTACTCTCTAGTGATATCCTGGATACTAACTAAAGCATAATCTGTAAAGTTCCTTTTCCCAAGTAATAGGGGTCTGTAGTAGTTTACAATAATGGTTCTCATTCTCAGTAGCGACAACACAGGCATCAGCTGTCGCGCGATGTATATATAACCTGCACTTCAGCTAAAACTTCACCTTTGACTGCCCCGACTACATTACGTCTTGCTAATAACACAACATTTATTCAGAATTTTGTAACTTTTGTAACCGTTTGCGACCATTAAAACCGTATATACTGTTGGAAAATATTAATAATTTAAATCTGATCACCCTATTTTAATGCACAATGCTGTAACATACGCTAATTACAGATCGTGTATATGCGTCATTTAACCGTCACAATTTAAATGACGTAACCAATTAGTGTTAGTGCTTTTGAAACATATTTAATTGAAATTCGTATTTCAATAAGATATTTCAAATCCTTATAACATCATTTATGAAAAGGTTTAAGTCATGTTTTAACATTATCGAAGAAAGTAAATCTTTTACATTTGCGGTGATATTTACAAATTGCTACGATTTCTGAGGTGTTAAAATTGTTCATACTGGCGTACGTGATCATATCACACGTACGTAACATAAGACGATTCCTCGTTATTTTGTTTTCAAATTACACAAATACAGTTTGATTGAATATTGATTTACAAAGAAACTGATCGATATAATCTTGATGAAATTTCCGTATGGGCTTAAAGAGCCATAGAGTTGAAATAAATGGTGGAAATTAATAGAGACCTGCCTCACCTTAATTCCTACCTAACTAATGTTGAAAGGGTTATTAGTGTAATGAAATAAATAAACGCTCTAGTAATTCGCGTGCGTTTTTTCAACTTTTAAACAGCTTACATAGAATGTCAGATTTGAAAAAATACTCTGAACGGGGTGTAATGTATATTTTGAAGTATCACAGTGTCAGTCTGCGAAAGAAAGTAGTTTCTGCAACGTGTAACATTTGTGTGGACTCTGTGGAAAACTTAAGAAATTGAAAAATCGATGGAAGATTCGTTGACATTTTAACATTTTGCGAGTTTATGGAAGATGGTACGACTCACAGAGGTTCAAGACGTGCATTCAAATAATCATAGGGACGAAATACTTTAAAGAAGACACATTGAATACAAATGTGTAGGGTTGTTCAAAGTAGGTATTAAATATCATTTTAACATCTAATTCTACTGTGGCCGACTGAGACAGCTGTTGGTTCATGTTTTCTTTCGTTAAATGTAGCATTCATGTCGGCTTTATTTAAATAACCTGAAATTATTTGTAATGATTGCATACTGGTTAAAAACTTTTAAAGCAAGTAAATAAAGAGTAGATAGTAGGAACTTCCCAGTATTCTGAGAGGGCCTTGGACGTCACGGAAACAGTACTGGAGCCATTCCAGGAAATAGTGAAGTTAAGTTGATCAGTGTCAGTTTTCTCCCATTGTTAGTTCTGATTGATTACTATATTAATCCCTGAAAAAAGGCGATCTTACGGTGGTTTATGTGTTCCAGATAGAAAATTGGATAACAGTCGCATTAATCAAGCGAAACTGTTGCTATTTCGTTGTCATGGCTGGGATTATATGGATCTGGCAGAACCGCAGAAAATTAAGCAAACAATACAGCAATGTGTCCTCTACTGAAGCAATGAGCTCCCTAGCCAAGTTCCCTAATAACAATATTAGACCTACATGTAACAGGGCTTAAATAATACACCTATAATGTTGACCTTATTTACATCATTTCAACGGTTTTTCGAAGACAAAAGTGGTGCCATCATTACATATGTAAATAAGTCCATGTGTATCTCAAAACTAATAATAAAATCTTAATAACTTAAATAATATTGCGAGTCCGACTCCATGATCGAGTGGTATATCAGTGACTCAGTAAATCACTGCAATCTCTCACTGATCGATGGTTATCCGAGCTCTGCTATCGACCATGTCTTTATGTACATGTAAGAAAATTGGCAGTTTCTTACGAGGGAGAAGACTCTAGTTTGGGTTTCTTCACAGGAACAATGGTGAAGTAAACTATCCACATGTAACAATATCTGAACTAGAGCTATCACTAAATGTGATTAATACCCCCAAAAGGATTGCTTTATAAACTGAAGAAGTTCGTAGTAACATAATACCTTGCAAACAAACTAAAAAGAGATATTGTTCTTAGCAGTTCCCCCCCATTGTGCTTGACCATTGTATGAAGTTGTATTGAATTCCAACTTGTAGTTTTCGAAAAATGCTCAAGACAGGGAAAAGTAACAAAGGACAATAACCCTGTAATTAGTCAAGATGGAGTTATGGTTCTTGTGCACTGCACTCCCTCTCACTGTGCTTGACCATTGTATGAAGTTGTATTGAATTCCAACCAGAAGTTTTCAAGTTACGCTGCGGACAAGGAAAAGTAACAAAGGGTAGTAACTCTGTAATGAGTCAAGATGGAGTTATGGTTCCTGTGCACTGCACTTCCTCTAAATGCACTTGACCATTGTATGAGGTTGTACTGAATTCCAACTAGTAGTTTTCAAGTTATGCTTCGGACAAGGAAAACTAACAAAGGGCAATAACTCAGTAAATACTCAAGATAGAGTTATAGTTCTTGTACACTGCACTTCCTCTGAGTGTGCTTGATCATTGTATGAAGTTGTATTGAATTCCAACTAGTAGTTTTCAAGTTATGCTCCGGACAAGGAAAAAGAACAAAGGGCAATAACTCTGTAATTAGTCAAGATGGAGTTATGGTTCTTGTGCACTGCACTTCCTCTCAATGTGCTTGACCATTGTATGAAGTTGTATTGAATTCCAACCAGTAGTTTTCAAGTTATGCTTCGGACAAGAAAAACTAACAAAGGGCAATAACTCAGTAAATACTCAAGATAGAGTTATAGTTCTTGTACACTGCACTTCCTCTGAGTGTGCTTGATCATTGTATGAAGTTGTATTGAATTCCAACAAGCAGTTTTCAAGTTATGCTCCAGACAAGGAAAAGTAACAAAGGGCAATAACTCTGTAATTAGTCAAGATGGAGTTATGGTTCTTGTGCACTGCACTTCCTCTCAATGTGCTTGACCATTGTAGAAGTTGTAGTTTGAATTCCAACCAGTAGTTTTCAAGTTATGCTCCGGACAAGGAAAAGTAACAAAGGGCAATAACTCTGTAATTAGTGAAGATGGAGTTATAGTTCTTGTGCCGCACTTCCTCTCAATGTGCTTGACCATTGTATGAAGTTGTATTGAATTCCAACTAGTAGTTTTCAAGTTATGCTCCGGACAAGGAAAAGTAACAACGGGCAATAACTCTGTAATTAGTCAAGATGGAGTTATAGTTCTTGTGCACTGCACTTCCTCACAATGTGCTTGACCATTGTATGAAGTTGTATTGAATTCCAACCAGTAGTTTTCAAGTTATGCTCCGGACAAGGAAAAGTAACAAAGGGCATAACTCTGTAATTAGTGAAGATGGAGTTATAGTTCTTGTGCACTTTTGCACTTCCTCTCAATGTGCTTGACCATTGTATGAAGTTGTATTGAATCCAACTAGTAGTTTTTCAAGTTATGCTCCGGACAAGGAAAATGCAACGACCGACCGACCGACCGACCAACCGACCGACGACCAACCCCTGGTGCTTATCCTACCCCCTAAACTTCGTTTTGGGGGGGTATAAATACGGTTGGAAAGGGCGTTTAACTCCGAGCAACAACAGAATGGTAAGGCTAAGCGAAATGGTGCAAACATTTTTTTAATTTATGATGAATGGCGCGAGCAACAATACAACACATTTAAAACTCAGTTTCATTCTGCGATCCCTAAACTATAAACTATAAAGATTTCTTATTTACTCTTTTACTACAAAAAGATGTACCAGTTGTGACACTGAATTAAAAAAAAAAAAAAAACATTAATAAAACTCCGCAGAAATAAAAATGTTCTCACACTTTTAAAATCCAATTTAATTTGCAGGGCAAGACGAAGTTGCTTCTGTTGATGTCAACCTTGGTAACAAGATTTATATCCATCGTGGCAATATCTTGGAGTATATAACAAGTATACTCTCAACCAACGTTATTAATTTATTACAGTTTTTTATGTAGATTCTCTTAAAAGGCCATGAAGTCATAATAATTGAGCTATCTATCTGAGTTATAAATATAGCTCTTTGTCAATTCATTTCGGAATGTATTCCAACGGACTATATAAATTTTCATATAGATATATCCTAATAATAAATTGCAAAAATTGCCGCGTTCTTTGCTATGATAAACAAAACTTAAACACTGAGGAAAATAGCTACACTTATCTGATAATCATGTTTAAGTATAATCATACTTTATTGAAAACATACAGAAGAATCAAAATAGCGATTAGACCAAATGAAAGCACTAAATGCACATTGGGGGATATATACCTTATGCCTTTCACAATCAAGCGTTTACAGAGCGTCCGTTAAAGCTTAGGGTAAGTAGATCATTTATAAGAATGTCACGACCTAATTAAGGAACCCACTTACTCATATTGCCTAATATACAGGATTATAGCATCGTCATTCACAGCGCTAACTAGCCGCGGAGCGATCAATTAACTATAAAAGCAGGTTATTGTTCATGATTTACAAAAATAAAGGATTTATTCCCCCAAGGCGATCCCACTCTGTTGGAATAAATTCATTTAAACAGTAAAACATGATCTCCTGGTGGTTGACACTGAATTCACTTGCCAGACTGCCATTAAACATAATTGGAATAAATCATGCCTATCTCCAACACGTCAGCTCAAAATGATACAAATTCCATGGAAATAAGTCGCCTAAATATCTATTCCATGACAACTGTGTGCATTTTATCTGCATTACATGGATTCATAATATGAAAATTGGTCCTTTGATAGTATTTGACATTTGTCGGCAAAAGTGATGTCATAATGATTTAAGCTATTGACTTAATTTGTTTCTCTTTATTACGTCTCTGTCTTATTACCATTGCAATAGTTCACAAAGAACAAATAACCAGTAAGTAAATTTTCTCAAAAAAAGGTTACGTCTCGTCTGCTTATGTTTGAAAACTCACATTTTTTCAATGACTCAGACACTTCTGCCAACAGTCACTTTTAAATGCCTTTCAAATACGTCTGGTGCTGGAAATAATTAGCGAGATTCAGAGCATTTTTAGTCATATTCACTTCAATTTTCTGTGACATTTAGCTGAAATGTATAGTGACATTCAAACTCCTGTTGCGAAAGTCGGTCAAAATATATACCTATCACTATTTTCATGATACAATACATTTTCTGTACATATCGCTTTTTAACGATTATTCACCTTTCTGTGCAGATTGTAAAAGTCTTTTATTTTAAATCGTTCTTTGTTATATATAGGCATATTTTTTAAAGTTAAGTCGTTATAAGTGACCAAAGTGTGTATAGCAAATTTAATGAAATGTTGTCAAATATGCGGAACATCTCGCAAACGCGCATGTTCAGTTACTAGGTATTCTTTTATTGTTTTAAAAATACACAATCTTCAAAGTGTCATTCAACAAACTTTTGATCAGATTGAATTATTTCGAATTAATATTGTGTTTCATATGTCCGCTTTCGGTATGATTTAAATCTAAAACATTGAACTTTTTTATTTATCTCGCTTTTGCAGAAGCAGAAATCTCCTCTCTGTATAATTGCAAAATTGATAGATCGGTCAAAAGACGCAGTGATTAGCATATATATTACATATTGGACTGAGAAATAAGCCAGGCTTTGCTTTCAAATCACTGAGTATGATTAGCGTTATGAAACGCCGTGGAAAGAAAAGCCTGCAAGATTGGTCGGGAATTTCTACGTCGCGTTGTGCATACCAATTTCTGTGACCTACATACTACTATATTTCCTTTTGTTGGCATTTCCGACCAAAGTGAGAGAATATGTTTTACATAGACTGGTAAAAGATATTACATGTAGTATGTCTGGCACCAAAGAATTGTTTACCGAGCACTGCTTTGTATCGGTAAATGTAAAATAACTAAATTGCAATGAAATTTGTGGAAACAATTTTTTGTTCATCAGTACTAGCCTCAATATTTCGACATTTTACAAACTGAGATTACACCTATGTCTGCGCGAAGGGCGCTCATCGTATATAGCAAACAGCCCTTGCGTACAATTAGTTGGGCTTCATCTGTACTGACTGAAGTCCGGTAGCCGCATATTGAAAAATACAACCGTTAAGTGTTTGTATCCGATTGTATTTCGAGATGAACAAAGACGTAGTTCTTCATACGTTTTTCTGCTATATACTAGAACGCAACGATATTACGTATGTGTATGCAATGGTGTGCATCGGTGTTATTTATGTATCGATGATGTACATGCGACTATTTAATATATGTAACGATGTATGTAAACAGTACCATTATTTCAATGTAAAGATATATCCGCATCAGCTGCTTTATAACGAGTATTTGCGCATCTTACTGCACATAGTGTATTCTTAAAAGCAATTTTCGGTTGCTGTGCATTTAAATGTGTTAAACTAATGATAATGCCGCATTAATATTTGAAGTTGGTGCTTTAGAAATTAAAGAAATGGACTAATAAAATAATAATTCCTTCCTTGGCAGTGATCTCCCTTGTGTTATTAGTGTTGCTCGGCAGTGGAAGGGAAGCAACTCCGACATGCATTTGTTTATTTCTTAAATTGACTCTCCCAGTCAAAATAAGAAAGTAATATTTGGAAAGTTATTATTTCGTACTGGTAGCAGGAAAAGATTGTTGTACGGTTGTATTGGGTCAAAAGTTATTATTTCCTGTACCCTTTTCACACACACCTTTTTCAGCTGGAATTTTACTTTAAAAAAATGTGCATAATGTCACTTTAACTTTGACAGAATGGAATCTTAGCCTTCCCGCTTAAAGAAACAATAAAAATAAAAGTAAACCCACGTCTGTCAAGAAAACAATTTTGTCAATTTCTGAGTAATCCGAATTCGGAAAGGGAACAATTCGTATTATGGTTTTCAACTGAGATAAAAAATTAAATAGGTAAGTTTGCAGAATATTTACTAGAAATAATGAACGTTAAATCGTCCGACTGAAATAAACTAAAAAGGACAATGTGACAGTAACGTACATGTTATATGTAAGTTTAAAACCATTGCATACAAAGGCAGAGCATGCATACCAGCATATCCAGTAACAGTAGACTCCCATGCAGTGTCCCTGTCAAATAACCATAAACTAACTTATATTAAAGTCCCATTATCATTTTAACCACGGTAACAAATACGAATAGAGTAATGATAGAACTGTGCTCTAGTCATTGACGTATACATTGTACAAGTCCTCTCATATAATTGCCGTCTCTTCACGAAAAATCTTTATCAGAAAGCTTTCCATATATTTTTGCAATACCATTGAACCATACTGCGCTATATTTATGGCATGCAATTTCGATTTAAAAATCAACGCTATACAAAATAAAGATCGGAGAAAGTAGGAAAGAGTTTACATAAGCTTCTAGCTTCCTTCTCAATCCTAATAATCATGTGTGTTGTATGTATTATGAACTATATGCAAATATATGAATATTGTTGAAACAGAAATAAAGATCAACTTTGCAGGCAAGACATTTTTCTTGGTAAGATAAAAGCTGCAATTGATTTTACATTCCGATGTAACTCCAAGGTCTTTAAGTTGTACTTTATCTCTGAATTTTACGCATGCTAAAAATAGAAATAGAGCCATACATAAATCATTCAGAAGAGCGTTTTGGTAAATGAAGAATAATGATGCTCATTGAGAAACCAATTCTTTGTACTTCTCGGACAATTACTCAAGTAAGCACACTGTCAAAATTGTCTGATTTTCCAAAGAGCAGCCAATCTGTATTGGCTAAAGAGAAAATATCTACAATAAAACTGATAGTGAACTTTAAGAAAAACAAGCATAAGTGATGTCTTCAGATAGTGTTGTTTGTTCTCTGCAAAGAGTGTATATGAACACGAATTAATTGTGGGGCATAAATCATTGATTCATTAGTTTTTCGTCTGTACTTACATGTACCATGAGATTTTTTTGCTTTGTTTCTACTTCGAACAGTCGATATATTAACAGTACAGGCATCCGACCTTCACTTACCAGTTCAAAATATATTGGCTCGAACATATGTGTTTCATTCTGTCTATGTCAACATAATGTGTAAATAAAAAACAGTAACGAATTTCGCTTTGTTATTTCTCTCACAAGTAACTGGCTCTCATTGCTGGTGCCTCAAAAGTAATTTATTCAAATCGAGAGATCATGTTTGAGCTAAATCAATTTAAAACAAATCATTAAATGCACCTTATACGCGCTTCTTAATAATATTTACTGTTAAAGCGACTTCAAGTATATGAAACACAATGGTTACAAATAAACTGCCATTTGTTCATGGTTTTTTGGGCCGAGAAGAAATGACCAGATACACTAACACTGTTTCATGTATTATGATGACACAAAGTTTAAGGCGATCCGGAATTACTGGTCTGCAAATAATCCCCCCAAAAAGCAAACAGACATGGCAATGTTAAGCAGTAAACAAGTTATGTCGTTCGTTATAAAATCATTCGTATTAGAATTAAGCTGTAGAAATCAATACAATACAAGCGGTCAGTTCTATAAATCAATGTCTGTCAAAGTAAGAACATCGGCGCCTTAAAGCTTAAAATCTTTCTCACAGAAGAAAGACGGGTCTGTATCAGACACCGTAAATATTCCGAATAAATGCTTAATGAATACAATGTATCTTTTCAGAGATAGGAAATACCACAAGGATTGTCTTGCAAAGGCGTTTGTTACACGCTGAAATTTGCATCTTGTATATATCATTTAGTTTTACTTAACAAACGTGGCATTGTACTACAGTCTTAGTATCGTCATTTACTTGAACAATGAGTTATAAACACTGTAAAACAATGTCCCTATACAATATCCACTCAATACATCCTTCTGTTTTCTCGGAGATCATGGATTGTCTCACACAATTGTCATGATTTGACTTGAAGTCCTATAATCACTTTATAATAGTATAATGAAATTATAGATAGAAAATGAAAGAACTGTGTTATATTCACTCTAAATTGATGCTGTCGTATGACTTTCTTTCCTTCTTTTGTCGCTCCTTCACAAAAAGTGATGTCAGAAAGCGTTTCTTATCATTTTCAATATCACTGAAAAATAGTAGGCTAAATTAATGATGTATACTTTCGATTAGGAACTATATTGGTGTAAATAACATCTAATCTCACCAAGACAACATTTGTGTTTACTCTTTTTAACGTTAAAATGTGATAAATTAAAATCCCTCGAGTTCGAACATTAAAAAAAAAAAAGGGCCAAGTATTTGAGTTCCCAATATCGGGCTAATATGACTTTGGCACAGAGTACTTACTTCGGTACTGGTGGAAGATACACTAGATAATGTATATATACCATGTATTTATTATTTTTCTAGCTATTTACGTTACACTTGGTTTAAGACAACTGATCCCTTGTTGACATGGTGCAATTTTTATTTAAATGACCCCTGGGTATTATTTGAACAAATCCTTTAGTATAGGGATACTAGAAGAAGGAATGTATGTAGATGGCATTGTTTCAATAGCAGTAAAGCGTCGACCTGCTAATTTTGTAAAGACTGCATAGCTAAAGTATTATCGCTTTACGGCACATTGGTGGTTTTATACAAGAGGAAAATGGCCCTATATGCTTTGGTACAAGTCCACTTGCCTGGTGGAGTCCTAGAAATGTTATACCAAATAAGCCTATATACGCCTTTGTAAAACTAAATGATCCCCCGGTGCAAGGTCAATTTTGACCCCAGGGGTCATAATTTGAACAAACTTGTTAAAGAGGTCCACTAGCCAATGCTACATGCCAAATATCTAAGCTCTAGGCCTTGTGGTTTCAAAGAAGAAGATTTTTAAAGTTTTTGCTATATGAGCCTATGTATAACTAAGTGACCCCCCGTGCGGGGTCAATTTTGATCCAAGGGTCATAACTTGAACAATCTTATTAGAGGTCTACTAGCCAATGCCACATGCCAAATAATCTAAGCTCTAAGCCTTGTGGTTTCAGAGAAGAAGATTTTTAAAGTTTTTCCTATATATTCCTATGCAAAAATTAGTGACCCCCCGGGCGGGGTCAATTTTGACCCGGGGGTCATAATTTGAACAATCTTGGTAGAGGTCCACTAGCCAATGCTACATGCCAAATATCTAAGCTCTAGGCCTTGTGGTTTCAGAGAAGAAGATTTTTAAAGTTTTTACTATTTATTCCCATAGCAAAACCAGGACCCCGTTCGGCAATTTGGACCCTGGGCATAATTTGAACAATTTTGGTAGAGGTCTACAATGCTAAGCCAAATATACTCTCCTTGTGTTTAGAGAAGAAGATTTTTTAAGTTTTTCCTATACATTCTGTGCAAACTAAGTGACCCCCGGTGCTGTCAAGGACGAGGTCATAATTTGAATCAAATTGGTTGAGGCCACGACGGCCAATGTACTGCCAAAGACTAAGCGAAGCCGGGTTCCGACGGCCGATGAACGTTTTTCGGACATATCATCCTATCAAAAAAAGTGACCCCTGGCGAGGCAATTGACCCTGGGCTAATAATTTAAAATGCTGAGGTCCACTAGCCAATGCTACATCCAAATATCTAAGCTAGCCTTGTGGTATTCAGAGATGCAAATATCTAAAGTTTTTAATATGACTTCCTGGCAGAACGAAGTGACTTAAGTTCAGGACAGTAGGGGTATAATTTACACTTGGTAGAGGTCTACTAAATATGCTACATGCCTATCTAAGCTCTAAGCCTTATTGTTTCATAGCAGAGTTTTTGAAGTTAATCCTGATAATGCCAATGAATCTAGTTGACCTTGTTGCTAAATTTTTATTTAAATGACCTGGGTTATATATTTGAACAACCTTGGTAGAGGTCCACTAGAAGGATACATGCAAATGATCGAAGATCTAGGAATGTGTTTAGAGAAGCATTTTTAAAGTTTTCAAATAGCTATGCAAAGCGTAATGACCCCCGGTGCTAATTTTGTTAAACCCAGGGCATAATTTAAACAGTCTTGGTATGCGCTACTAATGCTACATGCCAAAGTATCTTAGCTTTAGTGCCAGGTTTTAGAAAAGCAATTTTTAAAGTTTTCCTGTACATTTAAATATGCAAAAACTAAATGATTATGCCGCATTAGTAATTTGAAGTTGGTGCTTTAGATATAAAAAATCTTGGGTCCACTGATAAAATGATACTTGAATGTCTCGCTTAGGCTTGATGTTTCAGAGAAGAAGATTTTGGAAGTTTTTCATTTTTGCAAAGCAACCAGACTCCTGCATGCAGAATTGTTTGAACATTTTGGTAGAGCTTCAGCAATTGACTTTCCTAGCAATTTTATCAACATTGGCCAATAGGTTTTGAAATGTAATTTGATTCAATTGTGACTGGTAGACGGAGAAGAGTTTGGACAATCTGGATATAAAAGCTTACTGGCTAGCCAGTTTCCTATAAACATTTTGGTTGCACACACCATTTTAAATGTCTGAAATTATTATTTACTATTTGAAAAATTGGTGCTTTAATAAAAAAAAATCGGAATATAAATGATAGGGAATGTCTCGTTTATGTATTTCGGCAGTAAACGAAGCCCAACTCCTCCATGCAGGTCTCTCCCAGAAATAAGAACACCAATATTTGAAAGTTTTTCATACTACGAACAGTTTGGTGCATTGCAACAGTTATTATTTCCACTACACTTTGTACACACACACATCACTGGACACTGACAACATGCGCACACATGTCACTTTAATATGTCTATTAATGTAAACAAAAGCAAAGTTGTTGACTTTCACAAATCATCTACATCTATAATCAAACATCGAAGTAACTAAATGCTAACACATATATTGGGTTTATTGTTAATTGAGCATTAGACTGTAAAATGATACTTCCATTAAACATAGGGAAAGAAAGGTGTGAGGGACTAAGTTTCAAAACAAAAACCATCCAAATTGTACAGAAACTGAAACGGAATTATACATGTATTTTACATTGTCATTTGTATACTGATAACATACATAATATGTTTGATAAGGCTGTATCTGTACAAAGCAGTTTATCTGGGTTTGAAGAGAAGCTAACTTTTTATACAGTCCAACTAAGATTTGATAAGTCGGTGTGACCAAAACCTGCTATAATATTCTCCAACGTCGATTTTTACTAGTACATATAAGTAACTCTTGTTTCTCCGAATTTTATTCCGTCATTTTATTGCAGTTGTTATGCATGTATATCGCTGCAGCCACGACAGACAACAACACATGGAAGCAAACAGACACGCTAGACAACACATGGAATAATTCAGGCACGCTAGACAACAGCCCATGGAATGATACAGTCACCCTAGACAATAACATTTGGAAGCAAACTGACACAAAGGTCAACAACATTGAAGCAAACAGGCTCGCTTAACAATCACTCATGGAAGCAAACAGGCACGCTAAGGTCAAAAACACATTGAAGCAACCAGGCACGCTAGACATCAACATATCGAAGCAAACAGGCACGCTAGACAACGACACATGGAAGCAACAGGGCACGCTAGACATCAACATATCGAAGCAAACAGGCACGCTAGACAATAACACATTGAAGCAAGCAGACATGCTAGACAACAACATATGGAAGCAAACAGGCACGCTAGACAACAACACATGGAAGCAAACAAGCACGCTAGACAACAATATATGGAAGCAAACAGCAACTCTAGACAACAACACATGGAAGCAACCAGGCACGCTTGACAACAACACATGGAAGCAAACAAGCACGCTAGACAACAACATATGGAAGCAAACAGGCACACTAGACAACAGCACATGGAAGCCAACAGGCACGCTAGACAATCACACATGGAAGCAAACTTGCATGCTTAACAACAACACATGGAAGCAACCAGGCACGCTAGACATCAACATATATCAAACAGACATGCTACATAACAACACATGGAATAACACAGACACTCTAGAGAACAACACATGAAAGGAAAAGGGCACGCTAGACAACAACACATGGAAGCAACCAGGCACGCTAGACAACAGCACGCGGAAGCAAACATGAACACGATAGACAACAACACATTGAAGCAAACAGACACTCTAGACAACAACACATCATAAGCTACCAACCAGTCACAATATCTACAGTTCTAGCACTCAAACACTTAAATGGACAGTCCACACATTTAGCAGATTATGTTATCGAATCATAGATAGTGTCAATTAACGTTAAATGATAAACAAATGCAATTTAAAAGAACAACATACATCTAAACGTGCTTCATTTTAGCACAAATAATCAACAGAGATGCTTTTTGTAATAAATCAGTTTCCTCTTGTTAATTGTACCTCAACAACTTTATATAGAATATTGAATAGTTTACTGTACTGCAACATTATTTTAAAACTCTGATTTTACAGAATGACTATAAATTCTTTTATTTCCCCCAAGCTGGAGAGCATAACGTATATACATATATCAGAACATGCTAACACATAACTTAACTATTTTTTTTACAGTTTATACATGTACAAGTAATTATGACTTCGCATATAATATATAATAGTCTATCACTAATTAGTAATTAATCTATATTGTAATTGTCCATATTATCTAGTATTACTAAATTTTCATCATTTTGCATCTTTTCATAATGATTGCATTGGTTTGAATTATAGATACACAAGGTAGTGTTTCGTATTGACAACGTGTTTGGTTTCATTGTGTTTTTTGTTATTTTACCATTAAAACTGGCGCATATCATGCACTGAATAATCATACTGTCTGGCCTTATGAGTGGTTCAACATCTGTCGTGCAAGAATATGTTTGCACACCTCGTTCTGAAGTACTGTCAATATTTGAAAATGTTAATTGACCGGTGTTCAGTCAATATGATCTTGTAACGTTATCTGTTGTTGGGTTTGTACATCATTTAACTGCTTTGTTATATGCTATTTGAGTCGCATTGATAGCCTAGTGTTAGCGCGTCCGCTTCGTATGTAGGAGGTCAGGGACTAAAATCCTGGCCTTGTAAAACACAAAAAACGTGAAAAATTGTTACTTTTACTAGTCTTGCAGATCAAATGCTTTTCGCTCATCATAAATTAAATGGTAGGTACATTGTACCGGGAAGATATTTACCTTTCCAGTTTCTGGGGAAAGGTGGATATAGAAATTATTACTAGATACCCTGTTTACTGCAAAATAGTAACCCAAATATGAGCAAGGTTTCATTAGACTCATTTGCCTTTACTGGTATCGAAGTAGTATCCGTATGCTAGCAGTATCCGATATAGCGCTACTTTTCATTCAGTGTAACTCTCTACAAAGAAGTCTCGATTGTTTTCATAACATTGCCTTATATGCCAGAGTTGAGTATAGTTTTTTTCCAGCAAAGGTAAAATGATACTTATAAATTCAAGGTTTAAAAGTGCAACACCTGTTTTGTTTACAGGTCGCACGTGAGGGATTTCACGCGCACCGTTTGCGCATGCGCAAAGGATAACTCAATCATGTCCAATTTAAGGATAAGTATTTTCCCTTGGCGGTCAAAAACAGACGACTACCCCAAAACACCAAAGAAAACTAAAAAACATGATTTTTACATCCAATCGATATTAAATAGTTATTTTATTATTAAAATCATATGAAAAATAGCTATAATGATACGATATCGCCCAAATCATAAATTAGTAAGCGGACCGCTGCCCGACTTACTTATCCAAGGGAGGTAACCAGTATACTGTTTCTGTTTGTTATACGAGTAGGAGGTAGTCTCAGAAAGGTTTAAAGAAACATATAACATCATTATTTGGTAGTATTATTTATCAACAAGTACACATTTGTTCTACAAATTCTCGTGACGGAAACTGCTTCTGTAGCGAACCGGTTTTGTCTATTTTGTATACCCTTTTTGGAGCCCCGTTACTTGTGCGCATGCGCAAGAAAAAAAGCCAATGTTTATGTTCCGTTAAAGCTAAAGAGCTAAAAAAATTATATTGCCGAACTTTTGAATGACTGAACCTTTCTAAATTAAAATATTTTAAGAAAACCTTCATTTCGTGACGGAAACTGCTTCGATACCAGTACTTACATGAGCACGCAGTCAAATCTGCCTTTACTAAACTACGTGCTGAATAAAAATGGATGTATATATGCAAATAAATGATGTATGGATACATCAGTATAAGTTGGTTGAGAAAGATGACCGCTAATTGAGTGTCTACTAGCAAAGGGGTTTAAACTACGCATTTGTCTTTAAAATGTCTCCTCGTATTTACATCGCGTGTTAAGTTTTAACAGCCCATTCAGACAAATTCCCTAGATGTCGTAAACATGTAAGACATCCCATTATTGGCAGTTTCAAGTATAAATTTGTGTTTTATGGTAATAAACATTACGTCGTTCTTTTACCGTGAGACAGACATGCAAATATTCGTACAAAAATATATATGACGTCACATAATAAAGCAAATATCACATCAGAACTTCCGCCTAAATGGAGTTTTTTCGTTTAATGAGCAACATCAAGGAAATGTACCACATTTTATCTTTATGCTTGTCAATCCATATTGATTTTGTGCCATGATTGTCGTTCTGGTACAGTGAAATGGAGATCACTAGATCATAAAGGAGCACTTACTCGGGAACTGATACGATTGTGTTACCTAAACTATCACAAAATACGGAAGAAATATAAAAAATGATACATGTGCGTACTATTGTTTCGTCACGCAGTAGAGATCCGCTGATGTAATATAATCACCCTATGGACTGGTTAACAGTGATCTTTTAGCGATATTGGCCTCATTTGCGTGATGTTTTTGTATCAATTGATCAATTTGTTTTGAAATGATAACTTTATTACTATTGGCAATCTTAATATAGAATTGTCTTAATAGTGAAATTTTATCAAATTTAAGTACGCTGACCAATGACCATATATAGGTCAACCCGATATAGCTGTAGCGCTTCTATGGACATGGATTTCCTGCGCCTGTATATGGCAGAAACGGCTATTGCTTGCGCCTGTATATCGCTGCAGCGCCTGTATGGACATTCATATCCTGCGCCTGTATATAGCTGGAACGACTGCATGGAGCTTTAGCGCCTGTATGGACATGGATTGCTTGCACCTGTATATCGCTGCAGCGCCTGTATGGACATACATATCCTGCGCCTGTATATAGCTTGAACGACTGCATGGAGCTATAGCGTCGGCATAGACGTGCGCCTACTGCCTAGAAGAGTTGGAGCACTTGTATAATGCTAGAGCGTCTGCATAGAGCTGGAGCGCGTGTATAGAGCTGGTGTTCGGCACCTGGATAGAGCTGTAGAAAAGCCAGGGCAATTAAAAAGAGCTTGAGCTGGAGAAGAGCTGAGACATTGAATAGGGATAGAGGTTCATTATAGAGCTGAGGTATCTGATAGAGGGTAGGAGAGTCATGCATATAGTAAGATACATTTCAGTGAGTTGCTACGACAGTACTAACAATTTTGACAAATTACAAAACAATCAGGCAAACAATCATCTAAATTTCAATAGTGAATAGGCGTTAAGTTTCGACCAACACGACGACCTTCAAACAAGTATAAGGGAAAGACATTTATCACTTATTGCATAACACAGCTGTCAGTCTAGTGCCAATGTGACAAAAAGGACTAATATTAAATCACTTAAATAATAACACAGTTATATAGTAAATATGTAAATAAGATTTAAACAATGTATCAAATTAGAATCTAACAGTTCCTTCCTGTTGATCTGGCGTCACTTATTTTGAAAGACACTTCTCTACACACCGCATGTGTGAAAGGAAAATAGGAAAGGAACACCATTATGTTGTCTAGCGAGCTAACAAACGCTTCATAAATCACTACATCACATGTACTTGTATAACATTTATCTGTCCGTACAGGGAATCTGGCTGTGAAAGCATTGCCAACACACCATAAACCACTTTCCAGACGAGGAAAATGAGATCAGATGTGAATTAATTGAAGTAAGCTTAGAGAGGAAAATACAATAATAACAGGGATGCGCTTTTTTATAAGGCTACAAATAAATCCGCCGATCTGATAGCGTAGCCTATCGCAGTCAGAGATATTTCTTAGAGAAAATAATACGACCTAATCCCAAAGTTTGATTGTATATTCTGCAACGCTGGCGCACGTAAGTAGTTGTTTGCAAACAGTATATGTTCAATAGTTCGTGATTTATGTAAAGCCAGTGCCTAAACATTTAATGAGCCGCGCCGGCTCTTCTAAAATATAGGAATACAGTGATAAAAGTCGATAAGAACGCGTAAGCATCGTTTTACTTTTTGAAATATACATCAACCCTTAAATTGGATATATGGTCAAACAGAGTAAATAAACAAGTACTATGTTTTAAAAAAAGAGGTTCGGCACTACTTTGAGTATATAAACGCGCTTGATTGCTAGATTGTATAGTTAACAATTCTGTCAAATTTAAGTTAATGCAGTCAGAAGGCGCATGATTTCAAGGTGTGAGAAAAGGTGTGAGCCCTGACCCGGGCCGCGAACCCGAGGCGCTTCGTATACAGGTTTGTAAGACTCGTCCCTTAGAGAATACGCTCTCCCGATTGATCTAACAGGCCACTTGAGTTTATGACAGAATATCGGATGTATGAACAAATTCGTCTTCTTATGATATGTTTATAAATGCCTGCCGATCTTTAAGTAAGTCAATAATAAATGAATCGTGAATCATACATTTTCCTAGGTAGTTGTATTTAAATAAGCTAATAGCGCAGACACGGATCACTACACATTCTTGATCTAAACCAGATATTACTGTTATTACGCTCAGTTGACTTGTTCCGTCTATTTGAATGCATTTCAACTCGAACTATTCTGGAAAGGGAAACCCGTCAATGTTTTGTCCGCCATGATCAAATCAAGAAAGATTTATGAGTATCCCTTAACACAGCATTGTCTTACAGCGAGGTAATTATTTTGGACATGATTCAAAAGCAGACATCGCCGTTGGCGCTTGAAGAGTTGTATGGTACGTTCCCTGTAGAGATTTTTCAAATGATTTATCAAAACAATTTGACAAGCAGTCAATAAAACCACAACACAGAATTCTAAGATATTAGTTGTCATGCCAAACATTTATATATTATTTGTAGATTTTTATATTCCCTCCAGACGGCACCTCAAACCTAACTATTACAAGTAGAGTCTAAAGTGTATTTTATAGACGAACAGGGATGGTTTAAATTTCAAAATGACGTCATTGTGACATTTGATGCGGTATTTAAGATGACAAAATAGGAATGTGACATCGATCTTAAACAGTTGTATGTCATTTTTTAGTTTAATGTTTTAGTTTAATAATATCTTATTGTTCTATGTACAAATACTCTTATAACATTTGGATAGAAACATATTAGATACATTTGACAAATGGTTTGGGTCACGAGTTATAGAAACATTAGAAAACGGCACTCTCCTATATGATAAATATTAATATAATAATCATAATAATAGTAATAGTAATAATACAATCTTTATTTCACGAAGGTAGCACAAAAAGACATTTATATAAATTTGTATATACGCCTTCCATAAATTACAGTCAAACGCTCATACAAATACATACATTCACAAAATTGCACACATGCAGGTACAAACACGTTCTCACAGTCACTCGTTAAACTTAGTATTACACAAAACTCGTACAAATTATAATTGACAGACACTCGTTAAACTTGGTATTACACAAAACTCGTACAAATTATAATTGACAGATACTCAGAAAAATAGCATCATAACAGAATATAATATATTTACAAATTAACCTCATTTTAAACTAAATGTGTTACTAGTAATTATATTAGTTTTGATTATGTAACAAATATAATTCGTAATTCTTTTTGAACAACGTTACAGATCTAGAGTGACAAATATGTTATTCTTAATGTGTACAGCAGCTTATGAAAATGACGATTTTAATATCTAAGTCTTGTTTTATGTTTACGTAAAGACAGGTTATTGTAATTAATGGATCTAAGATTGTAGACTTCAGTGCTGGATTACATATATATATTGGCACTAGTTTTTTTTTCGACGTAGTCGTATACTTTTGATTTGAACTTCCGTTGGTATGGACGCGTTGCTAACCAACTTCGTTATAATGTGACCAATCAGAATCTGCAAATTATTGGCTAGCGTTTCGGTACCGGAATAAGCAGTGTACTGCCCGGGAGCCTTCTGAAACACAAAATGTGTATATTTTTTTATATTATAGTTATTTATAATAAATCATGTTGCAAAAAAAGAAAAAACAGAACACGTTATGTCAAGGTTTCTGGACAGTACGAAGATCAACTTTTGTATTCAACGAGGTGTTGTCCGGGGACCGGACATCTAGCGTCATTGATTATTGACTAGCGTTTCGTTACCGGAATAAGCAGTGTACTGCCCGGGAGCCTTCTGAAACACAAAATGTGTTTATTACGTCACCTACGTCGACCATCTTTTTTTTTTAAAGATATTACTTGTTATATGTAACTTGTTAACCCTAGTATAATGACAAGATGGTTGTGAAGACGATTTTGTTTAACATAGAAACTAAGCAAAGTAAAACAGAAAGGTCAGTATTTTTGTGTGTGTGTGTGTATGTTTGTATGTGATTCAGTTAAATTGTAGTAATTTTTTCACATTCATTAACATGAACTTAATAGTGTGTCGATGGGAAGAGTTAATATTGAAAAATGAAATGATACCAAAATTATGTTCATAGCGGCAGGCATATTTGAAAATAGCTATTGGCTTTGACAATGTACACCACAACATTCGTAGCTAAAAATAATATCTTAAAAGTTCACCTTCAAATATTCGCAATTCAATTTCAGCGTTTCCTTTTCTTTCTTTCTTTCTTTCTTTCTTTCTTTCTTTCTTTCTTTCTTTCTTTCTTTATCTATTGTGTGTGTCTCACACAGCGCCGCTTGTTGCTACAAAAATACTAATCTAAATATGGCTCGACTCAAAAAATTTACTCTAAAAATACCTAAAGCTTTTATGCGATTACAGACTGAAATGTTTCATAGTTCATTACAGCCGCTTCATACATTTAAGAACTGATCATTAGCAGATTATTATTAGCGTTGGATAAATCATAAAATCGGTGAAAAGAGATAGCTTTTCAACCAAATAATGATTCAGAAAAGCCTCATGCTTGATTCAGAAATGTGTGTATGAATCACAAACGCATTACTCAGGAGCGCTTGATTCCGAATTGCAAAAGCGCGGTTGAAAACACTAATACACTTATAAGTCAACCGATTAATTTGCAGCCACTATCAACTTATTTTGATTCAGTTTTACGGCGTCACATAGCTCCATGCCCATTCTTCTTGGGGCTTATCAAATTTCCTAAAATTACTTCGTGAATTAACAAAAACAAATATTTTCGAAAAATTCTTTAGTTAGGTCAATTGTACTTGGTACTTGAATAATTTGTGTCTAGTCTACTACCACGTCTGTGTACATGTACATGTGTAAGATCTAGATTTATTTTTAGTTTTCCGAGAATTTCCCTTTTTGGATTAAATATAAGCAACATCAGGTGTTTTGGTGCATTAAGACAGCTGAAGAAAGTCTGCCCATGCCTGATCTAGATGTCAACTTATTTAATTCCATGTCTTTACAATGTCTGATTGATGAAATTGAGTTCTGTATAAGTTGATTCACAGCTTGGAATAAAATTTGTCTGCCAAACATTAATATTGTTCGTATTCTCTTCCCTGCCTTCAATTTGGTAAGCATTTGAATTACAATAGAACACTTAAAGTCCGAGGAGCACTTGTAAAAATAACTTGTAGCTCTTTTATTATCAAGAAAGATGTCTGGGATGTTTACCAGCGAAAATTGACGTTGTTTGTAAGAATATAGTAAGTTTTTAAATCGAAAGTATCTGCTTTAGATCTAGTACTTTTCTTATAAATGACATTTCAAAAAATAAGAAAAACTTTCTGCCAAACACGTTGTAGTAAAGAAGCGACGAGAATATAAAAGAAAGGTATATGACAACATTGCTTAAGAATATATAGAACACAATTCTATGATCATTCAATAATGAAATTCTTTATTCAATATCTAGGTACTTTAAGTGATACTTCGACTTAAACATGCCTCGATCACTGGCATCATGAGCAATATTGTCTATACTTCTTCTATGTCTACAAAAATATTTTTGACATTTGACCGAATGTCAGTTCAATGTTCTAGCAAGTTTGCTGAACTTCTTTTAACACCTCTGAAAGTTTAATTCTTCAAAACAACAAATATCGTCTTAATGTACTATTTTTGTACTACGAAGTGATGCTCCAACAAACCACCAGACAATAATGTTCTGTTCGAAGAAATACACAGGTGTGACTGTCTGCCAAATTTACAGTTTCAGAGTTAAATGAGTTTTACAGAGAAAGGTTAAGTCTTTCATTTCACGAAATAAAAAATCATTGTTTCGCTGAATAGGGCTCTTGTGGTGGTATATTCGTTGATGTACCATAGACAAATCGGTTGAAATATGACACAAATGAATACTCAATCTATCGTGAAAGATGTGTTCAGACTAATTCATTCTTTAAATCTATAATACCTCTGGTATTGCCTGCCAGCCGTCAATGCACAGAACCAAATCACAGATGAAAAATTGAAAGATAATTGAAACTGCAATCGGTATAACAATGATTTTAGCATGCGTCTTCCTTTGTTCCAGACACTTCGTGACATTCTTGTCTTCGACGAGGTCGATAATTGTTCCAGCCAGATGGTGCATTTGGTAACCGGTTAAGCATTATTTTTTGCCCGATAGTGCATTTCAGTAACCTATTTAGCAGTATTTATTGCTTGATAGTGCATTTCGGTAACCAGTTAAGCATTATCTATTAACTTCTTCAATGGCGTAATTACGAAACGTTAAATGTGTTGTTATTTAAAATCAAATAAACAGATCATTGACAAGACTAAAACTGTTCAATCATGGTATCATTTTCTTACCTATTTATAGTTTTCTTATAAATATCTCACTACTTATAATGCAATGTTTTCTTTTAGATAAAATACATTTGGTAAATAACAGTTAATGAGCAAGTGTTAAAATTAATATTTAAGGTTTACCATAAGCAAAGATCCATATGTTCATCTTGGCCAGTTGAAATCTCTAACGAAATCTTGGGTACTTATTGCAGTTACAATAAACACATGTACATTTATTGCATAGGTATAAGTTATGGTATTTGTATATAGTATAATCAATAACTGTCAACAACAACACATCGTCGACATGTTGGTCTACGCAAAAGAGAAAGTAAAGTACATTATAAATTTAAAACGAAATATTATGCAGTCAATGCAAAAATCATTACTGTAACATTGAACAGCCTATTTATTTTCATTAGCCGAATTTAGCATTATTTTCTCAAATTACAATTAAACCAAAACTGATAAAGTGTCTTATCGCGGTAATAAACTGGTTGATCTAATTTTCCTTTGTCATCAAAACCCGGAGTCCTTGGCGTGCTCCACTTATAAACATATGACAATGAATAAGTAAGAGATGATAATTTTGCAGTGATAGAATTGTAACATATTTGGTGTGCAATTTGTGTCAAATATATAAGTATATTGTTGACATATAGACTATCCTTTACGCCCTATCAAAAGGACTCGCCCAATTTTTAGTTCGGGGAGTACCAACATTTATTCGAAGTGCTGCTTAATGAACATAAATTGACTATATAACGAATATGCTGTAATGATTTGATCGTTCAAATGGTCTGCGCTGGCTTAAAATGCAGACTAACTAAACTGCTGCTAGGTTAAGTCTTGAAAATCAAAAGTATTAAAAACTGATAGTAGCTTTGATTTACGTGTGATTACACATGGTCATTTCTTTTATTATCTACTGCATGACAAAACTCGTGAAAGCAATGATGATCCGAATTTCTTCTAGCTACCTAGATAATTCCACTTCGAGTTACCGTAAATTGGGTGATTTTCGTATGACGAAACATTTTATAATTTGACAGCATATAACTAATCCCCCAACATATAAAAATGGAAAAAAAAGATATTTCTAAATTATAAATCTACGTGAAATGAATATTTTGTGAAATGGAAATTCGTGAAAAAAGCGGATATCTAAATTTATATCAAGAATATTACTTACTTTACAGGACTTTTAAAACCATACATTTACATTTGACACTGAAATGTCTAGACGAAATACACATTTTGGTTTGAATCCTCGTTAAAATCAAACTGGCGCAAAGGCAGATACTCCATTTAGACCATTTTGAAATAAAATTAAATGAAACCGCACGCGGCATAATTAATGATAGAAGTTTTCTGTCACAGAATATCCTTGAACAGTGGAATTGATTTTTACGCTCTCACACACTCTCTAAATCTTTCATCAGCCAATTTAATACTTTTTGATGAGAACGTAGTAATTTTTTTTTTGGAAAGTAGTCCTTGATTTTTGTTAGAGCGCCGAAGAGTGAAAACATAAATTGTGTACACAATGTAGTTGTTTCCGACATTTGTTGGTTTATTTAGTTGGATTTTATGACTTTGGTCGGTAGATTGCCACAAGACACGACAACCGTTTTTTATTTTGCGATGAAGAATTATTATTTAAATAGTAACGATGCTCTTGGCAATTAATATATTGCTGTAACAGACTTAAAAACAACGACAGAACAAACCAATACATAACAATACCACCACAATCTTTGATTTAATGACATGATAGCATTGGACCAAAATCCATTATTCTTACTTCTATCAAACTATTGCAAACATATTCAAAACTTAAATATTACGTCAATGTTTGACAAATTGAATGACGTAAATAAATGATTATTTCCTTTTGTCCTGTGACGTCTAGATAAAGTTTCAAATTTCTGTAAACGCCAATCATTATGGTATTGAGGATCAAATGCATTGAGAAAATAATGCTTCAATTAAATCAGTACCCTCTTAGAATCAGCGTCGTTTTATGTCAATTCAGTTTTTTGCCTCTCTTTGTCAGAAGGATAGACTTTACGTCAGATTAATTTGATTTTATTGAGACATGAGTATATGAAGTTGTTCTTTGATTAAATTGTTATGACATTAGAAACTTCTGAACAACCTTTATTGCGGTCTCGTCTCGGCTTCAATTTAGTTATCATAAGCAAAAGTATTTCTGATTTGATCATAAAATCAAGTTGACGTCATTTATCTTACAATTGATGTTAAACAAACCATTAAGTAATTGATTGCATGTGAAATAAGTTGATTTGTATAAATTATTAACTGTTATTACTCTCACTTCTGAAATAGGATGAAAACGTCTCTGTGTATAACAGATCGAGTGCAAGAAAAAATAAAGCACCGTGTGATCAATCCCTAGAAAAATTAACATACTTTTGTCAATCTTTTGTCAATGAAGAAAAACTAGCATCAGAAGCTGAAAATATTATACAAATGCAGCAGTTAACCGAGATAAAGACGATAGCAGATAGAGAATAGACGAAATTTACAGCAAGAACACGGTTATACCTTGGGACTTACTTTTGAACGACTGAAAGGTATATAGAAATATATTGAGTGTTTATAAATACATTTTTCTAGACGTACCTGTATCTTCAAATCAATTATGTCATGCTGTCATACAAAATTATATTCACTTACTTTACATTTGACGTTTGAAACATTCGTTTAGAATTACCCTAAGCAAAAATATTTCATCATCTCCAGGCATTTGATTAAACAATTTTAAAATTTTTCAAATCAGAACGGAAATAATTATTTCGTACGCTTAATATAAATTCATTCATGTGCTATATTTCACCATGGTTTATATTCAGATGTGTTGCAGTGCGTCTTGGAAATGTAATATAGCTTTTTACAGCAGATTAAGCTTTCATGTACGAAATCTGCAGGAATCAGCAATAAAAGAGAATGCAGTTCTGGCGAAACATAAATCAGTTTTATTAGGAACGGGAAAAGCGATATAATACAAGGCATTACATTAATGAAATAAGCCCTAGGGGTTCTTTATTGAATAATTGATTTTTCACATTCTCTCGGCCGCCGAACCAAAACATTAATGAATTTACACCGACTTAAGAAAACCACCGATTCAATATATTTAGAATAGCTTAGACAACCGAAATTTAGCCATTCCTATTTCTAATAATAGTACTAAAGGCAATCAATTGGAATTTATCTATGATATAATACATGTAAGTATGCACGAAACAGGTTAATGACCTGCATGTTTCTTGTTTACCAAATATACCGTCTTTGTATGGAGGCGTCGTAAAGACTGACGCTGTGTTTGGTTAAGACTCAGCCTGGTTGATTAGTCTACAAATTTTCCTTTCCTTTGTACAAGTTAAACGAAGAGTTCTTGTACAAACACTACAATAAAAGTAAATGTCTAACCATCAAGTTACCAGGCTATTTTCACACAAATTTGTAATTGCCTGAATTAGATTGAGTCTGGCGAGGAAGCTTAATGAATCAAAAATAAGACTGTTTCTGTTGCACAGAAGCTCCTCACCTTATATTTTGCCAGTATTCAGAGACTCGGTAAACTCCTCAGTTTTAAGAATTGGTTTATCTTTTTACAATAATTATTAATTATGAAAATAAGTGTAAAGGAGCTACATCTCTGCGGTCAGATATAGTTTGTGTGTTACTTGATCATCACAATTCGCTACTGACTCAGTGTTTTAGAGATCAATTGCATTTCATTTTAACATTCCTATCTTAGGTATGCCTTATGCCAATATGGGCCAGTGTTCTGAACGATATTTTTATTTCGAATTAGAATACTCTTACAAACATCGGCTCAGTCACTTTGTTGAGTATACAATTCTTTTATAAAGTAAATAATTAGTAGAAAAACAATGGAACCATTACAAACTCAGTTAAGAGGGGCATACCCAACACCTAGCAGATTATTTACTCAAAACGTTAATAAAAAGCTAGTTGTACGTAAAATGATAAACCAACGCAAATTGCAACTATATAAATGTCTCGTGCAGCACAGTATGCTAATAAAGCGGTCATTTAGACTAATAAAATATTTAAAAACTTTTTTAAGGTTTTACCGAACTACAATACGCGTGAATCCGCTAATTGTCGGACGTCCCTGACTTTTTCTGGTTGAAACTTTGGGATTTGGTTGCAATCTTATCTTTTAATCGACTCGTTAAAGAAAACTTCTGTTTTTCTTTCCCTGATATCTTATAACCATTTTGTTTTATTTTACGATAGAACATGTATCCGATCTTAAAGATTATGTGATTTGCAATCTTCGGAAGTAATGTCATCAAACCAGGTTTCATTAATGAGTGTATCGCTTGTTGAAGCCCCATGTTACAGCATTTATTCACATATAAGGCTTGATCCCAAGCTGTAATTTTATTATGTATTGGTTAATTTAAGATTGGCTTTTTTTAAAGGTTGAACGCCCGTTTCAACAGAATTTCAGTCATGTACAGACGGACAGTTCACCTTGCCATCGTTCATGGTATAGACTAGTTCTACAGTACCATCCTGCTTGAGAAGCTACTACTGACTCCCACATAAAGAGTTAGGTCGGTTTCAGAACACGAACCTTAATCAGTAAGATATTTATGTGATTGCAAGTCAGCGAACTATAACAACTCGACTATTTTGATGTGTAAAAACTACTCGACTATTTAGATGGGTAAAAACCACTCGACTATTTAGATGGGTAAAAACCACTCGACTATTTTGATGTGTAAAAACCACTCGACTATTTAGATGGGTAAAAACCACTCAACTACTTAGATGGGTAAAGAACTGCTCTACAAGCTGAGGTGGTTTCTTAAGTGTATACTTTATAGGGAAGAACAGCAGCGCATCTTGGCATACTGCTTTAAATTTTAAAGCAAATTTTCCACATTTGGGATTTTTGTATCATAGACACTTGCAACAGTTAAACGGTTCATGTACTATTGTGGGATACTGTCATGAATCTGTCTTGGTGTACGTATTGGTCAGCTTATTACCTAGGGTAAAATACCGGTTAACCCATTACAGACAAACAATACTTATGTTCTTAAGGAAGAACGTGTCCCAATACTTTGACGTCATATTTCAATAATCACATCTCCTTTTTCATTTACTGAGAAGATTAACTTTTGATTTATACGGTTAATTTTCCAATTCCCTTTCAACAGACAGCCAGTCATAATAGATAACAATATTCAATTCTTGACCTATTCGCTTGACCAGAGAATCTCCTTAACTTGAGCTGTAACAAAAACACAACAACCGTGCCAGCAACAATCAATGGAACAGCGACTTAAAAAGCTGCCGCAGTAAAGGTTTATCGCACGTTCTCATTGTTTATTACCTTCACTTCTATTTCATTGCAATATATTATTGCTTTATTAAGATCAAGAATAGATCTACACGCAACTAAAGACTTTGTTTACCTGTTATTGGATCTGACTTACAAACAGTTCATGTCAGAAGGGTTTTTTACCAGTTAAAGATGCTCGTATATATATACATGTACAATGAAAGATCCTAGGATGCCATTTTAAAGTTTTATATTTGGAATGTAGCTGTATAGTACATGTAGTAAAAGGTGTTCATACACTAATAAAGGTTCCTTCTGTGTTTCCCTTGTAATGTGCGAAAACATAGAAAGAACAAAAAGAAACAAACAAACATATTAACAAAAACAGTCATGAGGGACAGAATGAACTGTTTTGCTAGAGTTCTATGACGATCTTACAAATATTCTGTAAAAGAAAAGGTTCATCACATTCTTAATTTTGAATATGCCGTTGTTAAAAAGGACCGTTGGTCATTATTAGTGCCTACCAAAAACGTCAAACTAATTCCCTGAATTATTGTTATCACACAATAAAGTTGCCATTTCTCAAAGTTAACGAGATCTTTTTGGCATTTAGCAATTTTGGGTTTCACTATTCTGAATTGCTCCGCGTTCACTATTCCAACTATGTCTGGAAGATAATGGGATTTTATTGACAACATAAGGCGGGCATATGCAAAGGCATATGAAGTTGACTCTTTGTTTATTTATCGTAAACTTTTCCGGTTACATAAACGTTAAAATAGTCCTCCATTTGAATTCAATACCTCATTAAAAAGTTAATGAAACAACAGGTTTCAAATGGTGGACATTTTCTAATGACATCATATTCCCATTATTACCTCTGATTGTTTTCGATGTCGGTGAAACAGATAAGGTTTTTATTTTATCTAGCACATCTTGCTAACTACAGAATGTACCGATAAATCACACAGCATCGTTCAACTGATATAATTAACACTCATATACATTATTGCAGATATCGTTTGAGTGTAACGGTTAGGGAATTATAATATTGATTCCTGTGGATCACCTATGGTTTTCAATAAAAATTCCACTGGAAGTTCTAGTTTTCTGTATTTTTATTCTACTACTTTATTTTGTGATTAAACTTCCATTCGTATTTAGCGGTGCGCGAATGGAAACATAAAATTGTCAAAGTTTTATCAAAATGTAATGTCATTTCTAAATGTACATGAACGCCCAGCCAGTTCTGGCTTATGAGCTATCTCGGGTCGTACCCATTATACACCTCGACCGAGGTTGGTTGACCCAATAAGCACAAATACAAAATTGTGAGCTATCCCTATTTTCAGAGCACATTTAATTCTATATATTTATAAAGTAAACATCACTTTCTTCATATTAAGTAGTCGTAAGCTAATGGTTGTTGTAGCTGGTGTTGGTGGGGTGGTATTTATCCCCTGTGCAATCAAATCGGCGGATTAGGAATGAAACGTTGCTACAAACAACAACGCAAGTTTGCTTTTGCAGTCTGCACAAACAATAACTCAAATACTTTACCAGGAAAATAGTGTAAGTGTACAAGAAATATTTTTCATTTATTTTATATAGCGCAAGACAAATAACCATGCCAGTTGCTGGCGTAATTGTTTTTAACTAATTAATAGAAGCTGTTTGTGTAAATTGTGTCTTTTTTAATTTAGCCATGTAACACTTGTGCAAATATTTACCTTCCAGTTTTGTCGCAATGCAAGAAATTTTGCCTGGCAGATAGAGGAACTTCGTGATGCACTACATTTAATTAGATAGTGTTATATATTTCTAGCACTCACATAAGTGATAGCTGCAGGGGTGACATTTTTTAATCTATATGAAAATGCGTGGTAAAGTTGTAATATAGTAAACAAACATGTTTATCTTATTATTGTGCCAAACGTAAAGTGCTGAAAGGGTATCGAGACATTTTTATCTCCGGGATGATATTATATTAACATACAATGTATCTCATCAACACATGTCAGATAGATGACATAAAACCTCATAACCTGCCGTAAATAGACATTCAACCAATTTTTTAAATAAAATTTTTCACGTTATATAGTAGGATGTGTGAAATAGTTCCATTTTTTGTTGTTAAAAGATCTGATATATTGCTATTTAGAACTCATGTCCTGGCATGAAGTCTAAAAACTGCATACTTATTGCACGACTTAATTCAAACAATGGTTATGTCTGATGCAACATCACACCAGCAATCAATGTCAAGTAATAAGTAGCTTATCCAAGGTTTCGAATTTACATGATCTATAATAAGGCGTATCATGTTTTCGATATCATGAATTTCAAATTGATCGAGAGGTACAAATGTTATGGCAGAGAATTTTAAATTAACGTTTAAACCTCCGTAGACTTAACATGGGTTGCTGTCTTGATTATCTTCATTGGAAAACCAACTCTCAAAATATTCTTCCATAATTATGATATTTGTATTACTCGATCATTTTGAAATTCATGTAACGATAGTACATTTTATCTACCCAATTTCTCCAAATGCATTCTCATTCGCAAAAATAAAAACTTCTTGAAAAACCTTGATGGCATATGCATGTACATATACTCACACGAGGGAAAACAAACAAACAATATGATGTCTTATGTCTGGCTTGCTGTGTTGCCTTTTTAAATAAATACAAATGATGGTTTTTAACCTGTCTGCAAAATGATGTTTTAGTATTCAAACAAAAGACAGGTCTGTTTCAGTGATTGCAACATGTTACAAAATATAAAACATTTATAAGTGTGGCTCCAAATGAAAATAAAATCGGATTTCAAACGGATGTAAACAAGATTGACTGGAATCTTCATGTAGTGCTATATTTTTCTGATTTAATATATAAGAATAAAGTTCTATGATTTAGAGTAAAGGGGTATTGTATCAGTAAGTTTAAGATAGTAATTGCATTTTTCTTCAAAAAAAAAATATCCTAGTCCGATATTATGAAAAGGGTTTACCATTATACAGTTTCTTCAGGATATATATGCTGTTGATGACTTGGCTAGAAACAATTGTATTTCAATCTAGAGAGAAGAAAAGGTATTGTTGACAAAATTAACGGACAAACGCATTATGAAATGCAATATTATGTATATGCATATTTAGCATTATGACAACATAATAGATACATAGTAATTGCGCTTTATACCAGGGAAATGATAAGATAACTCGGTGTTGACTGTTTAGGCGAATTACCTCCCTTTCATTTAGCAAATTGGCCAATCCTAATTATATAATCAAGCCTTTTGTAATAATATGTACTGGCTGCAATGGAAGAATTGTTTGTAGCCAGAAGTGTAACGCAAACCGTAGTGAACCTTATATAAAGTACTAAGTTACCATAAACAATTCCAAAGTCTATAAATATTTTCAATATCTTTTTTTCTAAATAAGTCTTTATCTTGCTGAATTATGTTTGCTTCTGTTGTTATTTGTTATGTCTGACAAAATGAACGTTACATATACCAATTTAATTTTTTTGTTAATTGCACAACTGGAACTTATACCTGTGAATGTATGAACATATGCAGTTTTACAAGATTATGATAATGAACTATGGGTAATATTATGATCATCATAGTGTCAAAGCTGATAACAATCGACAGGAATCATTTAATGTATTCAATGCAATACTGCAGCACATTTTCTTGGTCTTAGAATTGCTGCATGTAACACATATATTTTTAATTATTATACATGAAATATATAGAGAATACTCATATATTATTGTAAACTGAGTACATTTCTAATGTATTTTGCAGTTAATCTCGTTTAAAATAATACTTATTTCGATTCAAGCACACTAATGCCTTTTAACACTACCCCGAACTTTATTCAACGCCTAACAGTACATAATCGTTTATGCGATTGAATGCATTTGTTTACGTGTGTCACGTTCTTCCGTCATTTATCGCGCTTTGTCCGTTCAGAAACGTTCTGTATTTTAGCGTTAAATGCACGTTTTTCCCTATACGTTTATATAGGAAACGCAGTAAGTCGTGTTAGAATATGTTACAATACTTTTCGGATCGTTTAAGACTTACGGCAAAAATGGTATATGTTGTCCTGTTGTGGATTGATAAATGTACCCGTGTCACTTTCGTCTTTCTTTCTTTGTACCAGTGTCTTTTTTCTGTGTGTGTTGTTCTTTGATTTGTTTGTTCGATTTTGTCTTTTTATTTCTTTTAAACAAGAAAGGGAAATGCACGAAATCATTTTACAGTTGCTGTATTATGTCAATTAGATAAAAGGCCAACGAAGTCCTTGGTTGTAATAAAATGAAAGACAAGAGTAATAAACCAAGAGAAAGTGTGATAAACCACTTCTCCTACAGCTTCCTAAGTCGCTGCTCCATCGATTGTTGCTGGCACGGTTGTCGTGTTTTTATTACAGCTCAAATTAAGGAGATTCTCTGGTCAAGCGAATAGGTCAACAAGTGAAGATCGTTATTTATTATTATTGGCTGTCTGTTGAAACGGAATTGGAAAATCAACCGTATAAATCAAGTTTATTTTCTTAGTAAATGGAAGAGGAGATATGATGATTCGAGTATGACGTTGAAGTTTTAGCAATTATAGAGGCAATACCTTATATGCACTCACCCAACACCAAAGACAAATATGTAGACGTTTACAGACGGCGATTTGTGTTGACTAATATAGAAATTACTTTTTCTTCTTTTTACGGCCTGTTAAGTTGTGTTTGAATTTTTAAAAAGCCATTTATTGTTCAAGATTAGGCATTGTATTCATTTTTATTATTAATAATTATTTTTAAAGTCCCAGGATAACTTTAAATACACATGAATAAATACTCATTGAAAAATTAATTTACGTATAGAGTAATGATAGAAAGATGTTAAAGGTGTTCTATTTAATCAAATAGTGTTGACGTATTCTTTCTTTCGTATTTTGTCGCTTCTTCAAAGAAACAATTAGGCTGCATTCGTTTCTTATTTTTTTCTGCAATATGTTTGAAACAATGTAAGTTGCGCTATATACACTCGTATATATAACATGTACTTTTGATTTAAAAAACAACGTTACGAATGTTTTTCGTACATTAACTGTCAATTGTGCCGGTATGAATATAACAGCCACAAGTAATCTTTTATCCAAATTGCTCTTTGGACCTTAAGGGAAACATGCAAGTTGGCCTGCCCCTGTTACGTAAGGTACAATAGTCGTTTTAAATCTTTTCTTTATATTTTAGATATTCCGAACTTAAAAAGGACTGCTACTTTATAACATTATAAATGCCTACTTGCCAATGTCACAATAATTGCCAGAATTCTTGCTATCATACAATAAGGTTCCCATTTTGCACTTTTTGATTATCCGCACTATTCCGAATATCCTCCAACAGTAATGGGATTTCATTCATGTAATTGGCGAAAATAGCCGAAGACAAACAGTCGCATTTGTAGTCGTAATATGACTTATTTCGAATTATTTTGTATATCGTCAAAAAGTTCTGATACTTTTACATGTAACAACTATTTATTTCGCCTGGGAATGATTTTACTCAGATTTTACTCTTACGATGATCGAACAAAAAGTTTACAATGGACTACAAGTACAAATGTGATATAAAAGTGTTTCCTTTTTTTGTAAGAAAAACATTCGTTTAAAAAAATCTAAAATGTCTAAAAGTTAAAATGACTTATAATAAACATTTTCAATTTTAGACCGACTCTTAAATTTCATTATGTTACATTTTATGTTAATACCCTAAAAAACGATATTTTCCGCAAATATTTCAAAGTTGACAGAATAACGTTAGATATGTGCGGTAATCTATTGTCAGACTAGCAGTTGAAAATTGATTTATTTCGTCATATTAGACAAAATAAAGATTTATAATTCAGTATTATATTCAAATTCAACACACGTTTTGGTGATTCAGGAAACACAGATCAATGAATGTATCTGTTTACACTTTCATTGCAATGTCCGAGCATCTCGTATATGAGATCATAAGCAATGACAAATTCAAATTAATCCTACCGCAAATGGAGCAAACGATGTCTTTTTATGATTTCATGAAAAATACCTATTACAATTTCAGATAAAGCAATAAATGCAATGTTTGCTTTTATATACGAACCGCAGACTGATGCCCCCCTCAACTGTATTTGAATTTTTAAAGAATTTGCATAGGTTAAATTCGTATGGTAAACATAAACACAACATATCACTCTATTTCTAAAAGTTTCAAAGAGTATATTAACCAGTTAATCATATAACTGTTCGATTTCAAAATTTAAGGGTTTTTCTCATACGAATTACTGTTGAGGCCCATTACATGTACTGGTTTCCTTAGAAGTGGTTTATTTGGTTGAAATATACGGGGAAAAACGTTATTGTAAAGTAAGTGTCATCTTGAAACACTTCATTACTTGTTTATTATAACATTTTCCTGTTAAACGCTTGGTAAAATAGTTATTCCTTTGAAATCAATACCTCATTAAAAGTTATTGAACAACAGTTTTCAAATGGTGGGCGTTTCATAATGACATCATATTTCCATTATTACCTGTGACAGCTTTAAATGTCGGTAAAACAGATAAGGTTTTTATCTATCACATCTTGTACCGATAAATCACACAGTACAGTTCAACTGATATAATTAACACCCTCTGTACAGCGTGATTGTAACGGTGAGAGAATGATAATTAGAAAAGTGATATATTGATTCATCTAGGTCATCTATGGTTTTTCAATAAAATTCCAGCTCGTACAGTGTAACCTTAGTTTAGTATATCCTTTATTTACTAATAATATTGTTTGGATTTAAGCTCCATCCCGATTTATTCATGCCAAATGCAAAGCTTAGAAAGACATTTAAAAATGGAATACCACCCCTACATGTATTAAATGGACAGCCATTTCAAGCTGATGAGTCATCCTCTTCAATATCTCAAAATATACCTTTTTAGCGGACTCGAGGCATATAGGCAAACTGTTTGCACAAATTTTCGGCCGTAAAGGAACAGGCCCCTGTTCGGATGCAAACATTTGACAACATATAAAGACAGTTGCCTTAAGCACCCGTCTAAGTTATAAACGGTGAAAACTAGTTTGTTAACGTTATGCTATAATTAAACAGTCAAGTTACCCTTAAGTTAACTGTACATCATAACGTATGTATGACTGGGATGAGGCGACCTGGCATCTGTGAGTCTTTGCTTGCTTACCTAGTTACAAAATCTGTTGAACGTATATCTTACCTGAAGAGAGGTGTTAGAGTCAATAGTTGTTTCGCTACAAATAGTTTAAGACAAATAACCATATTGACTTATTTTTCTTTCTTATAAAAGACTAAATTAAATGTTTTTCTTTCTTGGTCTAAAGGAGAAGGGGCTACATGGCAAATTTGGATTGCTTTAATTTAGCCATGTAACAACTGGGCAAACATTTGCTTTCTAACTATATTGCAATGAAAGATACTACGCCTAACAGAAAGATGTGCTTTGTGATGTTCAGCAGTTAATCAAATAGTATAACATGTATCTAGCATTAAAACAAGTGATAGCTGCAAGGATTGGTGGTCGATGTTGTTTAATCTTTATGGAAGTGCGCGATAAAGTCATACATGTATAGAGTCCGCAAACATGTTTATCATATTATTTATAATTGTAAAACGTAAAAAACTGAAAGGGTTTCGCGACATTTTTCATTTGCAGAATGATGAGATTTACTTACAACATATGAAAATCAAATATTTTATCCACAGATAAAAAATATAATTTAGCAAACAAAAGATTAAACGTTGGAATACAATGATTTAAAAAAGGTTGTAAGAAAGTTGAATTTTGTTGGTGGAAAATGTATCATACCATAGGGAATTGATGTAGGATAATCTAGACTTAATTCGGTAAAGAGCAAGTGTTTAATTCAAAGTAGTTTCATGACGTAAACAATTGTCATGTCTAATGTTATGCCGCTGGAGTAATCGATGTCAACTATATCTATATAATCTAGGATTTCGGATAGTATCCGATTTAGCGAATATATATTGTACGCAAAAGTTATTTGGTTTGCAGAACTTTACAATTGGCTACTACGGTCGTGTATCCTTTTCAAACATACTTTTTTTCTAATTTTACCAAAGGGTAGTGAAGGAGAAATAATTGTAATTCTAATTGTTTGTTCTTAACTTTGCCGTATAACTATTGGGCAGACATGTATTTCACAACTAGGAGGCAATGAACAAAACGGAAAACGTACTACATTGAATCAAATACATGTACTTAGTATAGACAGCTACAGTAAGTTGTAGCTACAGGATATGTCTTTTGATCTACGCGAAAATGCGGTATTAAATTCAACAAACTTGTTTATCTTATTATTGCAAATATTTAAATGCTGAAAGGGTTTCGTGACATTTCTGTCTGCCAGATGATGATGTTTACTTCTGCATAATGAAAATCAAATATTTCATCTTCAGAAAGACATGTGAATAATGATGTGAGTTTAAATAATTAAAATACATGGCATATACTTTTATGTACGACCTGGACAATCCAGCTTTCCAAATAAGATCTGATCGTATCATGAAATTCGATTTTAGTTGTTGCAAAGATTTATTCTCTCACCGTTTCAAATTGATGTATAATGTTCCAGCTTAAAGTTTAGAAAATAAGTATTCAGAATTGCCTCGTGACGTAATTCAAACAATTGTCATGTCTACTGTTTCGTCATACGAGCAGTCAGAAGATATTCGAAATAGAGTTTTTGGATGTTGTTTTGGGCTGCCAGCGGGTGAGATTGTATATGATCGATTAAAGAAACAAGCAACTGGCGTCAGAATGTATAATACAGCTTATGTAGGATACAAGATATAATATTCATTTCGCTTACGATAAATGTATCATGGACTTGATGCGATCGATTGTGTGTACGGGACATGATTCTCTCAAAACTAAAATAGAACAAACCATATATTGTATTAATGAAATAGATAATTAAGGCTATTAAAGTTATGTAACCCGTCAACATGTGTAATGGTAAAGAGTCATACTGAAATTATTGGTAAATGCTTCGAAAACATGAAAGAAATGAGAAATGCTGTGTTATTGTCTTTGATAAAAGATATGGATTCGAATATTCGTATGTAAAATGGTGGATTTTCAATTTTTACAAGGATAGTCAGAAAAGATTTTCACTGATATTCTCTTTATTTCATTGTAAGAAAACTGTGATACAAATTCAAATAATTTTATTATAACTTTGACACTGTTAAATCTTAAAGTAGTATAAACCAATGATTAATGTCCGTCATAAAATTTTTATGGTCAGTTTGAAAGGTAATATAACTTCAATTTTAGTTTATAAAATGTGAGCTTTAAGCTCATTTGAATACAGCACCTGTAGAAGCCGAACGAGTAGGTCACGTTCAATATATTATTTATGACATATACATATATAAATATTCATATGAGGGAAAACACACAAATATCCTCTTTTCTGTGGAGTTTGTCTGTTACTTCACATTTGTTAAAGAAATATAAATGACGTTTTGTTCTCTGTCTGCAAAATGATGTTTTAATATTCAAACAAAAGTCATGTCTGTATAAATGATTGCGGCCTGATTCCAAATATAAAACGTTTATATTTGCGACTCGCAATATAAAACAGGATTTCAAACGGATGGAAACAAGATTGCCTGGACTCTTTAAGTTGTTTGGACCATACATAAGTCAGCTTGCAGTCTGCAAAGCTTTTCTAGTGTTATTTAAGTATATAAATTTCTCGCGATTCACTAACATAAACGAAGACCGAAGTTGCACTTGTTTATTAAAAAAAAACACTATTAAAACCTAACCCATACATTTTGAAAGCAAGCACCTCACGGCCTGTCGATGACACGGTTTTCAATTTAGAGGTAAGAAGAGGTTTTAGTGACAAAAGTATCGAGCAAAGGCCGTAATTGTATGCGATGTTATCTTTTAATATCCTATAATATTGTTTCGTTTCTTACCGACCGAACAAAGAACAAAGTTACCGTGTGAAATCCAAAACAGAAAATTTCATATTTTTGATATTTTTATTCTCAAATAAGTCTTTTCATTATAATATATTTCTGCTGTTAAAAACAGAAATTGTTCATGTTGCTAAGTAAATTGTACGCTTGTTTCTTATTCGTGAACTATTGGGTGCACGCCTATTAATTGATAATACTTTAATAATGGCGTGAAATCAAATTTAATTACGGCATTGTCAATTTATTTCCTCAGTTCAAATATTCTCAGACTGCTTTAGGACATTTGAGATATATAAAGAGATATATGAGAAAGTTAGTTTGTTTGAGTCAGATTTGAGACATCAGGATATTGTAGATGATTTTTATGAGTCTTTGTCTAATAAGATTAAACATGAAATGTTATGTAAACTTCAGAAAAGAGAAACGGTGGTAATATTTGGTGCAAGTAAAAAGCGGAACCGTGTATTGAAACCATGGTGGAGTGATTATTTACAGGTTCTATGGAACAATATGTGTGCGGCTGAGAAGCAATGGGTACGATGTAAAAATGTTGAGAAAACTAGTCTTAAACATATTTTTGTTCACCATAGAAAACTTTTTGATAGGAATGTACAAAAGGCCAAACGACAGCATTGGATTAAAATACAAAATGATCTCATATATGATGCAGAAAATAGCAAGCCTGATTTTTGGAAAAATATAGGCAGGTTAGGTGTAAGAGACAATAGAAAATTTCAGATTCCATTTGAGATTGAAGATGAGAATGGTAAAATTGTAAAGACCCAATTACGTATTAGGTAAATGGAAAAATGATTTTTGTACACTTCTTAACGTTGGTGTGGGTAATCTAGAAGGTGTGAATAACGTAGATCCCAAAATCACATTTTTAACCTGGAAAACAATAATGTTGGACGTGATGTTGAACAATTTAGTATTATGGATGTTAAAAAGCAATTTTTGAGGTTAAGAGAAATAGAGCTATGGGTCATGATCGATGCCTAGTGATGTTTTGAAGAATGACTTAGTTGTATACTATCTGTATTTATTGTTTAACTTTTTGCTACAATAAAGGAAAAATGCCCATCAGTTGGGGGAAAAGTATCATAAACCCCATTCCTAAGAGTTCCACTGCAAATGCAAGAGATCCTATGTCATACAGAGGCATTGCTATCACACCTATTGTTTACAAGGTGTACTGCCATTATTGAACAAGCTATTAACTTCCACATTAGAATCCAGTAATTTGTTGTATGAAGGGCAAAATGGATTCCGTAAAGGTCGCAGCACCATAGATCATTAATTTTGTCCACACTAACTAGTCTTATCGATACTAGACGTAAAAAGAAATTGTCAACATATTGTGCCTTTATAGATTAAGAAAGGCTTACGACACTATAAACAGAGATATTTTGTGGAGTAAAGTAGAAGGTGTCTTGGATAACAAACTGTTGAAGGCTATAAAATGTCTGTATGATAATGTCTGTGCTGTGTAAGGCTGAATAGTTTTCACACGACTGGTTCACAGTTAGAACTGGGTTGAAACAAGGTTGCTCTTTGTCACCGATGCTTTTTAACATGTACATCAATGACCTAGCTGCTAGACGCGCTAGACCTTGGTATAGACATTGATGGTTACAAATGTTCAATTTTAATGTTTGCTGATGATATTGTAATTATGTCAGATAGCCCGAATAAGCTTCAAGCACTGTTAAATGGGATGAATGTATGGTGTGATACAAACTGTATGCAAATTAATGTTAATAAGTCAAATATTGTTCATTTTAGAAACCCTTCAGTGCATAGAAGTGACTTTGTCTTTATGTGTGGAAGTTCCCAGATTGAATATGCCTCTCAGTATAAGTACCTTGGCCTTGTTTTGACTGAACACCTAGACTATTCAATTACTGCCAAGTGTGTGGCACAATCAGCTGGCAGAGCTTGGGTCTACTTATTTCAAAGGCACGGTCAATCGGTGGACTTCCATACCAAGCCTACACTAAATTGTTTCAATCTACTATTGTTCCTATTATTACATATGGTGCAAGTATATGGGGTATGGAGGAATATAATTGTATAAATGCTATTCAGCACAGGGCATCAAGATATTTTTAAATGTTGGTAAATATACACCAAATGCTGCAGTTAATGGTGATATTGGTTGGAATCCTATGTCATACAATGTAAAGAAAGCTGTGATTAACCAATGGGCTAGATTCGTTAATATGTCAATCAACAGACTAAACAAGAAAGTGTTTGTCTTTGGACAAGACTAAGTGGATATAATTGTAGAAATTGGAATTTTAAGGTAGTTCATATGTTTCGTAAATATAATCAAGATGAACATACAAATATTGAACAACCTTGCAATAAAATTACACTATATAATGCAGTTTTACCTAGAATATTAGATGATTATATCACGGCATGGAGATCAGATATTAATCGTGTAAATGCCATAAGAGGAAATGGTAAGAATAAGTTACGGTTTTATAGAACTTTTTAAACAAAATTTTGAAGTAGAGCCCTATTGTAAGTCAGTTCTAGTCAGATCACAAGAGGGGCGCTAGCCAAATTTCGAAGTGGAACTGCGCCTATTAATGTAGAGATTGGCCGTTATAATAATGTTCCATTTGAGCAGAGAAAGTGTATGTACTGCAACAGCTTAGGTATACGTACTGTCGAAGATGAAAAGCATGTATTACTTAATTGCCCGTTATATACAGATATTAGAAGAATGTTATTGGTTAAAGCTATGGATTTAAATATTGGCTTTCCAGATTTGACTAGTGATGAACAGATTAAACTCCTCCTGTCTGAGGGAATATTGTGAATGTCACTGCCAAAACCTGTTACCTAATGCTAGAAAAGAGACAAAATACTTTGTATGATAAATAGCTATTTTTATTATATAGGTAAAAACATTTTTATACTATGTAAATAATGTGTAGTCTTAACTGTACTATACCTATGTCTTAACTGTGATATTGCAGAGGAATTTTGTCGTTTTCTACACTTGTGTCAGGTTGATTCCAAGAAATCAATTATAACATAAAGAAATTTTAAAAAGTAATAAAATGCAAGAATAGTTTTTCTAATACTTTTATAGTACTGATCTCTTAACTAAGTATCATAGGCTATAGTGTACAATGACAAAATTTTTATCTGTATAAAGCTAGAAATACATTTTAGATGTTGAAATGTTTTAGTATGATTGCTAGTATTGTAGTTGTACATAGTTAAGTCTCTTATAATTCATTGTGAATGGCTATGTATTATTATGTAAATAATATACATGGATGAGACTAAAAAATAAATATATAAGTAATCAAATTTGATTGATAAAAGTCCAGTATTATGAAATAGAAGTATGTAGTCAATACACCGGTGTGTAAACTCTGGCGCAATATTCCCAATTGTTTATATAACACATTTAATAACGAAACAATTCATTTCAAAATATTTCTCAATATTCCCTGTTGTGCCAGCGTTAACAGATGTATTGACGACGGAAGCCCTAGAGAGACATTAGAAATTAATACATATTTTTTTTAAACGTAGAACCGTAGATGAATCTCCGTTAGAACTAAACTTTTGATTCTTGAGACGGGGCAAACAAGTAGGGCTACCCCTATCATCGGGACATCAAGAAAAAATCTCTATAGCATGCCCTTTTAAAAGTTCTTAAATGTTAATATTTAGTTTATCATGTTATGAAAGTATGTAAACTTTTATATTCGTGGACAGCTACTGTTTTTAATCTTTTAAAAAAGCTTATGTGAGTCCAAGCATATTGTAGTTATATTATATACAAAACTAGTAAAACTAGTAAGATACAAATACCGCTATTTTTGTTACTTCAAGCATGTAAGAAATAGTTTATATTAAGTTATATCTATTGTTAGCAGACATGATTAACGAAATCTTTTCAAAATCGGCGGGTTATATATATCCATGTCAAAATTGAAAAGTGGTAATGTAATATTTGTTTTTTTCTATGACTTCGAAAGTCACCGTTACTGTTCGAAGTGACTATCAAGTTTTTAACTCCGCAAAACAAGTACATTACCAAACTTTCATAGAAAGTATATAAATCCGTGTAAATGAAATAAATCTGTATAAAATGAATCCGTTTAAAATGTTTATTCCAGTTGAATAAAGTGTAAAACTATGATTATCATTTTTGACCATTCTAGTAAAAATTGGAAATTCATTCTAAATGTAAATTATTTGTGTCTATCTGTGAATAAAAAGTAACTCTGGAACTTATTTCTTGCACGTTTTAACAAACGTTCAGCATCTGCTTTAATCAAATTGTGATATGACCGTTTTGAACAGTAATATGACTAACATCTTATTTAGATGCTTTGGACAGAAATGGTACGTAAAGCCAAATCGATTACTAGTTGTATTCTGACAGTCATTATACCATTTAGAAATTATACATTTCATGCATCGTTTATCTTCAAATTATTGGTACTATTGACTAGTATCAGGAGTAATAGTAAGCTTGTATATTGAAACTTACCTTTAAACATTTCTAATAATATCCTGTCCACTTTTCTAACTTCAGTACTGAAGACGGTCACCACACAAAACTGTAAGCATCACATTACCACACGAAAAGAAATCACAATTATCAATACTGAATAATTAAACTGTACAAATGTACAAAAAATATATTTTTATTTTGCAGACAAGAAATTCCTTTTCACCAACATATAGCAATATCAAATATAGCGCAAAATTTCCAACTCAGAGAACTTGTGAGCGAGAAACAATTTCGAAGACACCATCCTGTAAACGAATAATATTTACTGGCGAAGTGAGAGTCACCCCCAATATAATGCTTCTCATTTCTGTGGATTTAAGACCGATATTTCATTCCTGTCCTTTCCGAGTGAATACAATTAATTAAGCCTATAGAGCGGCGTTTCTCTCGCCAACTGGCGATCGATTTTTTCATTTGAATATATTTTTTCTTATTCTCTTTTCACTTAGGTGATTTGGAATTAAATAAATTTGTTACAATAAATAACGATCCTATTCCTTCCAGATATAGATATATTTCGTGTGAGAAGCGCATATCGTCCTTTGGCTATTACTTAATCTGGATCGTTAACTGGATGAGACAATATTATTAGAGAAAAGCCAATGCCCAAAGGCGTAAGGAAAACCTCAAGAATACGATGCCGTTGTGGCAAGAAATCCGTGATTCTTTCAATGTCATATTAAGAACTAATTTCATAAACATGTTGCTTTATAGTTGGAATATTTGAAGATATAATTTTATATCTAAGAAGCTTTATTGAATAAACTAGATGGGTGCTCATTAGAACACTTGTGTCGCCCTCTTACGCTTTGTCAGAATATTTATATTGTGACAAAATCTAAGAACAAAAAGTGGCATAACTCTGTCAAGTATGACATTATCCTACACAATTTGGCGTCGTAACGACCCTTTTGTCATAACCAATGAAATTTGGAAGTTTAATGAAGAAATCTGAAGAAATGGCAAAGTTGTGGCCAACGTTAAGTTTCCATGACAAAATCTAAATACAAAAAGGGGCATAACTGTGTCAAATATGACCTTGACCCATCAAATTTTAAGAAGTGTCAACGTTATAGCCAACGTTAAGTTTATGTGACAGACCGACGGACAGACATAGCGATCCCTATGTGTCGCCTTTTCTCCGAAAGGGCGACACAATAAATGAGCAATTTTTAATGTACATTGTATAATGATTATTTTCATGTAAAGTCGGTCATCATTTGGCAATATCACGATACTTAATGACAGCTACTTTAGAATTTTTCCAAGGAATACTGTAACGACCCATTTGCACTCAGAACGTTTATAATCATGATGGTCCAATATCAAGGTCTCTTACTCAGACTTCAGTACATGTATATAAATACGAAAAAATCTTTGTTATTTCATTAAATCTTATACAAGTTTATTTGTCTCCAACACGCTAGTGTGGGTTTAAGTACTTGCTAACACGCTAACAACTTCAAGACACTGTACATACCAATTAGATGTACATGGTATATTCATTCATTTCACGAGCAAATAGTTTCCTAAACATCCTATGATATACATTTTTTTAGAAAAACATGATAATTTAAAAAAAAAAAGTTAACTATTGCATCAAACAATTTAATATTTGACATGCCTGCTTAAAAAGTGTATACCAAGTTTTTAACATATCTATAAGAAAATTAGTAAAAAGTTTTATTCATAGTTTCTATGTAAAATATTGGAAGAATATGCACAAGAATAACGTAGGTGTCCTTCAGTAAATAAAACAGCAAAGTTTTATTGTATATTTCTTATATGCTTCCATTGATAATGCTAAACAGTTACATTTGTAATATCCCCGGGCTAGAGAGTCATAGTCAATATGCAACAAAAAATTGACCTCTTTTATAATAAAGAAAGGCCTCAGATGTTTTTCCGATTTTGATATGATATTTAGAGAATGTTTAAAATGCGATAAACGCTGTGTCGAACCGTTCCAGTTATAAAAGACATGTCGTGGATTGTTTTAGATAATTAAACTTTAATATATTTGTGACAAAAAATAGCATGGGTAGCCGACAACTCCTATAGCGTATTTCCAAGTGAGACAATTTTATCATCAAGCGAGCTAATTTTCTATGAAAGCTGGTAATGTGTGTATAATTCCTGTGCACGCACCTTAACACATTGTAATCAGGTAATGTAATAGCTATGATCAAATTTTACACGTAAATGAAAGTACCTTGGATTTTCAGGTAGCTTGTCTTCAATGAATCAATATTATATAATTCAAACAAAAACCTCAAATGACCCATCAAACACTTTGCATCACTTTATTCATCTACATTTATTTTTTGTTTCACAAAGTCATGTACTTGTACATATATTGCGGTATTGACACTGAGGTTAAAGTGCAAAATCACTGCAACACTTAAACATTTCATATTTAAGTTCTAAAGCTTCTTTCAAAATATACAATGTATATACCTATCATACTTCACAGACTTGTCTTTTAGATGTCTGATAAAAGTCTGTTTTGCACTTAAATAATCACTTCAGTTTGATTCGAAGTCAGTCTAACTTAATTTCACGTCGCCTCACTGATCTATATTTCTATGATTTCCTGCACTAGCTTTCGATCACTTTTGACGTCATAAAATGATATAGATACACCAAGCCAAGTTAGAAAAAAAAATGTAGTTTTGCTTGCACATTCTTTATCTTCATCAAATGTAGCTGTAATATAAGGTGAATGTTAATCTTTATATTGACTCCTATCTGTCAAACCTGCTGTATTATTACGTCATAGTTGCTAAGAAAAGCTATATGAAATATATAAGGCCACCATGCAAATTATTGCATCTTCCTACATTGGTCAAAAAGCGTAGTTAAAAGAAACCCTCATTGTTTTATAAAACTAAAAAAACTACAGAATAACTGTGTTTGACATGCGTGCTCGCATTCTGCATTGTATTTGTATAAAGAAAAGGCGTTGCATTATTTTTTTTGAATAAAATATATATACTGAAAGGATAAAGAAAGGCAGGGTAAACATTTGAGGTGATTTAAAGTGATGTGTTTGATGTTATATACACTATTTTATATGAGTATAAAAACCAATCTTTAATAAACAAATTATCAAAATGTCATTAGATTTTGACAAATAATTCATTAATAATTGAAGCACATTTCACGGTACCCCCTAATATCGCAAAGTGAAATCGACTGACTCGTCAGTATCTCGTATGCCCCCCTCGCGCATCTGTCACAGCCCTTATTCTCTTGTGCATGGAATTAATCAGTGCATTAATCCTTCTCATTGGGATATTGTTCCACTCTTCCAACAATGCTGTCCTTAGTTGGTTGAGTGTATATGGGGTATTCCTACGCCCCCTTATCCTCCTGTTCGTCCCACAGACGTTCGATTGGGGACAAATCTTGACTGTACGGCGGCCAGTCGAGTGGGTAAATGTTGTGGTTTGCGAGAAAGTCTTGACAAACTCTGGCAACATGGGCCGGGCATTATCATGCTGGAAAATTAAGTGACGCTGTTGAACAAATGGAACTACAACCGGGCGGAGGATTTCATCCCTATATCTTACGGCGGTTAAGTTCCCGGCTACCACAATCAAAGGTGACTTTACCCTGTGAGATATCCCTCCCCAGATCATTACCGAGCCACCCATAAACCTATCCCTCTCAAGAACGCAAGCGACGGCGAAGTGTTCCCCACGACGCCGGTATACGCGACGTCGACCGTCCGGACGAAAAAGGGTGAACTGGGACTCATCGGTGAAAAAGACCCGTCTCCATTGCCTCACTGGAAATCGTCTGGGAGCATGTGCCGCCTACCAAGTTAAACGATGCGCACGTCGTGCAGGAGTGAGATGCAGACCAACGGAAGGACGACGTGCTCGCAGACCAACCTCACGCAATCGATTCCTTACAATTTTTGGGTGAGTGTGGCGATTATGATTGCCTACCGTATTATTAGCGGTTTCAGTGGCAATAACGTGGCGATTACGCAGGTGGGAAAGACGAATATCCCTGTCTTGACGTCGCAACGTTATGCTTTTCATCACTTTCTGCAAGTGGCACGGAGAAATACACGGTTGAGTAACTTTAGGTACAGGATTGAGTACACAGTGACCAAGATTATCGTCTGACCGGTTTTCAAAATTTTACGCCAAGCATTTAAGAAATTGTTGCATATATTGTTACCCTGCGTTTCTTTATCCTTTCAGTATATATACATTTCATTTGACTGAAATGATCCAACTTTGGTATCAAACTTATGAAAATGTACGTTTCTCATGTACACGAACCACCACCATTCATCACACCACTATAATGGTTTTAGCTATATAAAGAGCAGTGTTTTTATATTATTCACGCAAGATTTACTGACTGAAAATTCGTCTGTTTTTTATCGTTGATCTATCGAACATTTGAAAACATTAAGAATGCTCCAATCAATGCCATCGTACATCCTTAGAGAACATCTAATACTTTTTGATAAGATCCTAATCTTATTTCTATATACGGGTAACTTAGAATCCCTTGTGTATAGTACAACGGAAGTATTGTCGTCTGGTGACAGAAGATTGGGTTAAACGTGCAGATGATCTAGACGTTTTTCATTTTATGATTTTAGATTTTTATTACATTCGACATAGTTTGTCATAAACATACAACGGCTTTTTTGTCTGAAAAAAGGGTCAAATATAGTTCATATGACTTATTGACCCTTATCTAAACATTCTGAGAGTCAGATGCAAAAATAGTGTTTATATTATTATGAATGAAGCTAATTTATTGTCTGCAAGATATTAAGGATTTCCGGTTGTGTCAGACGTCACTTCAGTCTTTCTTTAGTGCTAGATATCCTTCCGCCGTGTGCCCGTTTTATTATTCTTGTCAAATCTGAATCAATACGTCAGAACGCGCAACAAGACATTTCAATTACTGCGAGGACTTTAACAAAACGACCGTTTCTAATAAAAGGAGAAATCAATGACAAAGACGCTATTGGTTCCTCAGTAGATATCGTGTATAGTCTGCGATTTGTTCAGATTTGCTCCGCTTATTGCTCGAGTAAGGAAACGGTTTCACGCTCAAATGAATTGCAAATAAGCATAAAATGCTTGCCGTCTTGCACGAACAGAAAGTAGAATTATCTAAGAACTTTTTTTCAGTAAATATAAGTGCTTAACAATTCCTTTATAACCAATTGTTACACAAGTTCTATGCTTCCTATATAATAACTTCGTTGCCCAAATACGTTAGAATTGTGTTTCGGGAAGACATTTTGTCAAAAAAGCTTGAGTGTGTGTTTGTTATGTTACCGTTTTTATCGTTGTTATTTTGCTCTGTTTCCTGTTTTGTGTCTGCTTGTATGCATTATTCAGACTATAAATTGCGACCTTGACGGGAAGAGTGTTGTAAACAAGTGAGAAGAAATTCAAGCAATATCGAATATACTGATTTATGTGAATGTGATTGACAAGCTACAATCCAAAATCCAAAATTATTTGAGAGGACTGGCCCTTCCGAGGCGCGGTAAATTTGGATTCAACCTATCAATTATCTTATGTTTGTAGTTTATTTGTTGTCCTTTACATTTTCACGTTGAAAAAGCGTTGCGTTTATGTTCTAGTTAATAATTAAGCTGAATCTTGTATCTTGTCCGTTCCGAGGCATGCGGTAACTTTTGGATTCAACTTATTACTTCCCTTATGTTTGTGGTGTTGCGTTGTCCTTCACAATTTCACGTTGAAAAAGCGTTACCTTTGTGTACTTGTTAATATCTAAGTTGTAGTCTGTATCTCGTCTGCAGTCGTTTCACTAGTTGGTGGATTCTCTTTTCTGTTACCACGTCTTGGCAACGCAAATCAAAACATGTTAGTGACTTCATAGCTTCATGTCTTCAAATATAAAAGGCTTTGTTTGTAAAATTAATTCAACTGAACAACAGGAAAAGATACATGTATTTGCATTTTAATATGATTTACCACCTTTCGTTTGTCTTACTCATTATTAAGGCCAGCATTGAAATAATGTGCACTAGATGTTTCGCTTTCTCTTAAAGAATGTGCTTGATCAAACGATTTGAAGATATAAATTAAAACTGACTCTGCTATGAATCAACCCAATTTCTCTGACAAAAATAGATCGAAAGTCTATATGAAGCTGCACTTAAAAACTGTAGCCTAAAATGTGTGCACATGAGAACAGATTTGGATGATAATGTTGGATTTAACTGTTGACAGCTCGAGTTATGAGACTAGTGCAGTCAGTGTGAAAACGTCTTCATTTAAAATGGAACAAAGTTTGAGATATTACGCTTACTTAAAAATTCGTGTCCCGAAGGTTTCTGTAACCGTTAATGTAATAATTCAGTAGTAATTCGTTATTGGCGTGAAACTCGCCCATCGGGACGGTTATTTAAGCAAATAAAAGATAGCATGACATTGGTAAGATGATCAGGCATAAGCAGAGAATAAGATGTTGGTTCGTTGCAACTGAAGATTAGCGTATATAAATATCATTGTTATTGTGCCTGATTAATCGTATGAAATGCGTAGCACAGTTAATTTTATTAATTTAATCTTTATTTTAAAGCCATATAAAGTCATTTTTATTAAATTTATTGTAAGCATTGCCTTTCCGGTATTTGAGGGGTTTTTAACTTAAAAACTATAATTATTATTGTAGTAATATTTTGTTTAATCATATAAAATATAAAGTATGATAACGCAAAACAAAACCGAATGGCGAGTACACTTTCAAAATATAAGAGCAAGGTTTTTTTTAAATAATGAAATAACCAAACGGAAGTTTTAGGGGAACACGTCAATAATCAAGTAGTTTTACAACTTATGTTAATTGTTAATTATTTTGGCAACAAGATAATTGTCAAAGGAATACATCTTGTCTAATACATATATTTGAGTTCAATATCCGCTGTCAACTTTAATGATTTGATTTTATATCATTTTATCTAATTTTTGCAAAAAAGGAAATATTTTCACCACATCTTTCTCTGGCTGACAGATTGCTCGGTTGGCGCTCATTAAGGATTCACTTTCAAAGTAAAAATCGATGTCATACTTCAATAATTAATCTAGTTCTGAATCAAAGTACTCCGTGTCAAACAATTATGGTTATTTTCCCAGTGGATAGATTTCCTCCAAAACTAAATTACTTTATATGTATCCTTTTGCATGCCTTTGAAAGATAAAGCATCGGCGGCAACATAATTAAGGCTTTATTCGCCATCACGCAAAAGGTGGAATCTGCTACTTGACAACTAGCCGGAGATTAGAATGTGCTTTCATTTCAATTCTTTTGTCGTGGCTTTATTTCTCAGACGGTTAAGCTAGATCCTTTGGGAAGGTAATAATTATTATATACACGTTCTCAAATTTCCTGCAGCAATTTATTTTTTAATCAGTAAAAGACAGCCGCGCATACTATTTTGACATGCAATAAATTATATTACGACAAGTGCAACAAACCAGTCTCGTTGCAAAATGTACAGGTGCCGTTGCTTTAAACGTACTAACAGGACGCGCTTTTCGGCACTACTATCGCTGGTTTAAATATATCAAATCGCATGTTTTTGGCATTACTTTCGCTGTTTCATTGATATAGATCGTTCTTTTGGGCACTACTGTCGCTGCCCTTAACGATCAAGTTCAAATTTCTATCCTCATTTTCCCTAATTGATTGTAATTCAACAAGTCTGTCAGTTAAGTCGTACAGATAGATCAACTTCTACATCTCATTTCTTTTTGTCTCTGCAGCTTTGTTTAAAGTGATATTACTGTTCAAAATGCCAACATTACATTTAAGTAAAAGAAGGATGTTTAAAAAAGTACCCCGCGGGAAATATGTCGAGCCCGAAAACTGCGCTACGGTCCTGGTGCTTGCGAGTGACAGGCTGTCCTTTTGTCCCAAGGCAATTCAAATCCTTCAAAGCACAAATAAGTGTGTCCATATTTTACCTTGCATATGACCTGACGACCCTGAACAGTTTGGGACAGTGTTTGTTTTATCAAATAGGGATCCAACGCTATGCTAATTCAACAAAAATTTCCAGGTTCCGTTTTCTTGCGTGCAAGTTTAGAACGAAAGTTTTATGAGAAACAAACTTGGCAAACAAAACGATGTAAACAAGAGTCACGTTAGTGCCTACCGCTCTTCCTCTGACAAAACTAAAAGTAAATGCCTACGGACAGTCATTTTCTATTGCATAGCCGACAAACTTGCACATTTGAAACTGTCAAAATCCTAAAGACACGTAACCAATAATCTATATGCAACACTTGATGTCCATATCATCTGTTCGGCATTTGGTCCTTCTACAACTTCCGAGTTCCTAAACTGCATAAAAAAAGATAATGTTTCATATTTTGTTATCTCATTCTAGTGTTGTGTATCGCCGTGATGTGCGGGTAGAGCGTCAACATCAAGAGTTCTAATCCTGAAAGCAGCTTTTGACTGCGACCTCCATAATTCCTTTTCACGGTGCGAGTAATGTCATGAAGGCCAAACTACAGAGAGTGCTAGGTCCATGCTTCATGCAAACAAGAACAGCTCAGTAACAAAACTTTCAGATATGCCCAATAGAGGGCTACCCTTCTAAAAAGTTATTGTACCGCTGCACTTACGTGGACGTAGTACTGCATGGCTCAGACAAAATTTAGTGGATAACAAAAGAGGTATTTAATATAATTTACTAAAAAGAGACAAATCATGCTTCAGGCTGATTCTGATCATGAGGTGGGTACTTGAAGCAGTATTGAAAGTAAAAATAATGATGGCAGTGAGGAAACAGATTCGATTGCTCCGAAGCAATAGTCACCCCCTGTTAACACTAAATGAAGTCTCAACATTTTCTTGCTGTCGTAAGTGGTGGGGTTAAGCAGGTCGTGTTTCTTTTTTATTCCCATTCGTTCCCAAATTGGAGTTTTGTCAGTCTGACTTGTGATTCATTGGTCGACCAGGACTATAAACTGTCCAATGACGGTGATTTCTTCCAACACACTCTTCATTCATATGGAAATGTTCTGTTAAAAAATTCAAGACATGTTAACAGTTGAATCATGCATATTTATTTAAGCGAGTGTCCTATTACATGTCCAATTCAACCAGTTTAACTTTCATATCATGTTATTGCTGCTTACATGTACAAATATCGATCATAATTGATTGAATTATATAGATTCGAGACGGAGCCATACAAATGTTACTTTATGTTTGGTGTGTACAATGTAGAAAGTCATTAAACTTTTGACAGGTAAGTTCTTATAACGTTTATCCATTCTCGGGTATATTTTTGACGGTCATAAAAATGTTAACTTGTCGATTTTTTTCAAGTCGTATTTAACTGATTACATTTGTGCAGTGTAAAGATTCCCAGCTCTCTAAATATGAATATGAACCTGCCCATAATGGTGTTTCGTATACAGATAGGACCCCACCAGCAAACCGTTTCGCTATTTGCCGTTGAGTTTTGTTTTCATCCGGAATGTTCCAAAACGTTTCACAGTAATATGGACAGGACACGAGATCTTCCAAAACGAAAGAAATGAAACATTTTCGGTACAAAAAAACAAAAATAATATCAAACAGGGAATGCCACGTACCAAAAACGCAGCCTCCCCAAAACGAGCCCCACAGCACCCAGAAGTGCACACCACCAACACACACACACACACACACACGCACACACACACACACACACGCACACACACACGACACACAATCATGTACACACACACACACATACACTACCAACACACACTAGCATACAAAGCAAACACACGAGGACAAAACGAACAATTAAAGGAACACAGTGGGGCACCAACTGAAAAGTTTAACACTGATTGCAAAGTAGACTACTACTTTACATGTGTTACTGGCATTTAAGCATACCAAACACCATTAATTCCACACCAGTCTAATTCCATCGATAGGCACATGTAACAAATAAATGTTTCCAGTTCTTAGTCTTTCCGACCAGATTGCTAGTCGGAAAATAGCAGATAATTACACTATACTACATATAAATAATTTTTAAAAATCGTATATTTTGATTGGTACTTTCAGATTGGCAATAGTTTCGTTATTAGGCATTAAAATCTTTGATAAATGAGTTTCTTAAAATGATGATGCTTACTTTGAACAGTGTTATAACTTTAATTTAACTAAATATTGTTTTTCACAAAAAGACGTATGTCTCCAAACTCTTTTACCTTGACCTTTGTGTTGGTGTCTATAAATATGACATAACTAGACTTAATACTGATGCTTCCTGCAAAGTGTTTCTGAAAATCCAGCAAGGGGTATTGGAAAAGAAGCGCGGGCAAGATTTCCTGTTTGCAGGTCCTTGTGACCTTGACCTTTTAGGCAGTGACACCAAAATTATAACATGCATAACAAGACATCATACTAATACTTTCTACAAAGTTGTATGAAAATCCAGAAGGGAGTTTTGGAAAAGCGGGAATACGATTTCTGTTTTCAAATCCATGTAACCGCGACCTTTGAGCTAGTGACCTAAATTTATAATATATGCAACTAAACTTCATGCTGAAGTTTCTTGCAATATGTTATGAAAATCGAGCAAGGAGTATAAGACGAGTTATCCGTAAGTATTTTGTGACATACTGACAAACAGACAGACAGACAGACAGCACAAAATCAATATATCTTCACACAATATCATTATGTTGGGAGACATTTTTCGTTGTGTGGGAGACATTTGTCAGACTTCAATACCTTGCATGTCTTGAGATTTATCATTATACTTGATTCTACTGTATTCTAACAGCCGACGATTGTGGACACTAGAAACTGACTTATCGGACATTTTTGTCATTTCAAGTAAATATGAATATGCGATGTGCGATGACGTATTTACAGATATCGCAGAATGCATCGTTGTATCAATGGCTAGCTTATTAATATAAATAGTTACGCAGAAATCGGTCATGAAGATGTTTTTAATCAACTGGATTTTCACAGTATCCTATGTTGCGTGTTACAAATGATATTTTGTTTTTAATTTTCTAGGCAGTATTTCCTGTTAATTGAAATTATTACAGTGCAATTTGAACATTATAATGGAATCGATGGTTCGTTAAGGAAGTGGATTCACATATAAAGCATCATTAGAACACAATTTATATACATTTATAGGCAAATACACTAGATGAAACCATGGAAGTCATGAGCTGCAAATGTCAAAAAGTCAACAGCGCTCGTTTTATTATTTCCAATTGAAATGCAGATGGCAAATTATTTTATTTCCCGAGGGACCTGTTCGTCTGCATTCAATTTTAAAATTGATGCCATGAAATCGTTACAAGCAGTTTATCGATGCATCATATCGAAGAAATTACTTGTCATTTGTCGCCTATGAATTGTATAAACAAACGTTATCTGTATTAGACAACAAGTCTAGCTTATATCCGCTTTTAAGCGTGTTATTGTATATCAATTAATGCGTAATTAGTTACTTGTTTAAGACGTGGATATCTTATAAAACACTAGTGCATGATTGTAACTAGATGCCCACGTGCAACATGTCGAGCCCGCCAGCTGTCAAAAGGACTAACTCCTTACTTAGTAGAGATAGGTCAAAATACACCTAAATATTGGATGTAACATGCATGTTGTACCACAGAAAAGTGGTCTCGATATTACTCTACGGCAAGAAATAAAAAAGTTACAATATAAGCTATTTATAGTAACAACAAAGGGAAGTAATTATAAAAACAATGGTAACCCATGGTGGTGAACATTTGTACAAGGTAACATCAAAATCCCTCCATGCATGAAGAAGAAATGCTCGGGACAAAGATATTCTTTGACTTTGAACTTTAATCTCTTAGTGTGAACTTGACCTTAGACCTAGGGACCTGGTTCTTGCGCATGACACTCCGTCCGTCTTATGGTGGTGAACATTTGTGCCAAGTAACATCAAAATCCCTCCATGCATGAAAAAGATATGCTCCGGACAAAGTCATTCTTGAATTTGACCTTTAACCTCCAAGTGTGACCTTGACCTTAGACCTAGGGACCTGGTTCTTGCGCATGACACTCCGTCTCATGATGGTGAACATTTGTGCCAAGTAACATCAAAATCCCTCCATGCATGAAAAAAGATATGGTCAGGACAAAATCGGACGGACGGACGGACGACCGCACGCACTCACGCACGCACATACACCGAACCGCCAAAAATGACAACTATGTCGAGCTCACCGCAAGCGGGCTCGACAAAAATGATATTGCATACAAATGTAAAACTATCTCGTTGCAAAGGCATCTATTTTTGATAAATCGTGGTCTTAGAAGGTCAGCCCTTTAACACAGTACAGTGTGCCATAGCAGCAAACAAAAAAACAGTCAGGTGTGTTGTGCTTTATAATCAACAGTAAATGTTTGTCAGGGTAGGACTTCGTGACTGTATAGTCACCACTTTGTTCGCTCGTCTGACTGTACGTGTACTCTCCCACTCAAGTGACGTTGTGGAGTTATTGCCAATACAGAGACTGCATGTGGGCATTTTTGTTGCTTATGGGGTGCACCCCGTTTGCAACCTATCTGAACGTTTCCTTAGGCTCTACACTCCACATAAAAACAATGAAAAAAAAACCCGGAAAATTTACGGTTTCTGTAGGCCGTCCGAAAATAAACTTTGCAAAAAACCAACATGCATTTAGACATCGCACCACAGAAGTTAATGGACCATTTGAAGAACCCAAGAAAGCTTAAGTTTTGGAAGTACACCGTATGCTTAGATAAAACGGCAACCCAGAATTGTTGTTTGTAATCTGCACCCCACATGCACAAAATCCCACAATGTCACATGAAGGACGTACATGCATCTGTCTGTCAGTCCGATACTTGTCTCGAGCATAGAGTTTATACGTATTATATTGACAGAGATTACTATGAGAAAGTGCAGCGAAAGATAACTCTAATCGACTCCATGTTTGAATTTTCCCCCTTTATGTAAAAAACTTGTCCAGAGCTTATCCGGACAGTATTGACGGGAGTGAGTGGATACTTTACACATTGCTACAGATGATTAAGATAAAGTGTCGTGATGAAAACACTGTAACTCTAGTTGACCCAATTGTTGTTTGAAAATCATAACTTTATCTGGGCCTATGACCGAATTACCTCCTTTTTTAATTTGCTTTTCTACAAATTAAATGTTCATGCAAAATAATTAAAAACTTGTAAAGTTATTGTTTCTGTTAAAGCAAGCTCAGGCAAGCAGTAGTGTAATATTCTTGAGTTTGTTATTGCTAAGCGAACTGACCGTATTCTATGGCGTGTCATTCTGATTTAGCTCTCATGAAAGCTCCTGCATCCAATTTAATTGTATCTCTGTTGTTTGTTTAAGTTGAGTTCAGACAGTACATTGCTGCGCTTCGCCTTACAATACCTTGCATGTCTTAACCTGAAACCACTACTGTATCTGCCGAATGTAGTTATGGCGATTCTTTGTCACCTCAGCATAAAAATGTTCCAAATGCGGATGTGCGACATAGGTTATCCTTATCTAAGCCTTAGAAATCGAAATCTGTCATCAAAATGTTTAATTAACCTGATTTTCTCAGTTGCATGTGACAAATAGTATTGTGCTTTTTAATTTCCTCGGCAGTATTTCCTGCAAATTACCATAATTACAGTGCAATTTTCACATTATTATGGGGATGCAGTTTCATCAAGGAAATAAATTCACATATAAAGTATCATTACTACTCATTTAAGGTGAATTTGTAGGCAAATACTTTTAATGAAGCCAGTCACACGGAAGCTAAATTTCACAAATCTTGTTTCAAATGTGGTTCAAAGTACGCATATATCCGAGCTACAAACACAATGCATTTTGTTCTTGGACCTTATTTTACGATATTCTAGAACATTCGCGATAGAGTTTTCTCGCAAGAAGATCTTTAAAAAAAGTTCAAATGTTATAAAATATTATTAAGTGAATTCTACAAATAACGTGCATCTGGAAAATAGATCGGAAAGACATTAACTTTGCACCATAGTTTAAGTTAGATTTAGCCAGGTATGAATTTAGATTTGTAAGAAAATGTTACCTGAAGTACAAATGTAGGCACTTTTTCTCAGTGCACTAAACCTATTAATCATGTGACGAAAACATCGTGAACAAGTAGTCAGAGTTCGTTTGTTTGAAATACAGACTACAAAATATTTTCACTTTCTTCTGTATTCATAAACGTTATACTGCAGCTTTATATGGCAATTATTGCTCGTAATTTTTGTGTATAAATGAACAGTCAAAGCTAACTTTCCCTGTGTTTAAAGCTGCTCATTCTCAGGTTTTGGTGAACACACAAAGTTCTTGGAACTGTCTGAAGTTAACATATTTTAGAACAAATCATAAAAAAGGTTACAATAAAATTCCTATAAAGAATTTCAGTATTTTTTTATTATTTTACGCTATCAAATTATAAAGCGTAACAAACAATGTAAACATATAGTGTAGCGGTGCCGTAAAACTAATATCATCATCATTTTCAACAGATTTTCTCAAATTGCTACTTGGTTCAATACTTGCTTTGTTGAATCTAGGGGTTACTTTTGTATTTTCTGTTTTAGAATATCATTTCGGAGAAAAACAACTCACTGGAAACTGTTCACTAGCAGCTTTAAAGTTCTATAACTTTTGAAAATTACAATTTTTTTTATATTTTATTCTTCGTTTCTATCCGCCATGAAGAGAACTAAAACTATATTTAACAGAAATTTAACTTAAATATCTAACACGTTTAATTTTGATGTCACTTAATTTCCTGGTATACCCATTAATGATTCATAACAACATTCCAGTGTTTAAGACATGGAAATCTTCTTAAACACCAGTACATGATGGTAAAAGATATCTGTGTTGCGTGTTATTAAGTTACTGTGATAACCAATAACTCTCTCAAGTGTTAATGTATCGTATTTATAATTATCTGCGGCATCCGTCATGCACACATGACAACATTCGTAATCAAAATTATTTTCATTGCAACATGAATCATGACTTTTTGCAGCATTTTCACAGAGAATACAAGTTTAGATGACAGTTTATATCGGGCGAAGATAAAGGCGAAGCTTTATCTTTCTTACTCTGGGTGATTATATAGTCGCCGCTGTGTCCGTTCGTCTGTCCGTCTGATTCTTCTTGTCTGGAACATAACTGAACAAGTATTAAAGGGATTGAGCGGATACTTCATACATTGTCCTTGTTCATCAAGAGAAATTGCAGTGAGAAAGAACCATAATTATGGCTTTCCACATTTTGGAAATATTCAGCTGTAAGTAAAAGGTTTGTATACATCTTAACTCAAACATTATATAGGGATTGTGTTGATATTTCACACACATTGGTCGAGCAGATTTGAGTTGGAGTGCAGTTCCATAAAACATAACTGTACCTTACCCTACTTTTTAATTATCTCTCTTCAAGTAATGTGAAATCTATGTAAGATATTTTTCACAAAGCTACAGAGCACGCACTCACCAAGACCCATACGAGTGTAGGGATTGCAGTATTAAAACATATGTGTTGTTCATTCGAAACAGCAATCATCGGTGTTACTGCTTTACACTACATTGCAGGTCTTAAGATTTGCCTCAATACTTGATAGCTTTAATTCAACTATCGGCGACGATACTTTTTGGGCAATGCTTTTTCATTTCATGTACACAATTGCGATAAAGTATTTATAGAGCTTATATAGTCGATTGTTAGCATTTTAATTTAGCAAACTGCACATATATCTGTCGTCTCTACTGGATGTGCACAGTTACCTAGGTTACAAATGTTATTTTGTTTTTTTTTAATTTCCTCGACAGTATTCCCTGTTAATTGCAATTATTACAGTCCAATTCAATTTTCACATTATCGTGGAAACGATCTGTCATCAAGGAAATGAATTCACATATAATGCATCATTAAAACTCATTTTAGATGTATTAGTAGGCAAACAGTCTCAATGAAATCACAGACACGACAGCTGCATTTCACACATCTTGCGCTGCAAATGTCAAACATTCAAAAGCGCTCTTTTACAATATCCATTTGAAATACAGATAGCAAATTATTTTCAATTCCCGAAGGACCTGTTCGTGTGCAATTAATTTTCAAAAATGATACTCTAAAATCGTTACAGTGCAGTTTTACGACGATATATACCGGAAGAATTAATAGTGTTTTTGTGAAGTCATAACTGCGCAAATAAACTGGCTTAGTGTTGAAAAACACGTAAAGCTTCATTCTAAATCCATTCTTTGTCTAATGATTAACGATTACATAGAGTTTTATATTGATTAAGATGTGGAAATCTTCTTGAATTCCAGTGCCTGTCGGTTAAACTTATATTGGTGTTGTGTGTTATGAAGTTACTGTGAAAGCAAAAGACCAGCGTAAAGCTGTTGCGAAGATATTTACACCAGTCATGCACTTGTGAAAACATTCATAATCGGAATAATTATGGCATGCGACTTTCAAAATTATACATTCATTTCAAATAGCTTCTTTCAGAAAATATAGTCAATTCTTTTAATATAATTTGCATACGGATTTGCAGCCGTATGAGATTGTTACTTTCAAATACTGCAGTGTCCCTGTCAGGCAATCGCCGGGTCTCTAATATTATAAATGGCTATGGCGCTATTGTTATGATGGCGATGTGCTAAGTTACAATAGTGACACATGATACGCGTTGTTGGGATGGTGATGCATTGTCCACTCTTAATTCGCGTACCTCGTGAATCGCAATTTATAGTTATCTTCGTTACGTTGATATAAATCAAGAAATACCATTTGCACACACATTAATATTCGCCTATATTTTTACGGCTTTGCCAACTTATGCATGGAAAAAATCTACTTTCTACAAGTCATCTGGACAATATTTTCATAAAAGAGTCGGATAGCCATAGCCGCGAACAGTTGTCCTTCAAATTCAATAACCTAAGGTCTAAGCTGTTGTTGTAGGAGTTTAACGCCATTCCTTACGTACGTTTGGTAATTTTATAAGGCGGGTTAGTTTTTAGCTGTTATTCAAAACCAGTTGAAGTGCTGAATTATATTTTATACAGCAGTTTCCGCAGACGAATAATCTCAAAAATTAAAATGAATTTTATGGCAACATTAACTTTATTACTTATAATTTACGAGTTCCAATTTTCAGCGAGGAATTTAATGCATTGAGAATGCCCCTTGACATTCAGCTAAATGCAACTATTGTAGAACGACAGTGTCCTTCAAAGTGTTCAACATTCTAAACTTAATCCCACGCATTAGTTTAGATAACATGTAAGACGAGTAAAGATAACTTAAATTCTTTCTTTCATTTAGATTGTTTGTTTCATTATACATTGTATTTTCTTTCTCTTTCTAATAAAAGTGTTATTTACCTTTCTTAAATAATCAGCGTTTCTATATTGCTGTTGACTTTGACCAATCTAACACAACATTTATTATAATGTCAGTTCAAATATTTCATCTAGTTTACATCAAATATCAAACCATTTTCTAAGCGATATCAAAGGTTTATGCCGCGTGTATACGAAATGGTCAAATGTGCGACGCGTAAACATGCAGCAGTGCACGCACCCTTTCTACATATCAGTCACGTAACATTATAATATTCAGGGGTTCAATGACAAAGACAATGTACATATTGTTTTGTCCACCGAAATAGCAAAACATGTGTTACAATAATTTTCCTTTAATAATTGATGGGAACGACAAAAATGACTAGCTAATGCAATCAGGACAAGTGGATGCTATATTTGTCAATGGACAAAGTGCTCCCAACGGAATATTTAACTGACTGGGAAATGATCTCTACCATTTTTCTTACGAATAGCCAGTTCAACTATTGGAATGCTGACAATTTATTAATTTGTTTAAGGTCACTTCGTGTAAATAGAATACCATTTGATTGTACGCATATTTGGTACACTTTGTGCAGGGATATGTAAGAACTATTTCAGCGAAAAATTAGCGACAAAATAGTATTGTTGTATTATATCTTTGGCGATGAATGTAAAAATATTTCAGTGAAAAAAAAGTCAACACCCAATGGTCGTTGTACAACTTATTACCTGCATGCTTTAAATTGCCATAGATTTAGATTAACTAATTGAAGCTAAATATATACTTTATTGAGACATACCTTCTTATTAAAATGTCATAATGGATAATAACTTCCTTAACTGGCCACGTAGAGACAGACTATCCTATCTGACAAAATGTAATTGTCTACTGGTTTCATGAAAAGTGGAGGCGTCGTCGGTCTATCAATGAATCACGGAAGCCATGTCTATATTACTACTGTATTTGTATATAGCACACACCACGTGCCATTTCTCTACTTCTGGTAACGTTTTAGCACTTAAAGAGACTGAACTAATGCTGAGAATTTTGTGATGAATGAAAAGCTAAAAATTTGCACTTACTGCATAATGCATGCTATTGTTATAAAAACAGAACTTTAGTCTTAATACAGATACATGACAATCACACAAATTAGAAGTCAATCACCTGTTTTCTTAAATTTACACTAACATTCAGTCATACTTTTAATAAAGAGCTTTAAATTTATGTCTGCAGATAATCTTTGGGAGTGTTTCTCTGTTTGAATTTAGATAACAAAATCAAACTCAACTGAGAGAAAATGCCATGTAATAAAACATGTCGAACTCCTGTAAAATACATAAAAGTATGATAATATAGCAATATATCAACTAAAACTTTTTTAAACAAGATAAGCACATACATAAAGAACTATTATACATGATACAAAATTGAAAAAAAAATCACTTTTTAATTAAATTCCAAAGAAATGAAATGTTATGTACTAATAAACCCTGTCCGAACAGCATTTAATACAACAATGTACAGTAGTTAATTATAAAACTTGCTGGACTTTCCATTGTATGATTAATTGGGACAATCAGCATGATAGTGGATGAACTTTGTGCTGATTTACCACATTTGCTATCAAGATAACATCAAGAGTTTGAGCATAATTATGAACTTTTTTTACTCTTCTTAAAACAACATTCAGTTGTTTAAAGTTTTACAAAATTAGCAAAGAAGCAGTTTCTATGACTGTGTAATTATATGAGTGACGATTAGTTGGTCTACATGAACCTGTCCTACTGACATGTTATTTGAGTAATAATACCCTTCAAAATGGCTATTTTGAATAATTGTAACAAACTATTCTTCAAATACAATTATCGTTTTCAAAATATGCAAGAAATAAATAATACCGAAGCTACGTGTATCTCACTTTCTGACAGATGGAAATTAATATGTACCTGACAGAAACGGTAGAATTTAACTTTTGACTACGATAGTGTAAACAATTTACAAACAATCCGATGAACTCAAAAAGAAAACTCTTAATTTTTTTGTCATTTCTTTTGTAATGTTCATCTTCCTTGGAGCATTAGGCAGTGATAAATGTCTTTCTTAACATTTTAATGGTCTACTTAAACAGTTTAATATAAAACTCTTCACAGACTTTCCTTTACCTTAACAAGTGACACATGACGCATTTCTAAAGAAAATATCTAAGAGGATCTTTCTTCAAGTCTGGACCAAAGGTTAATTTCTCTATTTTTCTCGCATCCATTATCTTGTTGTGAACCATGGGCATGGGATTTGTTTTATATGTATGATGGCAGTGTAGATGCTATCACGTAAGAAGATTTAAAATGATTCAATGTAATCAGTTGCTGATGACACAGCATTGTTCACATAAACTAAAGATGGGTTGCAAAAAATACTTAATAAACTATACACTTATTGTCAAGTATGGGACGTTTCAGTTAATCTTGATAAAACAGTTATTATGATATGCAAAAAGGGAAATACACATGTCTTAGAATATGCAGGATGTAGATTTAATAATGAGATGCCTAAATTTGTTGATTAATTCACTTATTTGGGTGTTGCAATTTCTGCAAACGGTTATTTCAATCAAGCACACTTTTTTTATATATTTAGCAAGCAAGCGGCACGGACTGTAATACATAATAGACTGACCAACTTATATTGCTAGATGTGATAAAGTTTTTGATCTTTTATACAAACTTTCTCTCACAGTTCTATTATAAGTATGACGATATCGTATAATTATAACACTCATGCCATACTATACCATGGTTTACATACTTTTCTCATGATAGTCTATGAAAGCAAAATACGTATGATACTCACAATAATGTATTTTTATGTAATTGTAACCACGTCATTATCTTTTGTGGAGACGGACATATAAAATGTTTATAATCTTGAGAATATATGCAGTATAAACGACAAGAAGGCGTATTCGACGAAAACCCAAAATAAAACGCTCATCTTCACAAAAATGCATCTACACTCATTAAAACATTAGTGGGGGTTTACACCTTACAAGTTTCTTGTACAAGACATTAAGATAAGTACCATTTATTTCTTGTACAATAATTTTTCATATGTAAACACCCGTATTTGAGCAACTTTTGTCAGAATTTATGTGACATAATATGCGATAATTTTCTTGCGCGAGAATAGAGCCTGTTCTATTTTTTACAATTTCTTGGCTGTCACATTACTGATAAGAAGTGTTTAATAGGAAAAACAGATGTGAGAGAAGTAATTCAGGTACATTTTTAAAAATTATGTACACAGTGGCTTGGTCAAAGGACAAAGTTGATCATTGACAGCTGATCAATTTATACCGAAAAAAGGAACATCTATATGATAGAAGTGCAAAGTACTATCACACTGAACAAAAAAGAGAGTTTTAAAGATGAAATTTAAAGACCATTTTAATATGTATTGGTCATTCAATTAAAGATTTTTCTCGATAAGAACACTTAATGCATTTCTTTTAAAACATAATTCATTTATTTCATATTTTCTTAAAAAATTCAGAAAGTCGTCTGCATGCTAAAGACGGTATTAAGTACTGATGACATCTTCCCGCTATTTTGTGATTAATTGTCAAAGCAATTCTTGCTAGATCTTGTGTAGAACAATTTCTTGTACAAGTCATAACTTTGACTTATCTTTAATGTCTTGTACATGAAACTTGTTGTATGTAAACGAAGCCTAATAGACATGTCCGCAAAAACAGGAAATGAATTACTCAACGAATCGTATTTCTATGTAAATGTGAATCTTTCTGAACATAACACTGGACAATAAGTGTATCTACAACTATATAAAACACGCTCTTATGTAACATTTTAAAAGCTTTATGGCATACGTTTCTTAGCTGGACCTGTATAGTTAAGTAACCAAGGTTCTTATTAAAGAAGCACACCCTGAAACTAAATGTATTGTGAAATAACCTAAGAACGTCTTATAGTTGTTTTGAAAATAATATTATGATAGTTGTATGGTATTTCCCTTTAACCAATTTGAACGAAGAGTTTTTATTTCTTTGATAATGAATATAATTTTTATTTATGAAGTAATCGCAAAGCAATGATTATATTCAAGTCAAAATATGTTTTTGCTTAATTGTATAGAACATGCTTCTCGTCCAAACTCTTTTTCTTTGGTGGTTTATCTAAACAATGTTTCTTTAAATTTATGATAATCTAAGATGTGCCAGATCTTAAAAAAGTATCTGAATGCGAAACTGTCCAGAATCTCAGACTATCTGAAACTCACTGACAGAAACTCAGAGAATCGAGTCAATTGAACAACCAATGAAATATGTGAAAATGCAAATATCACATCGATTTTTTCAGGGACGTCTGCTTGTTATATAACATTACGATGCTCAAATCCTTACTGCCTTCACAATTACACCACTGGGACTGAATTCTTGATAGTTTTATAGGCAAGAATAAAGACGTAAATCAGGCTAAATTGACATATTTAGGAAATATACAACATGTTCAATATAAGACATTCAAGAAATGCTCAAGAGTAAAACTTACTTGGCCAATCATTTGAGGAATAATATACAACGTACAAACAAAACATATTGAGAAAATAAAGCTTGTTTCGTGATTAGTAGCGTCAGAGACATATCATCATCCATGGTAGCCTGATATTATTTTTTTTCTTATTAACATTCTTTAAAGGAAATATTTTGAAGTTGCTGTACTGATTCTTAATGACAAACAAATCTAGTAGCTTCAATTATTATGATACAAGAGGCACTCTCTAAACTGGTTTCAAGGAAAAATCTTCAAAAGCCCAGATTATAGAAAAGTTTCAAGTGCTATTACTTAAAGGGGCACTCCCCACATCTAGCAGATTATATTCTGCAAATATAAATAATGTGTTCAATGTGCCTAATGTTGGCACAAATAATAAATACTCAGTACATAGAGGTATTCTCGAAGAAATCGCTATCCACCCATTAATTGTATGACAACAACTTTACATAGATTATTAAACGGTACTGCAACAAACAGCGATCTTCAAAAATCGTTGTAGTGTAAGTTTGACTGATAGCAGTTTTTAATAAATTTGGAAATTATATCAAACATAACGAATAATACATAAATAATAGATACAAAGGTTGTTTTTTTTTTTGAGAATTGTTAAGCATATTGTGTGCACTTAACAGCCGTATATTTATAAAGAAAATATGTTTAAAGTCCCATGATCACTTCGAATTGACTGATAGAATTGTGCTCTATTTACTCTAAACAGGACTGACAGATGCCTTTATTTTATACCTTTGTGGGTTCTTCGGGAAGTGGTGTTTACAAAACGCGTACTGTTCCTTTCTTAAATATCATTACGAAAAATAAGAAATGCTTTCTGACAACACATTTTTTTTAATGAATAAACGACAAGGATTTGAAAGAAAGGCGCGTCAACATTCTTTTACAGTAAATTGAACACAGTTCTATGATTATTCTATCATTAGGTTTTATATTCTCTACAAGCAAATTCAAAGTGTTCGTTGGATCCTTAATGCCATATCCGCTTTACTGCGTCCGTCGTGATATCCTATATGCACACTTTTGCATAAGCACAAAATGTACATAAAGAGTCCTCGGGTCAGTATAATAAACTTTTTCTTCAGAGCAAGTGTTTATGATTTGTGGCAAAGCAGACTTTTCAAAACTAAACTTCTACTACTTAATAACAATCTGAAAGTCATGTAATATTCTCTGAAGGGCACCTAACTGTGTTAGATATTATAGACATTACCATCACGTTGTTCAAGTTAAAACACAGAATATAATTATCAAACATGTAAATTAAATAAACTTTTTTCAACGTTGGCATGCACATAACAAGAAACAGGAATAAATCAATTGTAACAGCAGATGATTCTTTTAAAAAGATGTGAAATTCACCTTTTTTAGCAAAACACTGAGCTTAGAAATTGAAGATGCGTACAAAAAAAAGCTCTGATCATTTATCATTGTGAAACATTAAGCTATCGGAAAACTTGTTCCCATAACTGCCCTGTATGTCTGGAGTAATAGTCTTTTATCAAAACTATTGAATAAACACAAGATGAACTGCATGCAAGAACTAATAAGGGAATAGGAATTAGCTAATCGACAGGTCACAAGAGATGTTTAGGTAATTGAGAAGTTGTTGATTGGTAATGAATACATGAATTCTGACGAATATCTCGTGCCCCCTTTGGAACCGAACATTTATTGTTTTATTGTGAAGATATTTAAATGAATCTGTTTTTTATCATCTGCCACCAGTGCTGTACGCATGGGGGTTAATCAAAATAATATAAAGTAAATGCATATGACAGTATATTATCGCTTTTATATCCATTCCGTCAATATGGCTCTTTCATGTTTTACAGTTGATTTGAATGTTTTATGTTACCATTGTTATGTGTATCTAGTTACGGCAATACCTATGTAGACCATATTAAGGCCGGCTCAAGTAGTGACGTCTGGTCAATATCAGTGAATCAAGGTAACAATGTGAAACCATTTCAGATCCTACTTTGGGACAATGTTCTATCTAAAGAACGTTCTAAATGTGAGTAAAATGTAAATGCAAAGTTTAAATTTGGAAAAAAATCATTCCGTACTGAACTGCTTATGAATGAACTCAGAACATTTTATATATGTAGTAACTTGTATTCAATATTCTAAAGTTTATATTATAGATAAATAAAGATATTGATCCTGTCTTCTGAGAAATGACAAACACGCTTATTGTTGTAAAAACTTTAGAGAAGAAAGCTGACGGCCATACAGTCACATGAAAACGGTCAGCCCATAGCCGACTGAATCCGATAGCTATACTGTAACAAAACATGCAAACACAACGTGTTTGTGTTCTTTGACCTAAAGCATTTGGGGGAAATAGAAATATGGGAAGTGCTTACATGTACATATATCAGCTTATCAGTGGAGTGAATGTTGTAAGCAAAGATGGGTATTCACAATATATCTATACATCACAGAGACAAGGTAAAAAAACATCCGAACGACGAGGATGTTTGGAGACCATTGTATCGATTTCTCCAAATATGAATGAAAGGCCAAGTTTAATCAAGGAAGAATGCCAGGGATTTGACACTGAGGCTTTGTTCGCAGACTTTGTAATATTTGATTACCAAATCCTGTCGGTTCAAATCGATTGCAGTCTGACGACTCTAGATGTATTGCATTGTAAAGTAAGTTTGCAACCGGGATGACTGATTTAAAGTTACGCATAAAAGATATGTTAAATAGAGCTAGACGGTACATATTAAGCAATTATCGTTATACACAACAAATATGTCACTTAGGTCTAGTTTTTCGCTTTCACTTTCGAGAAAGTAAATAGCGCCAATTTCATGAACTAGATAAGAACATTTTCTACTGAATAAATTATGATCAATATACCGGAATGTTTCACTGAAGTGACCTGCTTAAAGTTTTAGCAGCACAGGGTTAGTACCCAACACTGTTTAAGCTGATCAGAAAAGGTCATCATCTGAAGGTCATCTTCTGAAGGTCATCGTCTGAGGGACGCAAATTATATATATCAAAATTACATTGGTTCAGTTTTGAACATCAAAAGGTCTGTATACACTTTTATAAATTACAGTCACATGACCTTTCCAAGTGATCATAATAAGTATGAGAGAAGATTTAACACTGATTTACTCTCTTAGAAAAATAAATATAACTAACGTTATTGCTAAAATATATGAAGTAGTTTTGGTTTCTTCTAAATGAAACACAAATCTAGTTTTGCTTTTGCTATCATGATAAAACATTCATTATCAATTCATACATATAACTAAGTAAACTTAGTATATTCAGTTATTTCCTGCATGTTTTCAAAGCATTCAAAGCATGTTATTTTATCAAAATGCAGTATGTCCATTTTGAAAGGTAATATTACTTAAATATTAAGTGTAAGATGAAATTGTAAATTAAAATTTCGGGAAGCAAAAATTAATAACAAAATCTACAGTGAAGTGGAAAAGGGTAGCGTCGATTTTAGGGTATAATATAGAGTAACAAAGATTCCCTAAAATACTATTATTCTGTTAAAAGGGAATTTGACTTAAGGCTAACTCATACATAAACTCCATACGTTAATTAATTATCCAGCTACTATAAATAAATTTGGCAAAATGAACCGTTTAAACATAGGTGATATATCAAGTCACCGGAATCGGTCAATGTACATTTACCTAATTCGTTTGTTCACTTCGTGCTATCATGTAACGTTAAGAGAGCTTAAGTGAGCACTAAATCCAAATTTTACCAAGTAATGGGACACATGAGCATTTCAGCCGCAGTCAGGCTGTCTCAGCCGATAAAAAACTTGTATTTTTATGATAAACGTTCCACTCATGGGACAACATATCACATTTATTCGGTTATCGAGTTCATCTGACATTAATTGATATAATTGCATAGAACATAGGAAGGGGGTGTCCCAAAATAGCTTACACAATCCTCGTAGCTTAAATAATGATATTTTCCTATACACTTTGTAATTATGTTTTGCAGGTATATAACACTGCAGGCGAAAACTTTTCTACATTTGCAAAACAAAATAGCAACATTTTAAAGAAATGTTAATTCATATATTTAAGTTACGAAGGTTTCTACGATATTTTTGCACACCCCTCGTATATAAAACATAGTTACATGCACACGTATGTTATATTTTGAAGAAATGGCATTGTGTCTGCTACATTGGAGCTTATGGTTATTCAATTATAATTCTTCATGGTAAACATACAGTAAAGAAAACAAACTAGGATATTGGCAATCTAGATTTCAGAAATGTCATTAACCTTCAGTAAAATATAATTATCACAATAGACGGACTGTTAGGAGCGCATTGTCTTATGAATACAATAGTACTGGGTAGTTTAAAAATAGATTATACGTAACAGTCAAATCAGGATTCAGAAAAGATCAGTCCCATACTTCTGTGTTCAAATTCAAGTTTCTTCAATTGTTTATAAACGTTTCCACTCCTCTCGTCGCCATTTTATTTATTTCTACATTGGAAGTGCGTCATATGGCAATACTTATTTAGTTTCAAAATCATATTACTCATGTCTTATTATGTTTCTACAAAAGAAAATTTACAACTCGAAACATACGATTTGTAAAGGTTGTAACTGTTGTTTATGCTAATGTTGCCTCGTCGGTATATAAGAACGATTTGCAACAGGTTAGTGTAATTGTCAACAAGTTACGACCGCAGCCGCCAAATTGGTTAAGAAAACGTTCTCACTATATGGTCAAATTCTAAACTAACAGAACATGTGACACTTTAGGTTTCGAAACATTGGTTAGTCAAACTACTTTGTTTGTAGCAAATCACTCCATACAGTCACATTCGAAGAACAGTTCACAATCGTTAAAATATTACAAGAGTGTATTACATTGGTGCAATACTACAATCTATTTGATAAATTGAAATAAGTCATAATATTTAGGCTTCTTTTTTCAGGCAATTGTACATCTAAATTCCCTTTTGCATGAAAAACTAAAACTGTAATCACCACCAAATTTCTTACGTGTCTTTTAGACCAGATAGCAGAGAATCCTCGAAACATATATACGGAAGAAACTAGGACTATTGCCTGCTTTGCTGTGACCATATAGAACGTGTACACGAAGAACAAGTGATCTTTTTGTAAGCCTCTGCAAAAATACTGCAACTTGTCTCACCAAGAATGTTAATCAAAAAAGGGACTTCAGTGCTGCAAATATTTTTATAGCAAAAGTTTTCAAGCTGTCAGAAATGTCTAAATACATTATGTAAACATACATGTTAATCCTCGGGTGACATTAGCCTAGTGTCGGTAGTTGATTATTTACAGTAAAGAGAATATCGAGAAAACAAGCAAGATTGACACACTAACGCATAACAAGATATAAACTATGTCTTAAGCTTCACAGTTAGCAAACTGACCAACTGTCCATTCAGTGCAATAAGGTTTTAATTTATATTGAAATAAATAGGTGGTATAGCATTACTGCACCAAAGAAGCGATCAGGCAACTAGCAGACACAGCGAGAAACTATGTCAATGTGTCTGGGCTTCTTAAAATACATTTACGTTTATTAACGCAGTGCCGCGTCTATATGGAATGCTCTTAGCTGATTTGATGCGGAAGGAGCGATGCTCTTCTGCCTGTTTCTAGAAAGATGTCACTGAATTTTAACTCTTACCTAAAATTATCGGCGTGCTTAACACATTAATGAAGTGATAGTTGTTTTACCGAGCAAATAGTAAAATGACCACACTATATGAGTTGTTTCTTACATAAAGATGTAATTTTATTTTAATAAAAATTGTAGGCCTATTTTCGCCAGAAATGTTTATATATAGTAGGGAAAGAACTTGTTTTTGTACATAACTGATTATACTACACACGCACCACGTTCTCTGCCAAGTATTATCAAGAACGGGAAATTCAAGCCTACCATTTAGAAGTTATTTGTTGCAAGAATTGCAAGAATTAAGTAAATAAAATAATATAATTGTAAAATCCATGTAGTAATTGCTTTTCTGTAAGTTTTATATCTGGCAAAATATTCATATATTCAAAAAAAGTCATAAAAACAGATACAAGTGGTATGACCAAAACACAAAATATCTTAATATAAAACATTTCATTACTCTTTCTTTCAAGTGTGAATTTAGTAAACTCACACGCCACAATAAACTGCATAGCATTGTGGGTAAACTCATGGCGGACATGTTTTATCGACTTGGATAAATTTTGCTAGAAAATTGAAGTTTTATGTGATTAAACACCTACAAAATGGATAAAAACATTTGTACAACACATCCTAAAACATTTCGTAAGACACCTGGAACATTGTCGATTTGCGCCTCTATAAGATGACTTTGAGCTTGTGCAAAATCGAAAACGTGTTCGTCGCTCTTAAGGCGGTGGTTCATTTCAACAGCCCACCCAGTCTTATAACATGAACTCGATGAATATGAACATACATGTAGTATGGATCATGATTTTATGTTGAAAACTATAATGATAATTTTGACCGACAGAATTTCGTGACTTTTCAGAACAAAAAGTAAAAGAAAATACTTACTTCTGTAAGTATCCCATCTAGATCATACCATATCCTTGTGAATAAACCACACACATAAGAAACACTAATATCTCTAACTCATTTAAATTTACGTGTTTCTATTTACAAACAAGCCGTCAATGACATTCCTTTCTTATTACATCTAAAATCATGAAATTAAATTGGAAAACCCGTGCATCTCGAGCTGTTTAAAATTATTTTATTCCGCTTGCCAATCAAAGTAAATAAACCACCTGTCCTATTAAATTTTTACACCAATTCATACTTTAACTTCACAACAGTATATTACGATGAAAGGATACTCCTCCCAATTCCTTACTTACCTCATTTAGTGTTTGGCCCCATTTACCCACCAATCGAATCCCTCAGATTTTCAAATAAACGTCTTTCTTTTTTATTAAAACTACCTACTAAATCACTTAATTTATATAGTGTTTGACCCCATTTGCCAACCAATCGAATCGCTCTGATTTTCAAATAAACGTCTTTCTTATTAATTAAAACTACCTACTGAAATCACTTAATTTGTTAATAGTGACAATCGCTCTAATATAGATAAATCATATGATTTTACTCCAAAAAAGAAAGTTATTTTAGCATCCTTGCCCACAATCACGGACCTATATTAACCATTACATGGTGGGTACAAGTCTCGTACCAATTAAGTCAGCGGCTCGTTCCTCTCTATAGCGGAGGCCGTCCACAATACTTATGGCGGTGGCTATGCCTGAAAAAAAAAGGTCAAATGAGGTTAAACACTACATTAGTTAGGCCGTACTATTTATCTGTATGTTCAAATTTTTCTAACAATTAAGAATTTTTTTTACCCCAGTTCAATACTCCTAAGGGTTTGCTAATCAAACTTTTAGTAGATCATGTCCCATCTTCGTTAAAAATTTGACTTAATAAACTCTAACTAATATTTAATTCCCGGCTTGTTTTCAATTTTCAATACCCAAAAGAATTTAAATTTTATCTTATATATATAATCTTTAAAAAAATGCTTTTCAACGTCTCCCGTTATAGTTATATACTACAATGTAGCTAAAGGTAAATTATGACAGGTCTACTATCTCCTGCTTTTCAATAATATGTTTTGTATAATAATCTATATCATTTCACAATGCATATGTATCTGTATAACTATGTATAATCATTGACTCTGTTTACCCACACTTTTCTTTTCTTTGTAATATTTCGAATATATCATGTTATTACTATGTAACCTGATTGAAAATGTAAAACATGTATGTCTGTCTGTCTGTCTGTCTGCATTTTGCTAACACATGACCTTTCTCAAATTTTCAACAAACATATTTATAACATTTTATACAATGTTACTACCTTTCCTGTTTGTCGGACAAAATGTATTGAATTCGTAGCCTGCTGGATTATAATATCATTATAATTCAATTTAAATGAATTTAAAAGATTTTATTCAAATTGCATTATTACTAATTTTTATCATTTTGCAGAGACAAGTTCATTTTGTACATTCGCAGTTTCTATGCATTCAGGATGATTAAAGCAACGATAAAAAGCCAGCATTCATGAATAATCGTATTACAATGAATAATACATGAGACAACGATAGGAAACTAAAGTAGAAAATGCCTTTTATCGAATATCTATTATTCAATATAATAATGTCTCCCCTTCTCTCTGTTATAATTTCAGTTCAAATAGAAACTCATCAGTATGTCTGTCCGATCGTAAATTCTAATTTAAATGCCACTGCTTTGTTCGTATAACTTCGTTTAAATTCATTGGTTCTCAATCATTTTCTTCCCGTGAGCTCACAACATGCTACAAGTCAATGATACTAGTTCTATCAAAGTTAAATATGAATCTGGCAAGTGAAGTACATGAGTGTATGAAGTACTTTTCATACATGTGCATGTATTGGTGAAACTATTTCTGCAAAGTCATACAGCCAAGTTGCATGTGTTTGTATCAAAATTGGCCTATTACTACATCATGTGTATGTTCTGGGAATTGGAAAGTGCATGTATAAAGCTTGCGGTAGTACTCCTGTGGTATTCTGTACTTGTTGCGTCTATAATTGATATCATAGTGTTGTGTGCGTTTTAACTGCTTTCCGTATGCCATTTTAGTGTGGGTTGTATTGCTTGTTGATGCTTTGCTCAATTGTATCTGGGAAATAGTTATCTTAATTCAAAGTTAAAACCTCAAATATAGACAAAAATGAGAGTTTTGTGGCATGTTTTAGGAAAATGGCTGCAGTTGTGGTATACAACACAATGATTTGAATTTTGAAAATTAGAGTGAGCATAATAATATATCAGTGAATGATTTAAGATCATATGATTTAGTAAAGATTAATATCAATATCAAACGCAGACTCTTTTGTTAAAACATTACTTTAAAATACAGTTGAAACTAATGACATTGACCTGGAAGGCATCTTTATCAGTGTCCTCTAATCGTCTCATTTTTAAATAAAACATAAGTATGAATCGGTTCTTAAATTCCATATGTAACATTTCAAGGCAGAAGCCAAGATTTCAACATGTTCCATACGAAATCACATCGCAGTGCGAAGTAAGGACACCATATACCACCTTGTAAAAGCCCCTTCATTGAC